>OU343220.1:94352057-94497015 GCA_910596185.1 Chrysanthemum makinoi | reverse complement strand
CTTGAAACCGAACTACATTTTTGGTGTAAAAATATTTCCTTGGCTCGTGATGAATCGGTGTTTTCATCATCTTCCTATGCCATTTTTGAATCTTCTGATAGCCCTTGTTGCGTACAGGAAACATTGAAGGGTATCCGAAGTGACTCTACTTTCCATCCTTTGTCGGGAAACAAAAATATAGGTTCATCCTTTAGGCACTCTTTTGTTTAAATCTTTGAAGTCTATACGCGCATTCTCCAACTTCCAAGTTTTTTGTTACCATTCAAGGGTTAGCCCCAACTAGGGTATTGCACCTCTTTTCATATTCCCCGCTTACGAGCTTTCCCGCCCTTCCTCTTGGATTGCCTTATTTTCTTTCCCGGTGCCTGGCCTCTTTTCTTTTATTGACAGGGTTTATCCTCTCGTATATTTAAATTGTGTTACTGCTATGCCTTGGAACACCTGTCATATCTACCGGGCACCAGGAAAATATATACAGGTTTTTTTTAGTAGGCCGCACAACTTTTTCCGGCCTTCCATTGATAAGGTGGACCTAATAGCTATGGTTTGCTCTGGGTGCTCCGGGTGGACCGCTACTATAATTCGTTCTTCCACTGGTTGGCTTTTAGTTGGGGCTTGTGATGTTGGTTCAGAAACCATTGTGCATTCGAGCGAGACAATTCGGCTGATTCACAGTGTGAGCACTCCTCCTTCTACTGGAATTTTTACCATTCCATGCATTGTTAAAGGTATTGCCTATAATTTCTGCACCGCTGGTCTTCCTATGATCCCATTATATGGTGATTGTGACCTTACAACTACGAAGTTCATCCATTCGGATGTTGAGTGTTCGTCATCACCGACTTTGGTTAGCAATTATATTTGCCCTATCGGCCATATTACTTCTCCGCTAAATCCAATAAAGGGTGTTGCAGCCAGTATCATTTGTTTTCTGATTTCAGGTCGGAGCCTCCCGAAATAATGTTCATACAAGATTTCCGAAGCAGAGCCTCCATCAATGTACATACGGTGTATGAAGTGCCCTCCAATTTCTGCTTCGATTATCATCGGCCCCTCGTTTCCTTCTTCCTCGGTTAGTGGTGGGAATGAAATGTTGGGGTTGGGTGAAAAACTTTATGTAATTCTTTGTCGTGTTACTCGCTGCTGGGTTTGTACCATTAGGATTGCGAGAGGTTTGTCCTTTCCGGATGTCTCTCCCTTCTTAGGCGCCTTGGGCTGGTCCTTTCCGCTATTCTGCTTCAGCTCTTTTATTACATTTGACAACTTCCCATTCTTGAGTAACTCTTCTATTTGTCTTTTCAGGTGCATGCACTCATCTGTGTTATGACCTACTTCACCATGGAACTCACAGAACTTGTTGGCGTTTCTTTTTTCGACCGGTGTGATCATTGGAGGTGGAGTTTTAAATTTTTCTTTTTCTAGTGCCAAAGATTTGTTTCAGTGTTTTGGAGAGGAGAGTGAACCTATCTTGGTTCCTTTCTGTTCCGAGTTGGTTTTTAAACCCCCTTTCTTAAAACCTTGTTTTTGCCCGAGCTCGTGTGGCTTCCATAGCACATGAGGAAGCGACCTCTTCTTTTCATGGTTGCCTGCGGCTACCTCTCCTAGGAGGAAGGACGCGGTTACCCTCATAATTTCATCCACTGATTTGGGTATTTTGTCATGCAAACGCTTGATCAACTCGGGGTTGGTGATCTCGTGCATGAAACTTGAGTTTCATGACTTCCGGAGCTCCTTTTACATCTCTGCTTTCTATCTTGAATCTCCTTACTAAGTCTTCCGTGGTTTCTCCATCCTTTTGCTTGATGTGGTGGAGCTCCACAGGGTCCTTGATGCACTTCTTTTGTTGGAGGAAGTTAGCCAAGAAGACCTCTTTCAACTCATCGTAGCTGTCCACAGATTCTGTCGGAAGGTCGTCAAACCAAACCCTAGCGGATCCAGTAAGCTTGGAGTTAAACATGTGACACCAGGTTGGCATGGCCCAGCGCTCCACCTTTGCAGTTGCTTGAAAGATCTTGAGATGATCTTCTGGATCCTCACTTCCGTCATACGTTTTCACATTAGTTGGCATACGTCAGATGCACGGAGTAAACGAATCAGTCTCCTTGCATACCCATGGTCTAGCTAGATCATTGTCGTCAACACTTGACTTCTGTTTCTTGGATTCAGAGTTCTATTGTCCGCCCCCGCTATCTTCACTCTCGAAAAGTTCTCCTGTCCTCCATGAGTGTCCCCGAATGTCTCCATGCTTCCTAGAATTAGGTTATGTTCTCTGTAAGTAGGAGCTATGATAGTAGCTTTCCTCCCCTCCTTGGAAACTGTGGCGAGTTGGTCGTCTGGGATCTTCGGAATACACTGAGACGCTCTTCTCCCTGTCTCCTAGCCTGTGAAACACACCTTTATGTAGCCTTTTAAACAACGCCTCTCGCTCTGCATCTTTCTTTCTTGGCGATCTAGACCGACCGTGCCTTTGGTCGAAGCCTTCTTGCGTGTCTTGACGTTTCTTAGACTCAAGTTTTTTCCTCAAATATCTCCTTCCGTTCGGCGGCCCCGACTCAAAATTTTATGAAGCTTCACGGAAGTCAAGACGAGTTTTCATTGCGTCCAATGCTTTGGCTCTTTCTTCCTGCTTCCGAACTTTCTCTGTCACAATTGGTAATATCTGGTCATAATACTTGTCATAGTATTTCCCAAGGGTTGCGTCCAACGCGGGTCCCTCAAGTTTCGCCAGAGTTTCGTAATTTCCCCTTCCCGCCGTGTTCCGTACAGTGGATACGGGAGCAGGAGTAGGTTCGGACCGAGTACCCATGGTGAGTATTTTCTGAGAACGCAGTTGTGTACGGGTCCCACGGATTGCGCCAACTTGTTAGTACAAAAACTATGACGGGTTAGAATAAGTGTGTATGATGCTTGTTGGGTTGGACCAACAAGCTATTGATGGGCTAAGCTTGTACTAATCCAAGTGATTGATTGAATCCATGCGCAAGTGAAAGTAAACCGTTAGCCTTACCGTGGGGACGGACCCCACGATTAAGCTCAGGCGTGAGAGTAAGTATACATTCTTGTCAGAGATAATAAAGATGTGTGTGTTATTATGAGAGTGAAAGTTATACCTTGTGAGAGGGTTAAACCCCCTTTTATAGGTGAGGCTCACTGCTAGGGTTTCCTAACAACTCGCATATAAAAGTTAGTGGCCGGAGTAGGACCTTTGTCGGGCAAGGTTCCGTAGTAATCGCTGATGCGGACACATAATACTTTCCGCGGCCAGAGGTTTTGTCCGCTAGGCATTCTGCGTGCGTCTTTGAGCATGGACCGTAGACAATTTTGTTATTGGGCTTACTGTTGATCCAGTGCTTGTGGTTGTTTCGTTATTGGGCCTGGGCCCAGAATACGTATAGCACGAACTAAGCACAGTAGGCCTGTTGTACGTGCTATACGTCATCAATTGTAGCTGTTGTGAAGTGTCAAAATTAGGTCAAACATATAAAACGTTCATGTATATTGAGGATATATTTATAATTTTACACAAGCCAATCATTTAACTAATCCACTTCCCTCCCTCCGATGGGTCAACCGTACAAACCGCGAAGCACATAGTACAACACCGTGATGCACACTATACAACTTTTTGATGCGTGTAACAATTCGCATTTTCGGATTACTATTCATTTTTACTATTCAATTTTACTATTCACTTCCGAAAATTTTATTTCACATTCTCGTAAGTTATCCTATTTTAGTGATAACCCGAGAATTTGACACTCGTCGGGTCATTTTTGCAAATTTCACAAACAAACGCGTCTGAGATTTACGTTTAGGTTTAAACGAAATTTAGGCATCCCGATATGTCCCTACAACATTACAAACAAGATAAATATAGGTTTTTCACATCATACGACAATTTCATAAGTTTTGGAATTTTACGTTTTTCGGTTTTGCGTTTTACGCATTTTAAGCCTAAGATTTTAGGTTTTCACGACTTTAAGCATTCTGATAAGAATTATCACTCATTTAATATGCTAATATAGATTATATTGATAAGTTTAAACATATTTACAAGTTTCATATTTTTAGTATACCCGGTTTTAAGTTTCGTGACTTTACGACTTACAGTTAGCAATTAACGGGACAAAAACTCACTCCGTCAATTATATAAGGGAAAGATTCATCCACCTAGTCTCTCCCCTTTGTATTGAACGTGTATAGGGTGTATCACCATGGCCTTGGTGGCTTGGTGAGATCCATGGTACATTTAGAGCATCATGTGTTCCATTAGGAGCCATAGAAAGTCTTAAGGCTAAAAATCAACCAAGTATGCATCATGTGGTTCATTCTAGACCATACCTGTAACACCCCCAAAATCACAATGTGACAGCGGAAGACTATTTGGGGTATTACTTAGAGGATCGTAGTCATAATTTATAGAAAACGACTCTAAAGAGACGTTATTAATAAAAGTTACCATTTCATAAAACTCAGTGTTTTGGGAACACAAAAGGAAATACCACATGTTTTGAAATTACATAAAAGATAGTTTAAACATTTACGAAATGATAACTTTAATTGAAATCAACACCACTTCATGCGTCCCGTGACGTCCACTCCACGCCTTCATGATATTCTAATTAGTACCTGAGATGAACATGCTTAAAAAGATCAACAAAAGTTGAGTGATATTCATAGGTTTAAATAAAGGGGTTGAACACAAGTAAGAGATGATAATTGCTTCGAATACAATCACCATGGAAAACATAGATTATTATTATGCACTAAGCTCATGACACTAAACTAATTGCATACACCTAATTACTGGTGTAAGTAATAATATTGCCCTCAGAGATGGAATTGCCAATTCCATAGTTAATAAATATAGTCGCGCCCGGTTATTTCCGATAACCGAGTCGGTTTCGTTAATTCCCATAGTACTATCCCAATATTAGCGTTCACTCGCAAGTGATTAATGGTTCATGATGTAAGGGACTTATGGCAGACAACTTAGGCTATAATAATAATGATCAGGCAGCATACAGTTTTAAGAAAAGACTTGTGTTCTAGTTTATAGCATGCATCTCCCTCGCGGGTTTTGAAAGAAATAAGTAAAGGCGAGGCTATGAACTCACCTTAGTAAAGCAGTATCCGAGTAGTAAGTGAGTTAAGTAGATGATGCACCGAGTACCGTCACGCGACCTATAGTTTGTATACCAATACTTTAATTAATACGTTTGTATTTTGAATTGACAACATTTATATACACCAAAAGTTTAAGTTATTTATGGGTATCGTTTATTATTGATCATGATTAACTTTGGCTCATGGAAGTGCTTAGACACACACAAAAGTATTAAAACGAGTGAGTCGTGGGTTTGTCGTAACCCGGAGATGACTCTCGGAAAATAGTATAAATAAATAGTAATGTATTAAGGTTATAAAGACGTCGTTTAAAATATATATAATAGAAAAGTAATAGTTTTGTTATAATGGTAAAATAAAATAATTTTTGTTTTATATGTTATAATAGTCTTTTAGAAAACTAGGTATGACTAGTATATAAGTCTAAAATATATATCGATGACGAAGTGTAGGAAATTATTATTGTTTTAAAACAAATTTCGTTTCGTATGAATTAAAAGTTAATTGTATCTCGTTATCCGTTTATATTATATGTTTATAAAAGGAGGTGTCGTGAAGTAAATATTGGAAATAATTATTTCAAACCGGGTAGGCGGGCTAGTTGTGAACGGAACGTGAGAAGGATCGAAAAGACAAGTGATCGTAGTACGTTTAAAATGACAATTTTTGTTATACTTAACATTATGAAATTTATTTGTTTGTTCGTAAACTCTTATGTTAAAAGAAAAGTGAACTTGTATACATATCTGTTTTTGTGTATTCAGTACATGGATGCATATTAAATGGGTCTCAGTCCAACAGGTCCTTGGCGTGGATTTAGGCCCAAGAACAAAATCATCCAAGCTGTGGCTTCGTGGCCCAGCTCAAGGCCAGAACCAAACGCACCCATGTGAAAAGAGGAGTACATGTTTTAAAGGTAATATGACATTAGAATCTGTATTGAAACCGTAATATTGGTCGAGTAGCACAACTTTTGAATAACTTTGACATATGATGGAAACATTCACTAGACGTATTCAAAAGGGGGAAAAACAAAAGCAGCAACCATTCATTTGACTTGAAGGTTTAGTAAAGAAAATAATCACACGAGACTCATGCGAGTGCACTCAAGGTTTTGAGCTAGGCGTGGTTTACAACACTCTTGAGAGTTCTTTGGTACACCGAAAACAACAACAACAATATTAGCCAACTAGCATAACTAGTGACCAGGAATTACGCCAAAATACTAACGTCACAAAAAAGTATAAAGATTTTAGACTGAACCTTGTCTCGTGTCAGTCGATTATGACCCGAATCGAGGGCACGACTCGCTACCAAACACCCTTCGGGTGGCTGCATTCCAGCGGGCACACACCCCTCTTTGGGTGGCTGCGTTGCAGCGTCACGCCCTCAGTTGGGCTGAAAATAAGCGAAACAAACACACCTATTTGGTGCAGAAAACAGTAAACAAAAGCACTCCATTCGAGCTGGAAATCAGTTGCCAAACGCACCTAATAGGGGCTGAAAGATCAGGTTTAAAACACTACTTATACGAGCTGGAAATCATATTCAAAACACTCCACGAAAAGCTTTAGTATAAGCCAAAGAAATAACGGGAATTTGAGCGAAAGTTTATCTTGAAAGAGTACCTTGGTGCCCTTGTGGTTGACACAAAGAAAACGAGGTACACCTTATACGGGTTTAGTTTTGACACCATGTTTATGTTCTAAATATGCACTTAGTGACATCTTTAAGTAAGGACTCAAAAGTCACCACTGAGAATACCCGCTGTGGGTTTACCAAAGAAGCGAAATATGGAACTTGGTACATAAGGATATCAATAAAATGGGAGGGAAGACCTAATAACAAGACCTACTCGTGGTTACCCAATGGTTCGAATCCGAGACCTATTAGACGAGCCAAGATTAAGCCAAACATTTCAACACATACAACTTAAGATTTTTCCACCACATGGGTACTTATTTCTTTTACAAATCACGTATGACCATAACCCATTACTTTAAACGAATGCTTATGACTTTAGACCACAACATGAATCAAAAAGCAGGAACTGGTTTTCCAATCTTATGTAAAAACAAGAATCGATTAACAAGAAAATATTCACCAAGATATGGGTCGACAAGGGTTTCACCACTTTTGACCCAAAACAAGTTTAACCCAAAACTAATAACAACACATGAATCAAAATTAATATTACAAGAAAAAGATTGACATTAAACTAAAGTGAGGAAAACGTGAAACCATTCTAAGCCGACGAAGACCGTTTGTAGGGATTCACACAATCTTTACCCAAAAAAAACCAATCTGAGTGCTCCAACTCCAATACTAAACTTCTCTTTTTTTTTTTTGATGAAAGTAAGTGAGAGGTGTGTGTGAAACCCAGGTCATTCGTGGCCTTTAAATAGATGTAGAAGAGGAAGTTCTCTCTTGGACCATTCAAAGGTGGGGTAGCTTATGAGTCCTCTTTGGGTAATGATTCCAGGTCTTCACGTGGTTTCTCTCCTGGCTTGCCTTTAACCGAAACTCCTAGGGACAAGGAATCAGATGGGGGACCTCATCTTGTCGATTTGCTTCATAGGATAAGCCAAGGGTTAGCTATTCTTGGTTTGGAGTTGCATAAGATGTTGGGAAAGGGTTTTTGGAGGTGTAGCTATTCTTGGAGGGAGACAAGCAGCGTGTGCAGGGGGAGGAGAAGAGGCGACGAGAATGGGGGAAGTGATAGCAGGTTTTCAGAGGTTAGAGAGAAGAAAAAGGGGAAGGTGGGGGCGTGGGTTAGAGTAGATAAGGGTAAGGTTTATGTTTTTTTTTTTTTTTTGTAAATTTGTATTTAGTAAAATAAAAGTAGTAAGTTATTATTAGTTGAGTATAAATATTGTACATAATGCATTTCGTGCTTCACCGTTTGGCTCGCAACCGTATACTGCTTAATGTAAAAATTATAATATTCATACTTCCGGACACGTTTTAATTAAACTGTCATGATGACGAAATTTTTGATTCTTATTAGTTTGTTTTTGTTTTTCGTGTTTTCTTTTTATTTTATTTTGGTACGCGTGCGGACACATAAGACAAGAAAATCTTTCTTGTGAGACTGATTTAAAAATCAGTAAAGATCAGACATGGTTAAATAAGACTACTCGGATAGGCATAGATTTTTATGCAAGGAAATGAAATGTACATGCTAAAATGCTCAATTTAGATCAAATAAATCTGATAAATGGTCTAGTTCATAATATAAAGATTTAAAATAGCGAAATTTTCCAGGTGGCTACAGTACCTACCCCTTAAGAGGATTCCGTCCCGGAATTCTAGTTTACGGTGGTTGTCGGAGTTGGATTATCAAACAGATGTGGGTACTTACACGCATGTGTCTTGGCGTTCCAGCGTGTACTCCGGTCCCCTCTTGGAGTTCCATCTAATCTTGACGATAGGAATGCGACTTTGCTTAAGTCGACTTGACTCCTATCCATGATTTCAATTGGTTCTTCGACAAAGTTGAGCTTGTCGTCGAGCTTAATCTCTTGTAGTGAAACAACAAGAGATTCATCCGACAAGCATTTCTTCAGATTTGAAACGTGGAAGGTAGGGTGCACTCTACTAAGTTCTTCCGGGAGATCAAGCTTGTAAGCAACTGGGCCGATTCTTTCGAGAATCTTGAAAGGGCCAATGTATCGAGGATGTAGCTTTCCTCGTTTTCCGAACCGAACCTTTCCTTTCCAAGGTGATACTTTCAACATAACTCGATCACCAACTTGAAATTCCATGGGCTTCCTTCTAACATCGGCGTAACTCTTTTGTCGATCTCTAGCACTTGAAGTCGTTGGACGATTTGTACAATCTTCTCGGTTGTGTCTTGGACAAGTTCAGGTCCAGTGAGTTGGGCATCTCCAACGTCGGCCAACAAGCGGGTGATCGACACTTTTGACCATAAAGTGCCTCGAATGGAGCTGCCTTGATGCTCGCGTGATAACTATTGTTGTAGGAGAATTCCGCCAACGGTAAGTGTTTATCCCAACCTTTTCCAAAGTCGATCACGCATGCTCGAAGCATGTCTTCCAAGGTTTGGATAGTCCTTTCGCTTTGGCCATCGGTTTGGGGATGATATGCGGTACTCATATCCAAACGAGTACCTAAGGCCTTTGAAGAGATTTCGAAGTGTGAAGTAAAACGACTGTCACGATCAGAAATGATGGAAATTGGTACTCCATGGCGGGATACAATTTCCTTTAGGTATAGTTGAGCAAGGGTTTCCATTTCATCATTTTCTTTGATGGGTAAGAAATGAGCGGATTTGGTAAGGCGATCAATGATAACCCAAATAGTGTCGTAACCTCTAGCAGTCTTTGGTAGTTTGGTTATGAAGTCCATGGTGATTTTCTCCCATTTCCAAACTGGGAGTTCAGGTTGAGTTAACAATCCGGAAGGCTTTTGAAATTCGGCTTTGACTCGAGAACAGGTGAGACATTTCCCAACGTACGTCGCAATTTCAGCTTTCATGTTTGGCCACCAATAAAGCTTCTTGAGATCTTGGTACATTTTGTCGGATCCCGGATGAATGGAATATTTAGACTTGTGAGACTCATGCATAATGAGTTCTCGTAGTCCTCCACAAAGTGGTATCCAACTTCTATCGCCGAAAGATAAGGTTCCATCCGATCTTTGCACAAAACCGTTCTCGTTCTCCGGCAATCCAAAGATTCTCTCATTGGGATGGTTTTCAGGTTTGAGAGCTTAAGCTTGAGCTTCAAGGATTTTTTATGGAAGGGGTGACTGAATTGTCATTCCCAAGGATCTTACTCGAAGAGGTTTAGGTCGATCCTTCCGACTAAGAGCATCAGCTACAACATTTGCTTTTCCCGGTGATAGCGTTTCACGTCGTAATCACTAAGTAATTCTAGCCATCGGCGTTGTCGCATGTTTAACTCCTTTTGATCGAGAATGTGTTGGAGACTTTTATGGTCGGTGAACACCGTACACTTGTTCCATATAGGTAATGTCTCCATATTTTGAGGGCGAAAACCACGGCTCCCAATTCCAAGTCATGGGTAGTGTAGTTCTTCTCATGAGTTTTGAGTTGTCGCGAAGCATAGGCGATCACCTTGTTTCTTTGCATCAATACCGCACCTAACCCTAGGTGTGATGCATCCATGAAGCCATAAAATCTTCCACTCCATCGGGTAAGGCTAAGATAGGAGCTTCACAAAGCTTTTGTTTGAAGAGTTGAAAGGCTAACTCTTGTTTCTCTCCCCAGTCAAAGTTCTTCTTCTTACGGTTAGCTCCGTTAGAGGTTTAGCGATTTTCGAAAATCCTTCGATAAATCTTCGATAATAACCATAAGACCCAAAATTGGCGTATCTCGGTAGGGGTAGTAGGGATGACCAATCCTTGGCAGCCGATTTTTGAAGGATCGACATGAAGACCATTACTATCTATCACGTGACCAAGGAATTGAACTTTTTGAATCAGAAGTCGCACTTGGAAAACTTAGCATACAGTTCTTCTTTCTTGAGCAGCTCTAGGATGGCTTTCAAGTGTTCCGCATGCTCTTCCTTGTTGCGGGAATAGATGAGAATTTCGTCAATGAACACAATCACAAATTTGTCCAAGTAGGGTTTACACACTCGGTTCATTAGGTCCATAAATACCGCCGGTGCATTTGTCAAACCAAATGGCATCACTTGGAACTCGTAGTGGCCGTAGCGTGTTCGAGCGTTTTCGGAATATCCTCCTCTCTAACTCTTAGTTGATGATAACCAGATCTCAGATCAATCTTCGAGTAGGAGCTTGACCCTGCGTTGGTCAAACAAATCATCAATCCTAGGCAATGGATAGCGATTTTTCACCGTCAGTTTGTTCAACTCTCGGTAATCAATACACATACGGAAAGATCCGTCCTTCTTCTTGACAAATAAGACCGGAGCTCCAAGGCGAAGAACTTCGTCGAATAAATCCTTTTTCGAACAGTTCTTGAAGTTGGTCAGACAATTCTTGTAGTTCGGAAGGTGCCAATCTATAGGGTGCTCGTGCCCGGGTGCGCTCCGGCACTAGCTCGATTTGGAATTCTACTTGCCGACTTGGAGGAAGGCCGGCAAGTCTTGAGGAAATACTTCGGAAAGTCCCTAGCCCGGGCGTCTTTTAGTTGCTTTTCATCCGCTTTCTCCTTCTCCGTTACTTGTGCTAGAAAAATGTGGCATCCTTTTTCTATGTACTTCGATGTTTTAACGCACGAGATGATGTTCAATCGGGTCTTACTATGATTACCCGAATGATTAGAGTTTAAGCCTCGAGAGGAATGTGAGCGACTTTCTCGTCCAGATGATTCTTGCATGGTTCTTGGATAGCCAATCCATGCCAATGACAGCATCGAAGCTACCAAGTTGGATAGGCATAAGGTCTATATCGAACGAGTGATTTGATAAGGATAGGTTGCAACCTCGAAGGATAGTGTTAGTTCCCACTATTTTTCCATCGGCTAACTCTACTTCATAAGTGGTATCTAGGGTAGTTGGGGTGACTTTTAACAAAGGTGCAAACTTAGAAGACACAAAGCTTTTGTCGGCTCCAGAATCAAATAACACTTTAGCTAAATGATGCTTGAGTGAAAACGTACCCGTAACGACGTCCGGGTTCTCTTGTGCATCTCCATCTCCTAGCACATAAGCTCTTGCTCTAGCAGGGTTGTTGTTATTGTTGTTGTTGTTCCCATACAGCTTTGGGCATCTACTCTTAACATGTCCAGCTTCTCCACATCCAAAGCAAGTTATCCCGATAGGTTGAAGGTTACTTCCAGTAGCAGGACTTCGGCAATCCTTGTGGGTATGACCCACCTTGTTACACTTTCCACACTTAATAGTACAACGTCCCACATGATGCAGGTTGCATCGAGTGCACAAAGGGTGTGGTCCAGCATAGCCCCTTCCGGTAGCGGGGGTAGCAGCATAAGCCCGCGCAACTTCTTGTCTACGGTTTTGTTGATTGTCGTGATTATTTCGATTTTGGTGGTATGGGTTGGGATTGTTGTTGCGGTGTTGATTGTGATTGTTGCGGACTTGGTTGTTGTTGTTACGATTATTGTTGTGATGGAAAGAGTTGTTGTGATGGAAGTTGTTTGAAGTGTTGCCTCGGCGGTCATCAAATTTCCTTTTGTTGTCATTATTGCCTTGCACGGATCCATGCTTCAAGACTTGATCCATGAGTTGGTAGGAAATTGTGATCACTTCCTCCACGGTCTTGGGCTTTGATGCAGTAACATTGCCCTCAATGCTTGGGTAATCCCCAATGAGATTTTCCAACAACTTGACATTATCAGAAACCATGGAAGGGCATAGAGCTTTCAATTCTTGGAAGCGCTTGAAGTAGGTTTTGAGATCATTGCCCTTAGTAGTCAGATGGTAGAATTCATCTTCAAGTTTCTTGATCTCGGTCCTTGGACAGTATTGCTTCATCATCAATTGCTTTAGTTCAGTCCAAGTGGTTTTGTAGGCTTCTTCCATGCCAATAGGTTGGGCATGAGCCTTCCACCAAGACAATGCATCTTCTTACCCAGAGTACCAGTAATTTCACCTTGCAATCTTCTGAGCAATCACTTAGAAGAAACACAGTTTCAGATCTTTCAAACCAATGGATAAGGCCAACAGCGCCTTCAGTTCCTTTGAAAAAGGTAGGTTTGCAATTCATGAACTCCTTATATCCACATTTGCGATTTACCACAGCTTCATTCCGGTTGGCTTGATTTGGAGCTTCATTTGTTCGAGCTGCCTCAGCAGGTCTTGCAGCAAAAGAAGCACCAATTTCATTGGTAACCAGCCTCCGAATTGCTTCCGGGGTCATCTCGGGAGTTTGAGTAGGGGTAGAGGTAGTCCTTGTTCTTGCCATTTTTCTAAAGACATACACTCAGATTTCAGAATCATTTAACATAATTGTGAATTATTATAAAAATGGTTTCATAATAGTCAAGATCATCACATTATATCAATAGAGTATAATCATCATAAGAAAGAATCACAATATGTTAGAACCACACAAGAGAACATATATAAATGATCACTTCGATTCACACAACCGATAAATAAGAAAGATCACCATACATAAGAACATAAAGAAACAACAACCATGATGTCATAGATCTATCATCCATACATAGTGATACGATAACCATACAATGTCACATAAATAGCTTGTTCGATATTTTACAAAACATGCGAATACAAAGCCTTTATTAGTGCCACATGCGGCAGGCTAAAGTACTAGAAAACTAAATAGATGAATCACCAATCTAGAGGCTGTCAGGTGTCCCCTCAATGGCGCTGTAGGTCACGGACTAGCTCCGCCAGATCATCCACCTCTCTATCTCGTGCCTCCATCTCTGCTCCAAAGCGTAGCCGAGTCTCCATGATCATCATCCTCTAGACTGCCGTCGCACAACTCCCTCTAACATCTCAGCTCTGTCCAACAGTCCTAATCTATCTGACTCCATCCTCCTCTCCAACACGTACTGCTCCACTAGCTCTCTCACTCTGGGCACCAATCCGTCAAGCACTCCCTCCATCGGGTCCTCCCTTGAGGAGCTCTCTAACCTCATCCTCAATGTTCTCGATACGAACTAATGGAACCTCATCAACAAATGCCACAACATCCTCAGCTGATCCTCAGCCGCGCACTCGGGCCTAACAATGGAATGGTATGATGAAGGGGTTCTCCCGTGACAGGAGAGTCTCGGCGGCACAAACGTGCTCTCCAGCTCCATGGCGCTAGGTGCACCCTCCTCCGACCTCCATCGACTAATGAGCGGCATCATGTAGGACCAACGTCTAGCATCGACCCTCCTGTGGGCTCCCGGCTCAGAGGTACCAAACACAACATGGTGATATGGGTCCGAATGTGCGGGTGAGAGATGGGCTCTCTCCCTAAGAGATGTCATCGGATCAGTATGCATCACCAAGGGTGATGATGCACGAGGTGAGGATGAAACCGGTACAGTGGTGGTCTGATAAATGAATGTGGTAGGTGGTGGTAATGGTGAAACAGGTATGAGTGGTGGTGCAGGTGCAGCTGATGGTGGAAAAGCAGAGGATGATGGCATGTCCGAAGGTGGAATGAAAGTGATGGGTGCCCTCACTCGTTTCCGAGCGGTATGCATGAAGGTAGCACCATCCTCACGGTAACGAATGGTGGCCAAATGGCGCAGGCTCGTAGGGTTTGAGAACCCTAGCTTCGCCTTCGCCTCCGGCGAAACGGCGTGGTGATGGGCAAGAAATAGAAGACCGGAATCGGTGTGCGAGTGTGTGCGGGACATAATGTCAGAAGGTGATAGCCACTGCTGTGACTCCAGATATCGGTCATAAGTGGGGGGACCAAAGACGGGCAGAAGTTCGGGTATGGTCAAAGCAGGTGGGGTGACAACGACTTCACCCTCCTCGAAGGGCTCCGTCTCAGAGGACACAGGTGTAATGAGAGCCGGTGCCAAGGGAGTAGAGGCAGAGGACATAGTATCCTCCATCTCAGTGTCGGAGGTCAAGTCGATAGGATGAGTAGCAGTCGACATGGTACTGTAACAACCCAAAAGAAAATATACACTTATAAGTAAATAATGTCATATAGTAAATAAGTTTTAGTTAGTCGCGCATAATCTGCCACGCAAATCTAAATGCCTAACTAAATGAAAGCTAGCATTATAAGTTTTTATCATGCAAAGTTTTACTAGTCATGTATTATCCGCCAAGCGAATCTCATACGTGCAATCGGTACGAAGTAGGCGCGGAGGACGTGAAGTGGTGGTGTAAAACGGTGCATTTGAAAACGTGGTTATAGTCCAATTTGTTTTAAAAATACAAGTTGGTTCTCTATAACCTGGCTCTGATACCAATCTGTAACACCCCCAAAATCACAATGTGACAAGTGAAAGACTATTTGGGGTATTACTTAGAGGATCGTAGTCATAAGTTATAGAAAACGACTCTAAAGAGACGTTTTTAATAAAAGTTGTTACCATTTCATAAAACTCAGTGTTTTGGGAACACAAAAGGAAATACCACATGTTTTGAAATTACATAAAAGATAGTTTAAACATTTACGAAATGATAACTTTAATTGAAATCAACACCACTTCATGCGTCCCGTGACGTCCACTCCACGCCTTCATGATATTCTAATTAGTACCTGAGATGAACATGCTTAAAAAGATCAACAAAAGTTGAGTGATATTCATAGGTTTAAATAAAGGGGTTGAACACAAGTAAGAGATGATAATTGCTTCGAATACAATCACCATGGAAAACATAGATTATTATTATGCGCTAAGCTCATGACACCAAACTAACTGCATACACCTAATTACTGGTGTAAGTAATAATATTGCCCTCGGAGATGGAATTGCCAATTCCATAGTTAACCAAATATAGTGCGCCCGGTTATTTCGATAACCGAGTCAGGGTCGTTAATTCCCATAGTACTATCCACAATATTCGCGTTCACTCGCAAGTGATTAATGGTTCATGATGTAAGGGACTTATGGCAGGCAACTTAGGCTATAATAATAATGATCAGGCAGCATACAGTTTTAAGAAAAGACTTGTGTTCTAGTTTATAGCATACATCTCCCTCGCGGGGTTTGAAAGAAATAAGTAAAGGCGAGGCTATGAACTCACCTTAGTAAAGCAGTATCCGAGTAGTAAGTGAGTTAAGTAGATGATGCACCGAGTACCGTCACGCGACCTATAGTTTGTATACCAATACTTTAATTAATACGTTTGTATTTTGAATTGACAACATTTATATACACCAAAAGTTTAAGTTATTTATGGGTATCGTTTATTATTGATCATGATTAACTTTGGCTCATGGAAGTGCTTAGACACACACAAAAGTATTAAAACGAGTGAGTCGTGGGTTTGTCGTAACCCGGAGATGACGTCTGAAAATAGTATAAATAAATAGTAATGTATTAAGGTTATAAAGACGTCGTTTAAAATATATATAATAGAAAAGTAATAGTTTTGTTATAATGGTAAAATAAAATAATTTTTGTTTTATATGTTATAATAGTCTTTTAGAAAACTAGGTATGACTAGTATATAAGTCTAAAATATATCTGATGACGAAGTGTAGGAAATTATTATTGTTTTAAAACAAATTTCGTTTCGTATGAATTAAAAGTTAATTGTATCTCGTTATCCGTTTATATTATATGTTTATAAAAGGAGGTGTCGTGAAGTAAATATTGGAAATAATTATTTCAAACCGGGTAGGCGGGCTAGTTGTGAACGGAACGTGAGAAGGATCGAAAAGACAAGTGATCGTAGTACGTTTAAAATGACAATTTTTGTTATACTTAACATTATGAAATTTATTTGTTTGTTCGTAAACTCTTATGTTAAAAGAAAAGTGAACTTGTATACATATCTGTTTTTGTGTATTCAGTACATGGATGCATATTAAATGGGTCTCAGTCCAACAGGTCCTTGGCGTGGATTTAGGCCCAAGAACAAAATCATCCAAGCTGTGGCTTCGTGGCCCAGCTCAAGGTCAGAACCAAACGCACCCATGTGAAAAGAGGAGTACATGTTTTAAAGGTAATATGACATTAGAATCTGTATTGAAACCGTAATATTGGTCGAGTAGCACAACTTTTGAATAACTTTGACATATGAGGGAAAACATTCACTAGACGTATTCAAAGGGGGAAAAACCAAAAGCAGCAACCACCCATTTGACTTGAATGTTTAGTAAAGAAAATAATCACACGAGACTCATGCGAGTGCACTCAAGGTTTTGAGCTAGACGCGGTTTACAACACTCTTGAGAGTTCTTTGGTACACCGAAAACAACAACAATAACATTAGCCAACTAGCATAACTAGTGACCAGGAATTACGCCAAAATACTAACGTCACAAAAAAGTATAAAGATTTTAGACTGAACCTTGTCTCGTGTCAGTCGATTATGACCCGAATCGAGGGCACGACTCGCTACCAAACACCCTTCGGGTGGCTGCATTCCAGCGGGCACACACCCCTCTTTGGGTGGCTGCGTTGCAGCAGATGCACGCCCTCAGTTGGGCTGAAAATAAGCGAAACAAACACACCTATTTGGTGCAGAAAACAGTAAACAAAAGCACTCCATTCGAGCTGGAAATCAGTTGCCAAACGCACCTAATAGGGGCTGAAAGATCAGGTTTAAAACACTACTTATACAGCCTGGAAATCATATTCAAAACACTCCACGAAAAGCTTTAGTATAAGCCAAAGAAATAACGGGAATTTGAGCGAAAGTTTATCTTGAAAGAGTACCTTGGTGCCCTTGTGGTTGACACAAAGAAAACGAGGTACACCTTATACGGGTTTAGTTTTGACACCATGTTTATGTTCTAAATATGCACTTAGTGACATCTTTAAGTAAGGACTCAAAAGTCACCACTGAGAATACCCGCTGTGGGTTTACCAAAGAAGCGAAATATGGAACTTGGTACATAAGGATATCAATAAAATGGGAGGGAAGACCTAATAACAAGACCTACTCGTGGTTACCCAATGGTTCGAATCCGAGACCTATTAGACGAGCCAAGATTAAGCCAAACATTTCAACACATACAACTTAAGATTTTGCCACCACATGGGTACTTATTTCTTTTACAAATCACGTATGACCATAACCCATTACTTTAAACGAATGCTTATGACTTTAGACCACAACATGAATCAAAAAGCAGGAACTGGTTTTCCAATCTTATGTAAAAACAAGAATCGATTAACAAGAAAATATTCACCAAGATATGGGTCGACAAGGGTTTCACCACTTTTGACCCAAAACAAGTTTAACCCAAAACTAATAACAACACATGAATCAAAATTAATATTACAAGAAAAAGATTGACATTAAACTAAAGTGAGGAAAACGTGAAACCTTTCTAAGCCGACGAAGACCGTTTGTAGGGATTCACACAATCTTTACCCAAAAAAAACCAATCTGAGTGCTCCAACTCCAATACTAAACTTCTCTTTTTTTTTTTTTTGATGAAAGTAAGTGAGAGGTGTGTGTGAAACCCAGGTCATTCGTGGCCTTTAAATAGATGTAGAAGAGGAAGTTCTCTCTTGGACCATTCAAAGGTGGGGTAGCTTATGAGTCCTCTTTGGGTAATGATTCCAGGTCTTCACGTGGTTTCTCCTGGGCTTGCCTTTAACCGAAACTCCTAGGGACAAGGAATCAGATGGGGGACCTCATCTTGTCGATTTGCTTCATAGGATAAGCCAAGGGTTAGCTATTCTTGGTTTGGAGTTGCATAAGATGTTGGGAAAGGGTTTTTGGAGGTGTAGCTATTCTTGGAGGGAGACAAGCAGCGTGTGCAGGGGGAGGAGAAGAGGCGACGAGAATGGGGGAAGTGATAGCAGGTTTTTCAGAGGTTAGAGAGAAGAAAAAGGGGAAGGTGGGGGCGTGGGTTAGAGTAGATAAGGGTAAGGTTTATGTTTTTTTTTTTTTTTTGTAAATTTGTATTTAGTAAAATAAAAGTAGTAAGTTATTATTAGTTGGGTATAAATATTGTACATAATGCATTTCGTGCTTCACCGTTTGGCTCGCAACCGTATACTGCTTAATGTAAAAATTATAATATTCATACTTCCGGACACGTTTTAATTAAACTGTCATGATGACGAAATTTTTGATTCTTATTAGTTTGTTTTTGTTTTTCGTGTTTTCTTTTTATTTTATTTTGGTACGCGTGCGGACACATAAGACAAGAAAATCTTTCTTGTGAGACTGATTTAAAAATCAGTAAAGATCAGACATGGTTAAATAAGACTACTCGGATAGGCATAGATTTTTATGCAAGGAAATGAAATGTACATGCTAAAATGCTCAATTTAGATCAAATAAATTTGATAAACGGTCTAGTTCATAATATAAAGATTTAAAATAGCGAAATTTTCCAGGTGGCTACAATACCTTAGTGTAACTAACCTCCGTAAGGCCCTATAAATACCCTCCTCCCCTATCTTGATCGTTCATAACATCATAAACACCAAACACTCTTCATTTGACCAAGTTATACATAGAAGATGAAGGCCTAGTTATTCTGTACATAAATCTAGTGTTACTTTGATGATTCCATGGTTAGATTAAGAACTATACAAGGTGATTAGAGCTGATATTACAAGGCTTTTACAAGGGTTATAGCAAAGGTTTGCAAGAGTTGTGTTGAAGGATTGGAAGCTAGGGTTTTCGATTGAAAGGTTTAGATCTTGTCCTGGTTCATGATTTCCCTTTTCATTAAGGCAAGAAGTTGTAAGACTTAAGCACATTATTCTTCCTTGTTTTCATAATGTACTAAGTCCTAAAAACAAGCTAAAACTTTTGTATGTTATATTATGTTAACAAACTAGTAAACTAATGAACTTATGTACAAACGTTCCACACAACCAACCACATCTAGATTTGGTACTTTAAATATTGTTTTAGACAAGGTTAAAATGAAAACATATCAATTTGAATCACTCGAAACGAGTACACGAGTCAAAAGTTACGATAAAAAGAAGTTAACGAAACCTAGAAACTAAAAACTGCCAAAAGCTTGTTGTTAACGAATCTGAGTAAATTTTAGAGGCATTTCTTGTCCGTTTCATCAAAAAGTTTAAACACGAAAGATTTCCGGAATGAAGTTTTCCATTTGTCGCGTAGAAAACGCGACCTAAAAATTCATAACGAAGACTAATTTCTTTTAGAAATCTTAACAGTCTATGTATAGCCAAACGGCTATACACTTTGTCACAACTAAGGTGAAACCATATGGCCTAAAGGCCTTAGACCAAGACTACAACCGCGGCTAAGGCCAAGGCTGAGGTCTCAAGGCCATGATATCCGAGACCATAAACCAAAGGCCTTAGCCTTGACAAACCAAATCGTATACAATACAATTTGGATCTACTCCCTCGATAAAACATGAAACTTTACACACTTACTAGACATTTAAAACTCACTTGCGGATTATGACCAAACATATTTTGTAACCACTTAACTTATATGTCAAACGATCAAACGAGCAAAACATATGTTTTTCCATGTCGAATACTACAACACTAGGGAACTTCATGTGATGGGTTCACTAGAGTAAAACCGTCGACGAGTTGTGGATTGACAAATTAAAGTGTCCTGGCTCCTCGAACGTTTACTACATGACCTCTGGATTATGATGGCCAGAACGGTAGTACGAGATATTACAAACAAAAACCATTTCATAAACAAACATACACGAAACTACCAAGTACTACATCATGATCAATATATAGACGTATATAGGCTTGTTTATACTTTCGCATCGTTATTCCAAACCTAAGACACGACATTATATTCCAAGTTACGCGTAGAGACTTCCCGGCTTATCCATCAATTCCGTTATACGTTTTGATATCATTAGTTCAAGGTAAGTTTCATAGCCCCTACTTTTATACGTTTTGAATTACTTTTGGGGGAGATACATGCTCAACTATTTTCATTTACTTTCATAAGTACTCTAAACTTTTACTGATTACCGTGAGTTTCATAGCCTCTACTTTTATACGTGTTGAATTACTTTTGCGGGAGATACATGCTCAACTATTTTCATTTACTTTCACAAGTACTTTAAACTTTTAAGGATTACCATGAGTTCGTAGCCCCACTTTTACTCATTTAATTATTTTATTAACTCTTTGGGGGAGATACATGCTCAACTACTTACTTTTACTTTTCAAATACTCAAAACATTATACTTGATTGAATTATACTTGATTGCATTATACATGATTACATTATACTTGATTGCGTTATACATGATTGTGTTAAACTTATTTGCGTTATTCTTGAGGGCATTATACTTAATTGCGTTATTGAACTTAGTGGCTCCAAATTAAGTTGTTGGATGACCATTAATCTTTGGGAAGAGGCTCCCAGTACGTGCAATTTAATGGCTCTAAATTAAGTTGTTGGATGACCATTAATTTAGTGGCTCCAAATTAAGTTGTTGGAAGGCTATTAAATTAGATACATCCCAAATTAAGTTGTTGGAAGACCATAGTTGTGACATTTATACTTTTTACTACTATGATACATGCATTGATGAGTGTCTAAATACTCATCATTTTTGTACTATCTAGACTGCATAATCATCTGAAAACACTCAAAAATGCTTCAAAATGATAAAAATATCACAAATCAGTGTTTTATGTGTTTTAAATACAAAAATATCAAAATTAGATGAAAAACGTATCAAATTTGCAAAATTGGCAGTTTTAGTCCCCCAAGTTTCAAAAATTGTCAAAAACAGTCCCTGGTATATCTAAATAAAGGAAAAATGTCATTTAAGGTCCATGGGATTCAAAAGTTGTCAAAACAAACCTTTGAAATGTAGAATTTGCAAAATTACAACTTTGGTCCTTAAACTTTGAAAATTGTCATGTTTAGTCCTTCAAATTTCAGAAAATGGCAAATATGGTCCTTTAATTATTTGAGAATGATAAGTTTGGCCCTTGGATAATATTTCAGAAATCACAGCTTTGATCCTTGGAGTTTCAAATTTACACTTTTGGTCCTTGTGTTATATCAAATCCAAACGGACCCTAGTTAACTACCCTTAGCCCAAACCATTCCAAGCCCAATACCCTTTAACCCGACCCAAACCCGTCCACTCTAATATTACCCCGGTCAACACACCCCAAGTCAAATAAACACACACCCGCGCTTTTTCTCCTTCACCCACCATCCCTGAAATCACTCACCCTCCCCTCACTTCCAGTCAATCTTCACACTCCCTTGTCCCCCCACCTCAACACAACTCCAAAAACCATTAAATGCTCATTCTCCCATTTCACTCAACCCCTACACCTGGCTAACACGTTTGGCGCCAAAAATTCAATCAATGGTCAAAAATGCTCCAAGATATCCAATGGCTCAGAATTTAAGTGGGATTTGATCAGAACCAAGTGGGGAAGACATTTTCATATAAAGAGAAGAAGGAAGAGAGAAGGAGGGGAGTAGCTAGTTTTATTTTTTCCTTTAAATGTCGTTTTTAAATAAAATGTTTTAATTTAAGTTCAAATGTTGTAATCTTAGCTTCTATGTATCACATTTAAGTGATAAAACCTTTGTACTGTGCTTTTGATCATCTATCAAAGTTTTTATATAAGTTCCAATTTTTAAGGTTCACTGTTGATATTTGCAGTTTCGAATTTTATGTACAAGCTTCTCATAAGCTTATGTTAGAATCAAATAAGCTCCTTTAAGCTTATTTGAGCATTTGGTAAGCTTGCAATCAAGTTTTTAAGTAGTTTTGTATCATAGTCAACAATAGTCAACTATTGTCAAAGTTCAAAAGTCAAATTAGTTTCTGAGTAAATTCTGGTTTTGATCTGTTTTGAGATTGAGTTTTAGGATTAAATGATGGATTCAAGTTAGTTGCAATCATATTTTATCAGTTTACATAGTTAATGTGTAGTTTTGTTAGTTTGAAGGAGTGTTTGGATTGCTTTGTTAAACTGTTTTAGAGGTTGAAATTTTGGATTATATCAATTGCTTGCTGTTTGATATTGTCATATGCTTTCATTTCTGTCTTTGCTTAGCTGTTTTTGAGCTCATAGTCAAATTTAGCTTAATACTGCTCTTGTGTGCTCTACTGTTGAAATTAGTGGTTAGTAATTTGCTAGATAGGTTTAGAGATTGAATAAGCTAGCTTGATAAAGTCTGATTTCATCATATTACATCATTTCCAGTTCTTCATTTGGTTTTAAATCTCAAGAAAGTCAACTTGCTTAATTGTTTTTAGAAGTCAAACTCAAGTTAAAACTGGTTTTTGCAGAACTTGCAACCTCTGAACAGTGTTCATTGATAGTAATTAGGGTCTAATATTTGGCACATTTGTAGCTTGATAGGTTGCTTTTAGTCCCCTATATCTGTTTTGCTTTTTAGCTTTTCTGATTAGCTTATAGATAAGCTCAAACTAGCTTACCTGTTACTGTTTCTGCATAATCAGCAGCCACTGTCCTTGTTTTGCCATTTTAATTTGCTCTCTAGCTTCCTTAATACTAGTCTTCATTAGCTGTAACTTTGGATTGATGATCTCTGCCAGGTGGGCTCGAGATCCATGCTTTTAGTTTTCTATTTGGCTTATTGGATAAGCAGTTTCAACTGCTTAAAGTAGGGTCCCAAATCAGCTTTTGCTTAAGTGGTCAGTTAGCCTAATCCTTGGTAATCTGATCTTTAGCTGTTAGGAGTAGGTGCTATTAGTTGCTTTAGAGTATTTTTGGTATCACTTAGCTTGTGTAGGAGTTTGGTTCACTGTAGTGCTTGTTAGCTTATTTCCAAGTGCTTATTTAGGATCATTAACATAGCAGCCTTCATATTTCCCACATAAGACCATGATTTCATATTTTTTATAGCTTTAGAATATAATTTTAGAATTTCCCTGCAAGTTTCAGAATTTTTAGACACTGTTTAGTATTTTTCTTAATTAAAATCAGTTTTCAATCATTTTAAAATAGCTTTTATTGCAATTAATTGAGAAAAAGTTCCAAAAAATAAATTTTCAATTTTAATAGTTTAAGATAAATATAAAAAGCATAAAAAATATTTTTCCTTATTTTTTCCCTTTTATTTGGTATTTTTCATAATTTAAATTAGATTTAAATAGATTTAAATTCATAGAAAATAGGAAATTAATCTGAAAATTACAAAAAAATAGTTTTGAAAATTCTAGTTTGTTATTTTAGATTTTTCTAAGTCTTTATTTTATTTTTCTAGCTTTATTTCCTAATTTCTTGTATTTTAGGCTATTATTTAATAGTTAAAAATAGTTTTTAATTAATAATAATTAATTAAATAGTTGTAAAAATAATTTTCTTTTTCTAATAATTTTCTTATATATTTACGATTGTAAAAATGTATTTTTCATATCCGTAGGTATTTTCCTTCTTTATTTTCACGTTTTATTTTGTACGTTAACGTAGTTTTTAATTTAAACGTAAGTTTTAGGTTTTAAACGTTCATCACTTTAAATATAGTGATAGCGTTTATTTAATATCTTTTATCTTTTTAATTTTCTTAATTTGTATTTAAGTCGCTGTTATTTATTACCTTTTTCAGTAGTGTAATATTCAATCCAAATCCTTTCCGATCACTATCCTTAGTGATCATTCTATCGTCTGATCAAGTGTTTGCACACCATTGAGTCTCCGTGGGACATAACGACCCGGGAATTCACTGTATTCTCTGATCTTCATTGTATTTGTGTTTTAAGCGGTTTTAAGCTTCTTACGGTCGGCCATTCACAAGTGGCCGGTTTGTGTGAGGTAGCTTGACTGTTTTCAGCACGGATCAAATTTTTGGCGCCGCTGCCGGGGAGCTGTGCTGATTATCTTCCGTCTAGCAGATTAGTGATTTGGATATTCACTCCTTGTTTATACCATCTGTATGTGTTTATATTTTCTTTTAAAAATCAAAAACCCAAAAAGATTTTCATTCTTTGTTTTCACATCATGTTTTTCAAAAATACCAAAAATAATCCTCTTTACCCTCTTACCCTTTTTGATTCTTTATCCCTTTACCCTCTATCCATTTGATTCTAACTTCTTCTATTCTGATGGAATCATCGATTCCTTGTGTCGGTTGTGGAGAACCGCTTTTCGGTTTACCGTGCCGTTGGTGTACGTGCGAACGATGCGGTAATGACATTCATAACGGAAGTTGTTTGTTTTGCGGTTCGAGGAATTCATGTTCTTATGATCAAAATTCTTTCAATGAGCCGAAAAATTTCTCCGACTACCCACCCCAACCCCAAAATTTTTCGTTCAATCAGCAGTATTGCTGTGGTTGTGGGGATCCGTTAGTTGATTTTCGATGTCAACGATGTTCTTGCGAGAGGTGTGGAAATGATCTTACGGATGGATTTTGTTCGTTTTGTGCTTCGGAAGCTGAAAACTCATGCACTTATCCGAACTTTTCCAATTATCCTCAAAACGATTTTAGCCACCCTCCTCAGTATTCATTTGAGCAAGAACCGTGCTATCAAAGTTTTAATGACACATCGTTTCAGAATGTACCGAATTTTTCTTGCACAAATTGTGGAGGTCCTCTTCAATGTCAACCGTGGAATCAAAATTACTATACTTCCGTTTTGACAATTTCCAACCTCCACAGCACCATACGGTTCAAACTCCACCTGAGCCGTTGTCTCAAGAAATCTCCCAAGATTTTGAAACTGCAATGAAAACACTTGAGGATATGATGAGTAACTTTAAGAATCAAGTGAGTGGTGAAAAAACCATTGGAGAATTGCTAGCCGAAGAGCGAGAGGCCCGCCAATCAAGGGAAGAATTATTAGCCCTAGAGCATGCAGCTCTAAGGCGTTCCCAATTTCTTAAAGGCAGCTCTATATGATGATGACGGGAGGTTTTTATCCTTTTAAAGATAATATTTCTCAACCTCCTCAGTCAGTTGATATCCCAGCAGTTGAGATTGCATCTCAAACAACTGCTATCACACCTGATATTCCCACTCACTCTCTGAACATGGGGGACGAGCATCTTGACACTGTTCCTGAAAAGGAATCGGACGACTTCATAAAGTCTAGTGTTGAGAACCTTGTCCCAATCCCGAGAGAGTCACAGGGAATTTCTGATCATATGTGTGATTCTTTTTCCCCTCTTGAGTGTTCCAATGATCATTTGGAAACTTGCTCCGATTTTAGCGACGATTGTGCTTCCTTTGGAAACATCGAGTACGTTGAGGCATCACTTCCACAATCTGATGCTGATCCCCTTCTTGAGGAGTTCTCCGATGAACTCACTCACATCAATCCACTCTTTGATTTCGAAGCCGATCTGGGAGAGACTGAAAGTCTCACTGATAATGATCGTTCACTCACTTCTTATCCCAACAATCCAATAGAGAATGTTGATCACTTTGTTCCCGAAACATTCAAAGCTACTTTCACCAATCCTCTATTTGAATTCGACTCTGAATTCACTTTAATTTCTGAGAATCCACTCTTTGATACTCAGATTGAGGATAGTGATGAGTCCACAATGGAACAAGAGTTCACAAATTCACATCATGTGAATGATTCTCTTCATGAGGAGTTCGCCGGTGAACTCACTCATATCATGACTCCGCCGGAGTATGATCGCTTGGATGGCAAAAATCATGATCGGGGGGAAAAGTTCTCAATCATGAGAATTTGTATTTCTATGACAAATTTTCCAACCCTCCCTCCCAAGATGCTTTCCAAACCAAAGAGCTCAACCGATAAAATCCAAACGAGTGCAACTGCACTTGATCCTGAGGAAGAAGATCTTATCATGATGGTCATCATGATTTTCCTTCTTTTCTTCACCTACCTGGTGACTTCCTCTCTTCTTCACTCGTTCGGGAGTGAGGACACTATCTTTGACCCAGGCATTTCCATGTACCATTTGTGAGCCGGGTCTGTCTATGTATATCTCATCGGTGTGGAACTTTCACGTGCTTCAAATGTTTGTCCAAACATCTTGAATGAAAGTCCGATGGAGATTGTCTATTCCACTTACTTCCCCATGAACAAATTAATTCGGGGTCGAGTCAAGCTAGCGACTCGGAAATCAAAAACAGTAGCATGCCATATGGGTTTTCACCCATATTTCTGACTTCTTTCTATTTTCTACCACCCTAGTGTGGGGGGGTTGCCCCACATGTTGTGTATATATGCAAGTTTCTAAAAAAAAAAAAAAAAAAAAAAAAAAAAAAAATCTCTTCTTTCCAAATAATGGCCGTAATATTTCCCTTTTACGTTCTTTGTTTCGGCATAACCGCCGGTGCTTTGAATATTGAGGGCAATATTCATTTCTAAGTGTGGGGGGGAATTCTCACTAATTTCATATATTATCTACCCAATTCCCCCGTTTTTGGCCAAAATTTTTTTGGAGTAAGTGTTTTACACTTACTCATCTTGGTTATCAGTCCGCCATGTCTGTAAGACAAAAGGATTGGCTAATCCAGGAGCAAACGGCTCTTGGTAAAGATTTCTCAAATCCGTTTATATGGCTTGCAATTTGCCCAAAATTGTATGGTTCTCAACTCACCATATCCTAAAAAGTGAAGAGTTGGCTAGCCCGCAAGGTTATGGCTTGTGGTAAAGGCAGTGGAAAAACCATAATTGGTAATCAGCTCACCAAAGATAATTCTGATAATTTATCTAAGAGTTGGCTAGTCCAGAAGGGTACGGCTTCTGGTAAAGACAAAATCAAATCCGTTGACAGCTTATGATTTGCTCAAAATCATTTGGTTATCAGTGTACCAAGGTTCTTACTTGAACTGAAACATTTGGCTACTCCAGAAGTAATGGCTTTTGGTAAAGAGTCTTTAAAATCCATTAAAGCTTCAAAACATTGCTAGGGACTAGCAATATCTTAGTGTGGGGGATTGATGAGTGTCTAAATACTCATCATTTTGGTACTATCTAGACTGCATAATCATCTGAAAACACTCAAAAATGCTTCAAAATGATAAAAATATCACAAATCAGTGTTTTATGTGTTTTAAATACAAAAATATCAAAATCAGATGAAAAACGTATCAAATTTGCAAAATTGGCAGTTTTAGTCCCCCAAGTTTCAAAAATTGTCAAAAACAGTCCCTGGTATATCTAAATAAAGGAAAAATGTCATTTAAGGTCCATGGGATTCAAAAGTTGTCAAAACAAACCTTTGAAATGTAGAATTTGCAAAATTACAACTTTGGTCCTTAAACTTTGAAAATTGTCATGTTTAGTCCTTCAAATTTCAGAAAATGGCAAATATGGTCCTTTAATTATTTGAGAATGATAAGTTTGGCCCTTGGATAATATTTCAGAAATCACAGCTTTGATCCTTGGAGTTTCAAATTTACACTTTTGGTCCTTGTGTTATATCAAATCCAAACGGACCCTAGTTAACTACCCTTAGCCCAAACCATTCCAAGCCCAATACCCTTTAACCCGACCCAAACCCGTCCACTCTAATATTACCCCGGTCAACACACCCCAAGTCAAATAAACACACACCCGCGCTTTTTCTCCTTCACCCACCATCCCTGAAATCACTCACCCTCCCCTCACCTCCAGTCAATCTTCACACTCCCTTGTCCCCCCACCTCAACACAACTCCAAAAACCATTAAATGCTCATTCTCCCATTTCACTCAACCCCTACACCTGGCTAACACGTTTGGCGCCAAAAATTCAATCAATGGTCAAAAATGCTCCAAGATATCCAATGGCTCAGAATTTAAGTGGGATTTGATCAGAACCAAGTGGGGAAGACATTTTCATATAAAGAGAAGAAGGAAGAGAGAAGGAGGGGAGTAGCTAGTTTTATTTTTTCCTTTAAATGTCGTTTTTAAATAAAATGTTTTAATTTAAGTTCAAATGTTGTAATCTTAGCTTCTATGTATCACATTTAAGTGATAAAACCTTTGTACTGTGCTTTTGATCATCTATCAAAGTTTTTATATAAGTTCCAATTTTTAAGGTTTACTGTTGATATTTGCAGTTTCGAATTTTATGTACAAGCTTCTCATAAGCTTATGTTAGAATCAAATAAGCTCCTTTAAGCTTATTTGAGCATTTGGTAAGCTTGCAATCAAGTTTTTAAGTAGTTTTGTATCATAGTCAACAATAGTCAACTATTGTCAAAGTTCAAAAGTCAAATTAGTTTCTGAGTAAATTCTGGTTTTGATCTGTTTTGAGGTTGAGTTTTAGGATTAAATGATGGATTCAAGTTAGTTGCAATCATATTTTATCAGTTTACATAGTTAATGTGTAGTTTTGTTAGTTTGAAGGAGTGTTTGGATTGCTTTGTTAAACTGTTTTAGAGGTTGAAATTTTGGATTATATCAATTGCTTGCTGTTTGATATTGTCATATGCATTCATTTCTGTCTTTGCTTAGCTGTTTTTGAGCTCATAGTCAAATTTAGCTTAATACTGCTCTTGTGTGCTCTACTGTTGAAATCAGTGGTTAGTAATTTGCTAGATAGGTTTAGAGATTGAATAAGCTAGCTTGATAAAGTCTGATTTCATCATATTACATCATTTCCAGTTCTTCATTTGGTTTTAAATCTCAAGAAAGTCAACTTGCTTAATTGTTTTTAGAAGTCAAACTCAAGTTAAAACTGGTTTTTGCAGAACTTGCAACCTCTGAACAGTGTTCATTGATAGTAATTAGGGTCTAATATTTGGCACATTTGCAGCTTGATAGGTTGCTTTTAGTCCCCTATATCTGTTTTGCTTTTTAGCTTTTCTGATTAGCTTATAGATAAGCTCAAACTAGCTTACCTGTTACTGTTTCTGCATAATCAGCAGCCACTGTCCTTGTTTTGCCATTTTAATTTACTCTCTAGCTTCCTTAATACTAGTCTTCATTAGCTGTAACTTTGGATTGATGATCTCTGCCAGGTGGGCTCGAGATCCATGCTTTTAGTTTTCTATTTGGCTTATTGGATAAGCAGTTTCAACTGCTTAAAGTAGGGTCCCAAATCAGCTTTTGCTTAAGTGGTCAGTTAGCCTAATCCTTGGTAATCTGATCTTTAGCTGTTAGGAGTAGGTGCTATTAGTTGCTTTAGAGTATTTTTGGTATCACTTAGCTTGTGTAGGAGTTTGGTTCACTGTAGTGCTTGTTAGCTTATTTCCAAGTGCTTATTTAGGATCATTAACATAGCAGCCTTCATATTTCCCACATAAGACCATGATTTCATATTTTTTATAGCTTTAGAATATAATTTTAGAATTTCCCTGCAAGTTTCAGAATTTTTAGACACTGTTTAGTATTTTTCTTAATTAAAATCAGTTTTCAATCATTTTAAAATAGCTTTTATTGCAATTAATTGAGAAAAAGTTCCAAAAAATAAATTTTCAATTTTAATAGTTTAAGATAAATATAAAAAGCATAAAAAATATTTTTCCTTATTTTTTCCCTTTTATTTGGTATTTTTCATAATTTAAATTAGATTTAAATAGATTTAAATTCATAGAAAATAGGAAATTAATCTGAAAATTACAAAAAAATAGTTTTGAAAATTCTAGTTTGTTATTTTAGATTTTTCTAAGTCTTTATTTTATTTTTCTAGCTTTATTTCCTAATTTCTTGTATTTTAGGCTATTATTTAATAGTTAAAAATAGTTTTTAATTAATAATAATTAATTAAATAGTTGTAAAAATAATTTTCTTTTTCTAATAATTTTCTTATATATTTAGGATTGTAAAAATGTATTTTTCATATCCGTAGGTATTTTCCTTCTTTATTTTCACGTTTTATTTTGTACGTTAACGTAGTTTTTAATTTAAACGTAAGTTTTAGGTTTTAAACGTTCATCACTTTAAATATAGTGATAGCGTTTATTTAATATCTTTTATCTTTTTAATTTTCTTAATTTGTATTTAAGTCGCTGTTATTTATTACCTTTTTCAGTAGTGTAATATTCAATCCAAATCCTTTCCGATCACTATCCTTAGTGATCATTCTATCGTCTGATCAAGTGTTTGCACACCATTGAGTCTCCGTGGGATATAACGACCCGGGAATTCACTGTATTCTCTGATCTTCATTGTATTTGTGTTTTAAGCGGTTTTAAGCTTCTTACGGTCGGCCATTCACAAGTGGCCGGTTTGTGTGAGGTAGCTTGACTGTTTTCAGCACGGATCATGCATACATGATTGACATACTATATTTTAGCAATAAGTTATAAACATACAGGTTGCAAGTTTTGTATGGGCGGAAATTGGAAGTGAGTGGATTTACAATGCCCCCTTTACTGTGTGAACATTCTTTAATGGCTTACATGTTAAACAAACTCTATGAACTCACCAACCATTGTGTTGACACTTTTTAGCATGTTTATCTCAGGCCATAAGGCAATAGCTAGAGTTTGAAGTATAGAGTCGCACGACATGTTTTGAAGACTTTATACATTCGTATTTACCATTCGAAACATTTTGTAAACATTTATGTATTATACTTTGGGACCTCGTTGTTTGTAACTCTGATTTCATTAATCGAATGGTAACTTTTCAAAACGTCTCATTTAGATGTCGTTTTCTATAACTTGTACTTTGTATTATGAAGTAGCACCCCAGTGACACAATCTTCCGCTGCAATATTTTGAGGGTGTTACAATGCGTGGCAATGATTGGAAACCCCTTATAAGAGGGGATCCGTATAAACTCACCCCCACCCCAATATTGGGTGGAACAAATGTATACAAAAAAACCTATGATTTCCCTCTCTCCCCCTTCCCTTCAACTATTTTTTTTTTTCAAAAAAGAAAAAAACTTAAGAACACAAATATTTTTGTTTTCTCTTTCTATCCTTTTTCATTCTTTAAAAAAAAACTCGATAACAGTGTAAAGAAAAATTCTTAAAGTGTTTATTTTAAGGTAAACTTATTTAATTTCAGTATATAAAAGGTTCAAATGCATGACTTATTTTGAGATTTTATAAGACCACATAATAAGCTAGAAAATTCATAATTATGAGATAAGCTTTTAATTTAAACAAACCCGTAAAAAGCGATCAAGATACACCCGACCTCTCTCTATTTTCTGAATCCTAACGCTCAGTTCTCGAGTTTTGAGTGAAAGGAAATGGAAAAGAATAGGAAAGGGAAAAGAAAAGTAAGGGCCCCGTTTGTTTGCTAAATTTAGTGGGATTCGAATGAAAGCCAATGACAATTGCTTGTTTGGTTAGTCATGGTGGGCCCAATTTATAGGATTCAAGAATGAAACATTGATAGATTTTAATCCTACATAATAAGTTGGTATCAAAAAATTTATCCGGTATTGATGTTTTTTTTTGTCCTTATTGAATCAAAATAGACCTCACTTTCCACTATTATCTCACATCATTTTTTTTAGGGTGAAAGCTAAAAATACGCAACGTGATTTTTCAGAACTACCGATGTACGCAACGAATTTTGAAAATTACCATTGTACGGAATATACTTTCAAATTTGGAACAATGTACGAAATATGACCGGTAACTAACAAGTTACCAGGTCACAAACTTTAAAAAATGACAGAAATGGTCCCTGTGACTTGCGTTGACTTTCACAGGTCATCCCTTGACTTTATTTTCGGTTAAAAAAGTTTCAGTAATGGTCCTTATGGTCATTAAATTTCAGATTTAGTCCGTTTTTTCCGTTTTCATCCGTTTTTGTCCGTTTTTCTTACGTTTTGTCCGTTTTTCTTACGTTTTTATCGGTTTTCATCCGTTTTTTGCCCTTTTTCTTACATTTTTGCCCGTTTTTATCCGTTTTTCTTACGTTTGTCTTTTCTTTCGTTTTGTCTCGTTTCATCCGATGTTTTTACGTTTTGTTCGTTTTTCGTATGTTTTTATCGGTTTTAATTCGTTTTTGTCCGTTTTTCTTACATTTTGTCCGTTTTCTTACGTTTTATCGGTTTCATCCGTTTTTTGCCTTTTTCTTACATTTTTGTCCGTTTTTATCCGTTTTCTTACGTTTTGTGTTTCTTTCGGTTTTCCTTTTTCATCTGTTGTTTTTAAGTTTTGTTCGTTTTTCGTACGTTTTTATCGGTTTTAATTCGTTTTTGTCCGTTTTTCTTACATTTTTGTTCGTTTTTGTACTATTTCAACACGTTGAAAATTTTTTCCAAAAAGAAAAAAAATTTGGAAAAAAAATTTCCAAAAAAAAAAATTGGAATTTTTTCGCAATTTTGAAAAAATAAAAAGGAAAAAAAATTTCCGAAAAAAAATTTGAAAAAAAATTAAAAAATTTGAATAAAAAATCTCAAAAAAAAAATTTGAATAAAAAAAATATTTTTCAAATATTTTTTTTTAAAAAAAATATTTTTTAAATATATATTTTTTTTAAAAAATCTTAAAAAAAAATTTTGAAATTTTTTATTTTCAAAATTTTCAAATATTTTTTTTTAAAGATTTTTTTAAAAAATAATATATTTGAAAAATATTTTTTTTATTCAAAATTTTTTTTTTGAAATTTTTTATTAAATTTTAATTTTTTTTCAAATTTTTTTTCGGAAATTTTTTTTTCCTATTTATTTTTTCAAAATTGCAAAAAATTCAATTTTTTTTGGAAATTTTTTTTCCAAATTTTTTTTCTTTTTGGAAATAATTTTCAACATGTTGAAATAGTACATAAACGAACAAAAACGTAAGAAAAACGGACAAAATGTAAGAAAAACGGACAAAAACGAATTAAAACCGATAAAAACGTACGAAAAATGAACAAAAAGTAAAAATATCAGATGAAAACAGGCAAAAACGAAAAAAAACAGACAAAACGTAAGAAAAACGGATAAAAACGGACAAAAATGTAAGAAAAAGGGCAAAAAACGGATGAAAACCGATAAAAACGCAAGAAAAACGGACAAAACGTAAGAAAAACTGACAAAAACGGATGAAAAAGAAAAAACGGACTAAATCTGAAAGTTAATGACCATAAGGACCATTACTGAAACTTTTTTAACCGAAAATAAAGTCAAGGGATGACCTGTGAAAGTCAACGCAAGTCACAGGGACCATTTCTGTCATTTTTTAAAGTTTGTGACCTGGTAACTTGTTAGTTACCGGTCATATTGCGTACATTGTTCCAAATTTGAAAGTATATTGCGTACAATGGTAATTTTCAAAATTCGTTGCGTACATCGGTAGTTCTGAAAAATCACGTTGCGTATCTTTAGCTTTCACCATTTTTTTTAATATATAATCAAACTTATATATAATGTTTTAAAATAATAAATTATTTATTTTATACTATATTTTCTCTCTCCTACATCAAATCCAAATTCAAATCTTAAACCAAATCATAATCCAAATCCAAATCAAAATCCTAAACCCACCCACAAACCAAACGAGCCCTAAGTGTTAGTTGTTATATTTTTGAGATAGAGGAAAGGAAAAAGGAAAGTAATCATAATCAGGTTCTTGAATTGGAGAAAAATGAAATAACTTGGTCAAATTACATATATGTCCTTTAGTTGTTAATGTCAAATCTTTTAAAAATGATACACAATATATGGTCTCTTTCTTTTCCCATTCCTCCCAAAAATAGAAAGAAGATTTACAATTTTACTCCCTATTTCCTTTCCACTTTCTTTTTCCCTTTAAAAAAAGGGCAAATCATCTAAAAATTTAGTTAACTTGCCACTTTTTCCTATTGTATGTAGCATTTTTTTTTTCTCATTCTGTCAATAAACCTTTCTCGTTAGTCCTTTCTGTGTACCAATTACAAAAAAACCTGCATTGTTAGTCCTTTATGCTAACGACCATTAATAAATAACTTAAAATTTGGTTATCTTACGCTAAACTTGCGTCGTTGGTCCTTTATACTAACGATCGCTGTAAAAAATAACTTAAAATTTGGTTTTTTCACGTTTTCGTCCGTTTTTACACGTTTTCAGTCGTTTTAACACGTTTTCATCCGTTTTTACATATGTATTCGTCCGTTTTTACACGTTTTCTCCCGTTTTTTCACGTTTTCATCCGTTTTTACACGTTTTCATCCGTTTTAACACATTTTCGTCCGTTTTTGCATGTTTTCATCCGTTTTTACACGTTTTCGTCCGTTTAACACGTTTCGTCTGTTTTTTCACGTTTTCATCCGTTTTTACATGTTTTCGTCCGTTTTTACACGTTTTCATCCGTTTTTTCACATTGTCGTCCGTCTTTACACGTTTTGGTCCGTTTTAACACGCTTTCGTCAAATTTTTCACGTTTTCATCTGTTTTTACACGTTTACATCCATTTTTGCATGATTTCGTCTGTTTTACACATTTTTGTCTGTTTTAACACGTTTTTCTCGTTTTCCTCCGTTTTTACACGTTTTCATCCGTTTTAACACATTTCCATCCGTTTTTCATGATTTCATCCGTTTTTACACATTTTCATCCGTTTTTACATGTTTTCGTCTGCTTTTTCACATTTTCGTTCGTTTTTTTCATGTTTTCGTTCGTTTTTTCACGTTTTCATCAGTTTTTTCATGTGTAAACACGTATGGAAACATGTATAAAATGGATGAAATGTGTAAAAATGGATGAAAACGTGTAGAAACGGCAGAAAACATTCGAAAACGTATTAATATGCGAAAAAATAGACAAAATGTGCAAACACAAATGAAAACGTGAAACAACGGATGAAAACATGTAAAAACGGATGAAAACGTGAAACAACGGACGAAAACGTGCAAAAACGGACGAAAATGGAATAACGGACAAAAACGTGTTAAAACATACGAAAACGTGTAAAAACAGACGAAAACCTGCAAACAGACGAAAACATGCAAAAACATATGAAAACGTGAAAAAAACATATGAAAACGTGAAAAAACAGACGAAACCGTGTTAAAACGGACGAAACCGTGTTAAAACGGATGAAAACGTGTAAAAACGAACGAAAACGTGCAAAAATGGACGAAAATGTGTAAAAATGGATGAAAATGTGTAAAAACGGATGAAAACGTGAAAAAACGGCCGAAACGAGGAAAAAAAGACGAAAACGTGAGAAAAACGGACGAAAACATGTAAAAACGAATGAAAACGTGTAAAAACGGATAAAACATGAAAAAACGGACGAAAGAAAATGTGTAAAAACGTGAAAAAACGGACGGAAACGTAAGAAAACCAAATTTTAAGTTATTTTTTAACGATCGTTAGTATAAAGGACCAACGACGCAAGTTTAGCGTAAGATAACCAAATTTTAAGTTATTTATTAACGGTCGTTAGTATAAAGGACTAACAATGCAGGTTTTTATGTAATGAGTACAGAAAGGATTAACGATAAAGGTTTATTGACAGAATGAGAAAAAAAAACAATGCTACATAAAATGAGAAAAAGTGACAAGTTAAAAAAAAACACAATAAATTTTAAAGGTTTTTGCTTTTACTGGGAATTGACAACATTTTTTGATGCATTCACCCCCGCATTACTGTATTACCACCTCCCTTTTAATATCTTGGTCTTCTTTTACTGTTTTCACCTATTTTAATTCAATTTCAGATCACTTCCATAGATTCTCAATATACTTAATTCATCACTTCAATTTTTATCACAGTATTAATTTGAAGGAAAAATGGCTGCAATATACAGTCTATACATCATCAACAAATCAGGTGGTCTCATCTTCTACAAGGTAAACAAAACCCAACTCCTTAATTTTATATATGTGATTATTTGTTTAGTTTGTATAATGAAAGAGATTAAAATGGGTTGTTTAGGATTATGGGTTACAAGGAAGAATGGACACAAATGATACTTTGCGATTGGCGAGTTTATGGCATTCGATGCACGCCATTTCACAGCAATTGTCTCCGGTTTCGGGCTGTACGGGTATCGAGTTTCTTGAAGCGGATACGTTTGATCTCCATTGCTTTCAGTCTCTTACTGGTATGCATTTTTTGTTTTAAGTGGGTGTTTGGATTAGTTTATTTATAACTTCAAATGCAGATTCAAAAAGTCCCAGTAATCTCTACACAAATAAGCCCATAAGCCCTCAAATAAGCTCCACTTTTTGGGCTTATTGTGTTTTGAAACGTAAGTTAGGCATTGAAAAATTGCTAAGTGAAACACGCTTAAGTCGATAAAGATATCTTTTATGAAGTGTAAGGATAGTTTTTTTGTGTGTAATTGGGGCTAGGATATTGGTTGATCGGTTGCTTGAAGATTGTATGCTGGTATTTGATCAGTTTTAGGTTTAAAGGGATATACAAGTGATTAAGTTATATAGATCTATTGAACATTGTAAGATTTGAAATCGTGTATAAAGGAATATTAAGTTTCAGGCTGAATACTGAATATAAACTAGAATGTTATACTCAGTTTGCGCTTGCTATGTTTATAAAGGCATCAGTCTTTTCAAAGGATGTAAGCGTATTATGTATGAGTTGAAAAACATTGATTAGGACTACTGTTATGTTCATAAAGATGTGAAACCTTGGATCTTTTATTAATGAATAAGGAGATCAATAGCTATACTGCTATGCTAGATATGTGAGAACGTTATGAGCTTGTTATGGATGAAGTCCAACGGTCCAACCTACAAAAGGTTTTATGCCTTCATAGTCATAAAAAACATTCTGAAACTTTAGCATGAAACCTTAATTATTTGATGGATACTTTTTAATGGATCAGGAGATCATTAACTGTAATGTTATACTAGATGCGTGTGAGAACAAGTTGATTAATGCTTTACAACAAGAATGATGATTTCATACTTAGAGCCATTACATCTTGCAAAGGTTTAGGCAGATATGTTTTTATGGAGTGTAGAAAAACATGGGTTACGGCTAGGCGCAATAAGGCACCCAACCGATTGGGTTGTGAGGGTTGCATTGGGTTGTCCTTGTTGTGTGGTTGTGGGTTGCAGTGGGTCGAGGAGAATGTGGGTTGAGGAGCCAACCAATTGGGACAATCGGTCACAAGCACTTTCTAGTGTATTTTAATTTAATTAAAATGTATTTTTGTGGGGTATGTTTTTTTAGTGTAGGGCCTTACGTGCCTAAAAGATTTAGGTCGCAGGAGAGCGAAAGTTGATGTGGGAGGAAAAATGTGGGCTGATGAGGGTTGTTATAAGGGGTAGCCTTAGTAGCTACTATAGATTTTAGCTGATCTGTTCAGCTTTTTTGTGTGTGCTAAAAGTACTTTATTTTGTGTCTATCAAGGCATTAAACACTATGTAGATTGAAGTTTAAGTATTATTGGTTGAAAAACGAAGTAGTGTAGCTTTAAATATCCTTATTTCATAGTTCAAGTATTATTGGTTGAAAAACAAAGTCAGTTAGCATTTTATGGGTACTTGAATAGGATTATTAAGTAAATGATGCCTATATCGTCATGTTTGGTGTTTCTATATTGGAAAGAACTAAATGTGGTGTAAAATTTTAAAATTGTTAATGTAGGTTGTAATGATACCGACTAATGACTATCTAATAACGTTTTTTCCATTTTTTCTGTAATTGTACACTTCACTATATATATATTATACCTTCATACTGATCATGATGAACTGACATGAAAAAGGAGCGCTTTAATTATATTTTATGAGTGTAATGGCCATCTTACCTTCAAACCTGGTTTGTTCTCTTAAAATTTAGAACTGAAGGTTCCAAATTAAATCGGCTAAAAAATATGTAGATTATTCTACGATGTGAATTGCAGCATTTTTGCACTTAGAAGGATGTACATTCTTATTAATTTGACAGTATTGTTAGTTTTGTTAAGAATCATTGAGTTAGAAGGGCAAACATTTACATAAATATAAATCGGCCAAGAAACATCTACCTTGTTTGGAAGTTGATTCCAATCATAAGCGGTGTTGTAAAAAGCGGGCTAGGCGGGCATACACCACCTCGATTTTAGGCAAATCGGCCAAACTAGGCGGAAAAGTCAAAAGGCGGTCAAACATCCGCCTAGGCGGGGCTAGGCGGTCAACAAAGTCAACAAAAAGTCAAACATTTATTTTCTTCCTGAAACGCATTTTTAACTAAAAATTAGGGGTTTTCTTTTCAATATACCCGACTCATATTTAATTTATCATAAAATCTCAACATAAAAGAAAAACCAGGGATTGTAAACACAAAGTCATGGGTTTTTCATATGAATTTCGAAACTGATTCTCACTGATTTGAATAATATGGACAAGATGAGAATCAAGCATCAATTTAATATTTATGTTTGAAGTATTTGAAGTAATATGTTAACATTTGAAGTTTTTAGTACTTGAATTGTTATGTTTATTAATCTAATTTGCAACTTCAAATATGTGCAGTTTGAACTATTTGAAATTAGAAGCATTTTGTTATGTTATACATATTATTAATAATATTTATATATATAAAATTCCAATCCGCCTAGGCGAATTCCGCCTCGAAGGTGGTCGACCGCCCGAGTAGCGCCTAGCGATTTTTGCAACATTGATCCTAAGAGTGAAAGGCAATCTTTTACTTTCACTCTGTAGTTACTAGTTACTTGTTTTAATATTTTTCTTGATGAAAAGGTGAAATGCATTTATAATTAATTCCACACATTGGTAAACTGATAAAGACCAACAAATACAAAAGTTCCTATACATAGTCATATACCAAAAAACTAATCTAAATCCCAAACATAAACTTTCCAAACACATTCATTCATTTATTGAAGCAGTTAGCAGTCACAACACATAAGAATTTCTTCTTTCCAAACTGCAACTGCAACCTGCACCTTCTGATACATTTTAAATCACCTTATCAGACTTCCCTTGCTGGCACATTCATATTGACCCTCCGCAAATCAGCAACTTTGGACACATCAGGAGAGGCATAAACATTAAAATCGGCTAGTTTTAGCCTCACAGTTTCAATGACTATATTTGAAGGTTCTTCCCATTGTCTTGCAATATCTTGGACTATTATGTTTCTTTTCTGCCATATATATTAAATGTTTCAGCTAACACCAATCTTCTAAGCACGTGTCCAAATATTGCTTGTCTAAGGTTTAGCTTACATACCTTCAAGGCTTCAACAACCTCTGTCCAGTCATCATTTAAGTCACTCATATGAGCTAACCTTATCATTTCAACCCATAGATGATCAGATGGTTTCATAACATTTAAAGAACAAGTAGTCACGGGAATCATCAACTTGATTGCACAGTGAGCACATCATCAGTTTTCCGGGATTCCAACTCGTAACTTGTCTTGGGCCATTAGCTTTTCTTTAATTGCCATCCACAATACAATGCATGCCTCAGGATGCAATGTGAGAACAAACTTGCTCCTCCTTTAATTTCTCTGTTCCAGTTGACTTTTATATTTACGCTTCTGATATTTTTCCAAACTCTTCTTATTGAAAAGTGAAAACAAACTTGCTCCTCCTTTATTATCCAACTAAACAGTCTTATCTTATGGTTGATTATTTTAACTTGGGACCTGGAGAGAAGTAATTAATGGGATCTTATTCATCCACCCCTGACTCCAATTCCACTCCCTATTCTGCACCACATCAGCAATGGTGGTATTATGTGAAATACCGTTCTGCTAATAAAATTGCTTAAACTGCTTACATTGTTCCATGTATCACGCCACATAGAAATAGTATTCTGATAACATAGGAGACTAGTGGGCTTCAGTTTAGTGTGCAGAAGTAAGGTAAAACCAGTTTTGGCAACAATCAGTCTAATTCTGATATTGTTTCTGGCTTTTAAGTAACTTGTATATTTGCTTCTGTTAATCCATTGTATGGACAACAAATTTTGAAACTGTTAATTGATGTTTTGAAAATATTGTAGTAGTTCATAAACTGAAGTTATAATTGATTTTACTTGTGATTCACGAAAAAGGCCTTTTTACACATCTGGTATCAAGATATACTACTTATATCACTTGCGATAATCCATAATTGTAGCTATAAAATACTAACGTTCCTGTCTATGGCATGAACTTGTTGAAAAAGATAGAAACCTTTTTAAGACTGACCTGTTTTTCAATAGAAGGTTTTATGAGTTGCTGTATGTTTCAGTTCATAATAAAATAAGATGTTTATTCTACAAGTTTTGTTCATTTATCTACAGTTTCTGATTTTGATTTTTGATTGATCCAGTGAAACTAACTGTGATAATCGTATTTTGGCAGGGACAAAGTTTTTCGTCGTTTCTGAGCCTGGTACACAACATATGGAGAATCTGTTGAAGCATATCTATGAACTATACACGGATTATGTCTTAAAGAATCCATTTTATGAGATGGAAATGCCAATCCGGTGTGAGCTCTTTGATATCAACTTGGCACAGGCAATACAAAAGGACCGTGTTGCATATCTTGGGAGATGAACACAAGCAGACAAATCTTTATATCTCCACCTTCTGTTTACAGTCTAAACTTACTATTCGAGCACCTAATTTGAAGAATGTTCCGTGAGTGGTGTTATTTCCTTAAAAGTGTACTAGCAGGTAATTGTTGAATCATGTATTTTTTAAGCAAATAACTTGAGTATTACACAATGGAATTTGCCCAACCCTTTCACTTCTAAAATGTTTCCATTGCCCTCAAGCATGTTGTATGTCTTCATGGTACCGAATAAACAACCTTCCATTAGTTCATATATCCCTTCAATTTAGGAGACGACTCTGTGTTTTGACGTGCATTTCACCCTTGTTCTTGTGAATTATCAATGCGTGCTACAATTTTGGCATGAGATCTTACATTATAAATTCGGTTGTTGAACCCCTCAAATTCTTTTGGTGCGCCTTGTTAGCAAATTCATTGTCATTAATATCCTCGTTGCACTTGACCACATTAATCATCATTCTTGTATCACAGAAGAAAATCCACAGTATCTAATTTTTGAGGGCTGAGGATTAGCTATCTTTTGAATCATATAAACCCAATTCTGGTGATATTGTATTTCCTTTTTGTGCAATGTAATAGGCTTAGACTCTTAAAAACGAAAAACCAGAACGAAATTCAGTGTGCTACACTTTTTCACCTGGCACGTTTTTGGTTTCTATTCAGACCTAAGAAGATGAACTTTCCAAAACAATATCAACAAATTTAGAATGCCTTCTTTGGTTCAAGATATATTTTGATGTGCGATTTGTATGTTTTAAATAACTTAAACAAACCACAGGTAAAAAGAAAAATGGTTAATAGCTTGCTTATTCTCATTTCACCTTTTTTTTGGTTTGGTACTCATAAATGGTTCATGTACTAGATAAGCAATTCATCTTAAGAAATCGGACTTAAAAGTCATATAAATGGTGGTTGTAAAATTTTTGGCCAACTAGTGCCCCATATATGTGCTGGTAAATGACCACATATGAGACTCAAATTACTTGCCAATGATATTTCAAGTATATGATGATAAATCTCTCTTTTTGTGCTATAAAATTAGACCCTTATAAAACCAGGTAATTTTGAGTTTGATCAAAGATTAACTTTTATAAGTGACATATATATCCGTAACATAATACCAAAACTGTGACATCCATTCGATTAAGGCTCTAGTTAACTTAAAGATCATTGTCAAGCCATTTACACAGTACTAAACCTAGATTAGACCATACTTAGTATTTTTCTGTAAAAAGTTTGCAGTGGTTCCCAACTAGGCTAGTATTTTTTTTAATGTAAACGAGGTGGGCACTGGTAACACTTGGCAAAGACCCCAAAGGTATGGATTTGTTTGATGAAGTTTGACATGCTTGCCCACCCTCCGAATCCAAATCCAACAACGAGAACCCATACGACTATGAAGATGTCCACAATGTACATAGCCGTCCAACTTGGGATAAAGAATGGAGGCTTCTCCGCAGCATTCTGCAACCGGCAAGTAGTAAGACAATGTTATAAGGTACAAACTGCATCACATACTCAAAAGAAGATAGTAAAAACTTGGATAGTTCAACATAAGGTGGCCAGCTTTGATCTCATTTTATTTAAATAACCAACTAAATATAGGGCAAAAAGTATCAAAATTCAAAAGAATGTCAAGGTATAACTTTATGGAAACTACAATATCGTTAGAACTCAAGATTTCCGCCAAGTAACTCTTTATGATTAAATGACATAAATAAGAACATGAGACTATGAATGACAGAATAAGTCACAAAAACAGGATATTAGTTAGAAACTGTCTGGAATAGGTATAAATCGATGGAATACCTTTCGAGCTGAAGCTTTTCGATAAGTAAGCATATGAGCAAGAGCAGGGATGATGTAGACAGTGAAGGTAACCAAGAGAGCCCCAACAGCAGAATTGATTGGACCAAAGAAAGGGAAGATTAACGCTAAAAACCATATTGGTATCACAACTGGGAGCCTTGCTAATGCCCTTAGAAATATGCTCTTTGTGTCATGCATTCCCACCACTTTCTCCCACACAAAGTACAATGGTGTACAAGCAAACCCGAAAGTTATAAACTACAAAACCATGAAATAGGAACACCTAAATTGTCTATAATGTGAAATCTGTAGTAAGTTTCATTGTAGTCAGATAGTAACAAAAAAGTTGACTTTATAGGCAAAACTTAGTAGTTTTCGTGTTCAAATCGACATGGGTCGTGTGAAGATTTTACTACCGAACAGTTTGCGGTGACAAGCTTCGATGATCTAAACAAAAATCAAACACAAGACTTTTGACTTTAAGGCCAAACCTAGTAGTTTTCTTGTTCAAAATTAAAAATGGTTTGTCTCAATATTTTATCATCGAAAATTTTCAGTTTATGGATTCGCTACAAGATACGATTACATACCTTTTCTCTTTATTAACATTTAAAAAATCATGAAATTTAGGAACAAAAATAATCATGTTCAAGACTGTTGACTATCTAAAGAAAAAACCTGGTGTATGAGCATGAGTATGACTGCTGCATCACGAAAACCTGTCTGGGGAAGGAGGGAAAACGCGTTTGCGTTGTTAAGAAGTTTATCACCAAAATCCCAATACATTGCACAAGCCGACGGAAGCGTTAGTGTGAATACATAGAAGGTGGCAAACAAATATATGTATTTAAACTTCTGAGGCTTCCACATAGCATGCATTATCTCTCTGTACGAAACACCAGATACCTTTAATCATTACTCTTACTAGAATTAGAGTGTCACGGAGTTATGTTTAAATCAGGAAGAATAAGTACTTACACGGTGACAGCATGTCCACCAAATGTATAGAGTATATTTGTGGCTCCTGTGAAGTACAAAACCAGATTTTTAGGACCCGAGTGAACCACTCCTTCAACCTACACAACACAAAAGAATCATTAACCACCAAAGTGAAAACAATGAATTCTTGTGTAGAGATAGAAATTACGACTCATTTACTCATTAATGGGTCGATTCGAGTCAACTTTATCCCTAACGGGTCAAATGAACAAAACTACCTACTTTATTTACCTATGAATTTGTCACATGTTATTATTGAAATATATAAATTTTGTAATGATAAGACACGACCTGTTTTGAGAAAAGGTGTATCGGGCCAATCTGACACGACCTGTTTTGACCTACACTAAAATGACCCATTCAAACTTGACCTGTTTTACTTTTTCCGATGAGCCCATTTTTTTTTTACCACTACTTGTATGTCTTGATAATGAAAAGTGCGTTTACCTGGCCATGAATCAAGGCTGCAATAGCTAAGTACCAAGCAGCGTAAGTAGTCATGCCAAGGCCAAGAAAAGACCAAATTCTGTAATTACGGAAAGAGGGTACGAAAACTGTAGTAGCACAACACGCACCAAAGATGTACGTCCATGTCCTCTTATACAGATGATTATTTATGTAGTATATATTGCTGCATATATCATTAACCCCAAGTTTTCAGAAGTCATATATAACCCTTTTTCGAAAGTCGGAAATGAAAGTGATTATATGGAATGAGAGCCTCAAACTAACCTTGCACAAGCTATAAGTTGTATAACAGAACCAAACACTAGGAAGGTGCAATTGAAGGCTAACCCAACAGCCTTCCAATGTGGGCCCAATAAACCATCCAACACTTCAAACCACTGCATTGCATATTAGCATACATGTAATGTGCGTAAGCATAAGCATAATTCATAAGCATGGCCACATTAAAATGCAGCATATATTCACATGAACTATAAGCATAAGTTACGCAAACTCGCTACTACAAGAAAATTCATAGTTCAGTTTTTACATCAAGCAAATTTGCTTTTACTAAATTAAACTCCTTTTTTTTTGTTGTAAAAAGTAAAAACTGAATAAAAATCATCTTGTTGAATGTTTGGTGTATAATTCAAGGGTAAATTTGACTTTTGTCAAAACAGTAGTCTTAGTGAGATCCTAGAATAGAAGCATTTATTTGCAACAAGGTCACACACAAAACAACAAAATTCTGGTTTTCAAGGAATACTAATTCATGATCATTTAAGTCTAAAAAAAAGGACTTGAATTAAAGTATCATAAAATTTCTAGCTGAAAAGACGGCTTTTTTTTTTTTTTACTTTTTTTTTTTTTTGTGTGTTTGTGTATAATTTATATTTGTGTAATGTATATATATAGTGTTTTTATTCAGAGTATATATGTGTATTTATTCTGTTTGATAGTGTATTTAATTGTGTAGTGTTTTATATGATATTTATTTTACTTTAATTGTGTGTTTGTTTCTTTAATTAAACAATAACATTAAAACATTAAACAAGAAGAAAACTTGAAAATTATTAATGAACCCAAATCAACGTTGAAATTGTTGGACAATTAGAATTCAAAATGTCAATGTTTCAACATGGATAATATATTTATTTATTTATTCAAACTTTGCAAGAATCTTATTACCGAGTATAAGTTTAGTTTTATATTACTCACAATATAGTCCCAATAAATCTTAGGAACAAAAGTACCAACAATATAAATCGTATACCAACAATATAAATCAATAACTGAATACTTAACATCCTCTCGGGAACAAATGGCGCCTCTGGAAATAAAAACGTTATATTACTCCATTCGCTGTTCCCCAATGCACAACCGAGACAATCCCACTTGTGACAAATTTCTTGAGTGTCAAATACATATATGCATCAATTATTAAAGTACATAAAAATAAAAAACATATTTTTAACATTTTATAAAAATACAACTTTATTTATTGACATTTTTTATATTAGTTTTATTTTTATTGACACTCACACATAAATTTACAAACCTTACGCTCACACTCACCAACAAACCTTTTTTTTTACAAACTCTACTTTTTTTAACAAATAACTTTTACTTTCAAAAAAAGTTTGGCCAGCACCACAATTAAAAGTAGTCCCCATCTTTCTATCTCTACCCACAATTATTACTCTCTTTTATCTCTCTTCTCTTTCCTACAACCGTATGCGACCAACGGATACACCCCATATACCAAACGAAATTGTCACATAGAAAGACGGCGGTTAAAATAAAGTTTTAGATTCAAGATGTTGTTGTTGGTCTAATATATGTTGGTTTTGAAGTTGGTATATATTGTACTCTATGTGTATGAATGGTTGTTTTGGTTTTTTCACTGGGTTGTTTTGGCTCATGGTTGTTTTGGCTTAATATCTCGCATTATCTCGCTTGTTTTGGTTGTTTCTGGCTCAATTATGGTTGTTTTGGTTGTTTTTTAGATGCGAAATATCAAACCGCCGCGCTGAAAAGTGAATTACTAATGGTTGTTCTTGGCTCATGGCGCTTTTGTTGTTTAAAAACTAGTATTTTTGGTTTTGATTTTAGTGGTTATTTTGTTTTTCTATCGTTTTGGCTCATGGTTGTTTTGGCAAAAAATAAACATCTAAAAATGCAAAAAAATTATGTTATAGAAAGTACTATCTTAAATATATAAAACAAGATGTTTTTATAAATTTTGCTGGGTTTATTACCTCATTGTATAAAATGGTGAGCTGTACTTCTTTTTGGTATACATTGCCGCTTCTTTGTGGTATCTTACCTATCTTCTTTGTGGTATTTATATATACGAAGGAAAGCGCCAGATTGATTGAGAATCATAAAATTAATCTTTACTATTGGGTGCATTATAATATCATAGTTGTACATTCACCATACAAAATGAAGAATACTGTTTCATAAGCTTAGAAAAAGAGTTGTCTTTTAAAAGGAAAAAACCTTTAAAATATTTGAGCTTTCTTGATATTAGGTTGTTTTAAAAATGTTTATTAGAGACATTTTATTTCATTTAGAAATAATCAACAAGGTCCTAAACACCTTCAAAACATATGTTTGATTATAACCAAATTGGTTCAAATTCCAAAATTGATTTATTTATTTTTTCGAAATGTTTATGATTAAAGGGATGTTCTTGAAAGTCTTACCTGTATAACATGATTCTTGAAGCTAACACCTTCTTTCTCCTTTCTAGTTCTATACTCAACATACAAAACACTAATGAGATAAGCAGTCCAACTTCCAAGCACACCATAAAACACTTGTAATATGATCCCTGAAAGCATTCCCAGTTGAGAAAAAGAGTATGGCAAAGTCAACAACACTTGTGCCACCTGAAAATTAAACCAATAAAATTCAATCTTCATAGTAAACAAACAAAAAATATTTATAAATAAAATAAAAAAAGAAATTTTCCCAATGTCCCATTTTCCAAAGAATGATCCATAATGTGTTAGAGGTAAAATAGTAGTATTATTATTTTTTATATGTATATATGGTAATCATTTTCAGTTTAACTAAAGCATATTTAGAATCGCTTTCACTATACTTAAACAATGGCCACAACAATAAGATAATCATATTCACTACATAATGTTAAACACATTTAAAAGTACTTAAGCAAATCACCTGATTTGAAGCACAACTAAACCAAGCATCATAAACATAACCACCATGCCAAAGAAAGTTTTTGAAACCAGACATTGACTGTTCTACTCCTAACTCCCTTTCACTCTCAACTTCCTCATTTCCACCATTCAATTCCATTGGCACAATAGCACCTTCACCTTGCTGCTTGTTACCATGACCCATTTTCTTAAATAAATATGAACCTGAAAACTGAAACAACAACACACCTTAAATATAGCACAAAAGCCTCTGCTTTGCTTTTAGCATTTAAGCTCATTTTATTAAATTAAATCATCATAATATATGATGCATGTGTACATCACACATGTTCACGCATGTATATAAAACCATAAATAAAAAAAGTTAGTGCATTAAATATCAAGAAGCCAAATAGCAAACCAAATATTAAAAAAAGAATGTGTTTTAGAAGAATTGTCCATAATCCCATGTAGATAATCTAGAAATAACATGTAGGTATATGTATAGAAAGATTGGCATGCCTCCAAATCATTTTCCTTTTTTTGTATGAGAAAAATAGTGTAGCATACCAAGATAGTGTTTAGCTTTTTTCTTCTGAAATATGATAAGTTTGCAGTAATTCAGTAATAATAAGGGAGTGGTACCCTCTCCAACTACCCAAATTGACACATCACCTATATCCAATAAAAACCCTTCAACTCAAAACTACTCAATTCTACCCTAACACTACCCGATTTGGAGGGAGTGGTACCCTAGTACCCGATTTTTTTTTTAATACATAAAATCACATACAATATTTAAAATAAAAACATACCATTTCATTAAAAATAAAAACATTACATAATACTTAAAAAAACTACAACTTAAAAATTGAAACTACAACTTAAAAAAAAAAAAAAAAAAAAAAAAAAAAAAACATTACATAAGTTGAAATTAAAAAAAATTGAAACTACAACTTAAAAATTGCAAGCCCATCCGTGTTTGGCCGCAAGTTCACGTTTTTGGGTAAGAACGAATTCCAACATAGCGGGATCGCGAATGTGATCATGCGACTCCAAATAAAACTTCATCTCCCGTTGTGTATTCTTGAACTTCACCCCCTCAAGTTGTGTAGCCAACAATTGTTTCGCCAACGCATCCTTCTCGCGTTTTTCTTCCAAATATAGTGTCTTCTTTTGTGTGTAGGAGTTGATATCATCCGCAACACTTGAGACCGAGGAGGATGCGCCTTGTTTCTTTTTCATCTTTCTTGATTCAAGTGGAGGGGTGGGGTCTTCATTCATGTCGGGAATGGTGTTGCTTGCCGATTCATACTCCCCCGACTTCCTTTTCGAAGAGTTGCTTGTCGCACCGCCAATATCTTGAAAACATGCTTGCTCCGTCCATTTGTCATGACCTCTGACAACCTCCCACGCCAAGGTATGACTAAATTGTCTTTTTTTTTGCTGTATAGTAATCCGACTCAGCTTGCCTCACAACATCCAAGTCGTTGCACCCACTAGCCTTAGCACGTTTCTACATTATATACAAAATAATAAAAATTATAGCTTAAACAAAATAATGTAACTGTAAATAATAAAGTATAGATTATGTCAAATAAAAAGTATAGCTTGGAGGTAGTAGCCGTTGAAAATACCCATGGCCGTGTTCATTGTTTTCCACTTGGTATTCAACGCATGAAAAGTTCGTGAACTCGAACCCATAGTTGCCTCGTAATGCTTGAGAATCCGTTTCCAAAATCCGTCGGACTTTTGTTCATTACCGACAACACCACATTCGGAGATTTGAATCCATGCTTTCGCCAAAGCCTCCTCTTGTGCCGGCGACCAAACTTCACGGGGCCTCCTCCTGCCGAAGGCTTTTTTCTTCCCTCTCGGATCGACTTCATGAACGTCCTCGTCTTCATCTTCTTCGTTTGGTAGTTGTTGTGTTTCGGGTACGTACTCTACGTCATCATCATTGTCATTGTTTTCGAACGGGGAGAACTCGCTTGTAGTAGTGATGTTGTAGTGTTGATGATTCATTTGAGGAGGACCCATATTATATTGGTAAAATTGATGTGGAGATGGGGGTTGTGGAACGTAAAATTGATTCGGGGATGCTTGAGAATAAAATTGGCTAAATCCTAACGGAGTTTGTTTTGGTTGATTCGGGGATGGTTGAGACCGACCTTGACGCGAGGTGAAAGTTTTTTTACCTCTTCTTGGATCCATGGTTTTGTGTTTTTGAAAGATTAGTGTGTGTTTTTATTTGTGGTTTGTGTGTTTTTATTTTGAAAAAATGAGTTGAAAAGGTTTGGTTTTAAAGGGAATTTTTTATTTTTTATTTTTTTTAAGGGCATACTAGCCGTTTGGGTTGGATCCAACGGTCGTTTTTTTCAATTTGTATCACCTCCCAAGCTCGGGCTCACAAGCCGAATTTGATACCCGATCAAAGTACCCGACGAGGACGGGCGGTGTACCCGCTCGGCTTCAGCTACTCGATGGCACTACCCGTGCCCACTCCCTCCTCCCTAATGGGGATAGGGGTTTAGGGAGCAACCATTGATGAGGAAAATGCAAGTGGCTTTTTTGCAGGGAAAAAGAAAGAGGGTGTCGTTGTCTATTTATTTAGTTGTTTTAATTAGGGATGACAACGAGGCGGTTTGGAGCGGGCGTTTATCCTCATTCTCAAACTTGATTAACAACGTCTTCTTCAAACCCGCCTTGATCCTCATCGAGGATATCATCAGGCCGCCCTATTGGTTTAAAGGATTTAGGTTTTCATTATATGTGTTGGAAAAATGGTTTTCGCAAAGTGAGTTTTTGCAAATTTTGCAAAAATGGTTTTATATGCATTTTTTTGCTTCTAATCGGGTAGAACCGAAATACCCGAACCGGATCTGAACACGCTCTTCATTTTGGTTCTCGGTTCCTAATATATGTATTTTGCGGTTCTAGGTTCTCTCGGTTCTGGGCCGGTTCTTTGCGGTTCCGGAACCGCGCTCACCCCTAGAATAATGTGTGGTTCATATACGTAAAAAGTCGATAAGACTTGTATAATGCGCGTGCATAAAAATAAGTGTAGGTTTAACTTGAGGTTGACGGGTGAAATGTTAAACGCATTGCGAAAATGCATATAAAATATATGAGGTATAAAATTGACAAGTATCGTATAGAACCTTGTCTAAGATAAAGGTAGATTAGAAAGTGTGATGAAATTGCTCAAGGCAATCAGGGAGTTATAGATGGAAAAATAATTGTCATTTTGTTAATTGTGTAAAGCGAAGAAGATGGTACATAAGTATAAATGTTGTATCGGAAATGCATAAGTAGGATAAATTTATAATCTCTTTATTTAAATGAACTGTGACGCTTTTTTATTCAAATAATAAAATTGTAAATTGCTGAACCATAAATTTATAATTCTTTTATTTCATGGGACGCCATTTTATGTAAATAAAGAATTATAAATCGTTGGACTTATGTGTATTTGATATAACACGAGTACGAGATTAGAAGTCAAAATGTAAAAGCTAAGACAAGATTAGGTCTTGTTAAGAATAAGATAAGCGTGAATGAAAATAAGTGACGATTTTAAGGTTAAGTGCAAAGCCTATAAGGTAAATACCTATAACTAAAGGTCGGGGTGGTAAGTGGAGTAATTAAACGGGTAGATATTCTCCAATATTTAAGAAAATTCTTTTCAAGTGATGTATAGTTATTAGCGTCGTTTAAGTCATACATGTTGGAAGTTGGAAAAAATTAACGGTCATTTAAAATTAAATGTTTTCTTTAGTATGGACATTTAAAGTTAAAGAGTTTATCCGAACAATTTTTGTGTGTGTTTAGGATAAAAATATTGTCAAATAAAATTAAAGGGTGTAATCAAATGGTCAAATAAAGTTAAAAATAAAAACATTATCAACAAAAAATTAAATGGTTAAATCATAGGTTAACTACATTAAATGTTAAAGGGTTACACCATTGTCTACCCAATTTTCAATAATATTACAAAAGAATAGCCAACAAACCATGTACATAAGGCAAGTAGATGGAATTAGATATCTCGTGGCTCTCGACAATAAGTTGAAGTCTGCGAATTTGATGCTTTCAACCAACCTAAAAAAGGCTGAAGAACATACGTAATGAATTTGACAATATATAGTTTAAGGATGAACCTTCTCTTACAAATGCAACTTATTGAAGTTGATAAATAGGAGGGGCATTTGCAATTTCCCGTAAATAGATCTCTAAATAAATGTCATATTTTGATTTTTTAAAATGATTTTTTTATAACTTTGACCTTAATTAATTTTTTTTATTAATACTTGATGCAAAATATGTTAATATATTATGTTTTAAATGTATTTTAGTAGTATATAATTTTTATTTTAAGTATTATATAATACAAACATAAATATTTAAGGTTAAAGTCGAAATATAAAAATTTCAAAAAGTCAAAATAGAACACTTATTTAAGGACGTAGAGAGTATATGTTTTTTTTTTTTTTTTAAATTATCAAATGCACTTATATATAACTTAAGGGGTGTTTCTTTTTATCCTTAGCTAAGAGATTTAGTCCACAAACAAAATACAGAGTAGTATTCCTTTTTAAGTAAGACTCACTTATTTTCTCTTACTTCCTCTATATCCACAAGTCATGAAATATTAACTTCTCCCCAATAAATGACTTATATAAACGTGGACCTCACATATATTTATAAGCCTCTTAGGCTATGTTTGGCACATAAGATTATGCTTATTTTTTCAAAAAATAAGTTACTTAAAAAATAATTTTTGTTTGGCAAACGTAACTTATAAGAGATTATAAAAAAATTAATCTTCCATAATCTCTGAAAATAAAAGGTTACTTCATGTAGCTTATAAAAATAATCTCTTTTTATAATCTTTTTAAGCAACAGCAACAGCACCAGCACCAGCACCAGCACCAGCATCAGCACAATCTATTTTTGCCAAACATACCCTTAGTCTAGAATTTAAAAAAAAAAAAAAAAAAAAACCCCTAAGTGACTAAGGGGTTGTTTCGTTTTATGTTTAGAAAGTCTGGTATAATGTATGTGCAATATATAATTATAGACGATGAATTTATTGTCATTTTACATCATCATATAGAAAGCTCTTCTAAATATTGTTGGATAAAATGTTCTGGCAATTATTACTTATTGGTCGGGAATATGCAATAAAAGGGAGATTTCGTATTCAAATATAGGCATCGTGTACCATATTTGTGTTTTACGCTACTTAACTTTAGCATGATCGTCATGAAAACAGGCTGTGGGGTTGCGAATAAAAGAATCAAACATTAGAAATAAAATGAAAAAGCCAATAGTTAAGCACATGAACAAGTGTGCATCATGCACGGAGTAGAAGAGTTTTGCTAACTTGTGTTCACTGGGCATGTCATAAGTCATAACGTATTAATAAAATGAATGTTTTGATTCATTTATGTGAAAATTCTAGTCAAATATAATAATTTTTCAGTTTATTTAATGTGTATGTAATGCATTTTTTTTATTAAATAAAAAAATTTGTGTTAATTAAATACACGATAACTTGTGCCCAATGATCACTTGTTAGCATAACCCTATTTCTAATCTCTATGTTCGTATGATAGTGTGTGAATGTAGGAATATTATGCCATTAATGTGTGTTAATGTACGAATATCGCACAAAAAGTGAAATGTATTTGACAAGTGACAAGCTTTTTATTAAGCCCATCTTATTCGGTTTGTATTACTAATAATGGAAATAAATTTACATTTTAAAACATACATTATTTAAGAATCTTGGAACACTTTCAAGCTACTTTTGGTTTGATTACTTGCAACAACTAGATCATAAAATTTGTTTGCTTTTAAAACAGCTCAAATATTTCCTTGTGAACATGGAAATTGTGTTTCTTTTAGGGCGGAAGTTTTGGAGCACCAATTGACAGCTTTGCGAGACATTTATGTCAACACCACATTAGTTTTCTTCTTTTTTATTATTTTATTAAAAAAATTTGCAATACTCTCTCTCTCTCATCCCTTCAATTTTTTCCAATTTTAAAATGATAATTACCCGATATGCGTATGAAACACTAGAAAAGGTTGTTTTTTGCTCATTTACCCTTCGACGCGAGTATGCCACTTGGCAAGCAAAAGTAGCGGCCAAGGCCAAAGGAAAAGAGGAGGGGGAGCGTTCTTCTTTAATTAAGGAGAAACCCCACTTACAATTCTCTCTCATACCGCTTCCCTCAAACTAACAACAAAATTAATTTGTGGAAGGAAAGATGATAAAGGGGTTTAACTTTAAGTTCTATTTCCTTTAATTTGGGTAACAAAATGCTTAATGTCGTTAAGTGCAATATAAAATTTTGATGATTGAATACCACAAGAAAAGATCAAAGATTCGTGTCCTCAAAAGCAAATGTTACACATGTTTATTCAAGATGTCTATGAGTCCAAGAGCAAGAGAATAGATTATATATGCATCTTGATAGTGGGTTCTTTGATTATGGCTGGGGTTGGGGCTGTGGCTGAGGCTTTTACTATAAACCGAAGTTGAAATTTGTATTTTTGTAAACTTGTTTGACAAATGGGCTTAAGCTTAAACTTAATATTGGAAAATTATTAAAAAGGAAATAATTAAATGAGTTTTTGTATATGTTAGATATTTTTGTGGGTAAATAAGTAATTTATTGTTCAAAAGCCTTTAGCTTAAGTTTTTAGCCCATTTTATAAGGCTAAAGTTTTAAGCCCTTTTAATGGCTTATGATTTCATAAGACCGCATGAAAAATGAGACTTATTTTATAAGCCGGCTTATTTTAAAAGCCCAAGCCCCATAAGCCTCCCAATAAGCCCCTCGCCAAACACAACCTATATTTTATGAGAATTGATACCTACACCATATCTTTTAATGCATGCACCATAATTTGAGCATTATAGTGTGTACCGTACAATACTGTAATGTACAAATTGTGATGCAAGCATCAAAAGATATGGTGTGAGTATCACGCCCTATATTTTATGGTATATGCTATACCAATCTACTGTAGCAAAAAGTATGACATTGTTATAGTATTTTTCACAACTCACACACCTCTCATACGACTTACATTAATTCCCCACTTCAAACTACAACTTACAAACACTTTGGTATATGAGACACTAGCTTCTTAAGCAGAAAGTATAAACGAAGAAAACAAGATCCATGGCACTCAGAAACACCATTAGAAATTATACAGGAACCAATATAAGTTTAAGTTTGTACATATAATATGATTATAAAGAAAATACCCTAGGCATTGTTATAACCGGAAAGAGAGATGAACAGAGTCAATTCTTCTCATGAAAACAAACTAGCTGTAGGGTAAATCCGACTCCTTGCAAAATGAACCTGACAATCTTTGGAAGCCCTCGGAAACATCGACAATTTTGCACGCATGCATTCTTCTTCTTTTTCAGAAAACATAGTATCACATGTGATTGTTAACCCCGTCAACACCTTTAAATTTCCCAACATATATTTCAGAAACTCTATATTCAGATCGTACCCCCGCGTTTCGGTATATTTTATGGTCTTAAGGTTCATAAGCATACAAGTAGGTTCAAGTTTATTCCAACTACCTCCTCTTGGCTTTTGATTTAACACAAACAAGATAAACAAAACCCATCGTTATACAAGGATAAAAGAAGTTTAGTAGCACAAAAAGAAAGAAAATGCGCCATATGTTTAAAACAGCCCAAGTACCTTTTCAATGCATAAATCTTCCAGCTCTGAACCGCTCTTAAGAATTTGACATATTAGTTGATATCCATGACCGACATATCGCTTTACCTCCAATAGTTTCAAATTAGGAAACTGGGGAAAATCACGTCGGTCTTCAATGCTATCGCAAGACTAAAGTTTGATTAAACGAAAACAAGAATCAATTAGATTTCAAACTGTAACATATTATCAAAAAAGTATCAAATTAAAACTAAAAGTTCTTGAGGAAACTTACCTTGAAGGCTAAAATAAGGGATTCCGCTTCATTTATTCCTTTTAAAAGCTCAGCCCCTAGATGATCATGATCTACTTCACATGACGTTTTTGCCTTGACCAGTGACGGAAAATTTTCAAGTACTAAATGCGAGCACAAAATCCCATCAACTAAGAGATATTCAAGATTAGGAACATGTACAACAACTTTATTGATCAGTGACGTGGATTCTGAGATTGATAGTTCCAATCGCTTCAAAGTAGGTAGCTTTAAAGAGTAGTCTTCTTCATGGTTCCACCATCTTATTCTCAGAGATAAACTTTCAAGTTTCGGGCAGCCATGTATGACTTTAAACACATGTGCACAAGGTTCGTTAAGGATAACGATCTCAAGGTTTTTCACAAAAGGAAGATTGACAGAAGATTGAAGGTCCAAAAAAGGGCAATGTAGGAAAGTGAAATGTAAAGTTAATTTTGTGAGAGTCTCGACATTGAAGAGACTCAAAGGCAACTCAAGATGTCTAACCCGTACGTCAATCTCACAAACATTCAACCTGAGTGCTTTATTAATCCACTTCGACACAGTTGACTCTGGAATATAGAACCTAAAAAAGTTCAACCTGAAAATTTTAACTTGGGTTGTTTTGCAAAGGTCAAAAACACGATCCACAAATTCTGTAAAACGATCTAATTCAGGGAAGGGGTGATTATCATCAAAGTCAAGGTTATGGACCAAATTCCAAGTGTGTCTCCATCTTTTAGATAAAACGCTAGTTCGCATTGCGAATTTTGTAGGCATTAGAGACAATATATGTGACAGTATCTCTTCAGGCAAGCTGCTTAGTCTATCTACAATACTACTGGAAGTCATCTTTTAGCCTTTCTCACTTCCTGAAAACATAAACACATAAAATTTTAAAATAATATCTCAAGACATTTCATATATGCATTCCAACAAAAATCCATTTAACCAAATGGTTGTTATAAAGTGCTAGGTACTAAAATAAAAGTGCCTTAAAGTTCAGTTTACTTGAAAACAAACATTCATTTAAAAAATACATCCTATTTTAACAAAGCTTGGGGTTTGATGATGCAAACATGATCAATAAAATACTGTTGGATACAAAGATGAACAAACAGAAGAAACAAACATTGATGCATTTTAGGTTTAAAATTTGAAACTCCATTTTGTCATGACAAAACCTTCAAAGGGAAGGACTTGGCCTTGGCAATTTGAGAATAAAAACAAGGCATTGCTTACAAAGTGGTTGTGGATATATGCAAACGAGAATGATGCTAAATGGAGTCTAATAATAAGATGCACTTATGGCGATCAGAATGGTATGCTATGACCTGACATATCAAGAAGTAAAAAGAAATGCTGAATGTGTCGAGGAATATGACTGATGTCGTGAATCAGAACAACCACATGAATAACATAATTAAAGACCGGTTTACAATGTTGTTGGGGTGACTTGATAAAATACGGTTTTGGTCAGACATATAGCTCGATAATGTTGAGCTAAAGCATTGAATCCCATGAGTATATGCTTTACTAAAGATAAAGAAGGTGTGATTAGCTAATTTGGGAAATCGATCAATCAGGTGTGAATGTGGAATATGGAATTTACTCAATTTAGAAAACAACCTTCAGACTAGGAAAAAAGTGCAGTGCAGTATGATAAGTGTATGAAGGTTATCGCAAGTAAAGCCAAACTATTGGATTAAAATGATCAGATTGGTATAAAAAGGGGCAAGTGCAACTAATATTGCTTGGACACAAAAGGTTTCAAGAGTACAGAAGTACTGGGTCCTCCCAAAAAGTGTTAAAGTTGGCATGGTAGCTGCTAATTAATAAACTTCCAGTTAAAAAAAGCTTGTTAAAAGGGATATATTGCAGAAGCTCAGATAGGCTATGCTCAAAGTGCGAGCTAGAAAGTGAAAGTACATATGATATTATCACAAACTGTGATTGGGCTTATGCAATGAAAATTGGCCGTGTTCGCGCAAGACTGAGACCCAAATTTTAGATGAGGATGGAAGAACACCAGGAAAGGGAAGGAGATACAATTTGGACTTCGTATTTTGCAACTATGCAGACAATTTGGGAGAGTGGAAACGAAAAGAAGTTTAATAGCATGAACCCTAATATTCAGACTCTAATTGACCTAATCATGTTAGCAGTTGGGTTTTGGTATATAGATTTTCTGTAGGAATTAGGAGTGTATCCTTACGAGTAAAACAACTAGCAGAAGTATTTCATTACAAAGACGAGATGGTAGCTGACTCGCTGGGTGGCGTTTCATCTTGGATGGTGTAGCGTGTCGCTTCAACAAGAATGGGGGGCTCGGTGGACTTCTAAAACCCCCCTCCAAAAGTCCAAATTTATACAAAACTAGAGATAGAAAACTAGGAAATTTTCTCTCCAGCTAAATGCATCCTTAGTGATTCTGAAATCCATTGAAGTGTATCAACTAAAAATGTTTGGACGATATTGTGAAAAAGATAAGAACTGCAATGGCAGGTTTAGTTGAGGCAGGTAATGATTTTACAAATTGGCAGAGCGCGAAAAGTAAAAGCGGGTGTAATAGCTAAGCATTTTATAAATAAACCATCAGGATCATGTGGCATGGGCGTAAATTTGTGCTTCTGTTAGCCTAAAACGTAGGAATACATGGATACAAGTGAAACGTAAAGACCAGGGCAAATATTTAACATCAGACAGATGCTCTTTAAGACACAACATATGTTTTTCTTTTTATTATTATAGCTAATCAGATGCACATTATACAACATCAAAGTTTACCAAACAATTACAAAAACAGGGCTTATTTTATTGATCTTAGCTCCAATATTTCTTATTTATTCCAGCAAACACATATACAGTTACATATAACACAAAGAGTTTCTACTAACATCAATTACACACTAATAACTTCCTTAGATTGATATAAAGATTTACAGTACAAGCAAAAAAGAATGATAGTAACTGGAGTTTAATAATAAGATGCAAGTATGGAAATCAAAATGGTATGCTATGGCCAGACATATCAAGAAGTAAAATAATGTCGAAAGTGTGGAGGAATATAAACGATGTTAACCACCTGGGGTGGCCGAGTTGAAAATCGGAAAAATGACAAGTTCACTAAAATGTTAGAGGTCTCAAGTTCAATTCCTGCTAGGTGCAAACAACTCTAAAGTGTTACCCGGTTTGAGTCTGTGTGGCGGTGGGCTCAAACCCCGTGATTAGTCGGCCAAAAGGTCGGAAACCATAGTACAAAAAAAATGTTTTCAGCAAGATGTTCCCTATGTTTCAAGAGTATGAAAGTACTTGGGCTTCCCCAAAAGTGCTTATGTTTGCAAGACAACTGCTAATCTACCGGTAGATATTTTGCAGAGTTCAGATGGGTTATGCTCAATGTGCGAGATAGAGCGTGGAACAGATCTTGTTTTCATACAATGTGATTGGGTATGTACACGCAAGACTGAGAACCTATTTGAGATGTGGATGGAAAAACAAATGTGATACAATCTACCAACTTCCTTTATTTGCAACAAACAGACGCTTTATAGTGTGACTGCTATTATTCAGACTGTAATCAACCTAATCAGGTTAAGAATTGGGTACTCGTTTCTGTTAAGTATGGCCAATGCGGGCTTTTGAAGACACAACATATGTATTTAGCATTTATAACCAATCATATGCCCATTATGCAAATGCGCAATAACAAATAGAGTGAATATTATGAGATGTTTGCTTTAGCTTATTGGTCCAGCTTATGAGCTTCTCAAAATGTTGAAAAGCCTAAGCTTATTTTTAGGAGCTTTAGGCGTATTCAAGTTCATAAGCAGATAAGCTCATGCTGATAAGAATAAGCTCTAACAAAAAAGCTTATTTGCTTATCAAAATATGAATTAGCTCGTAAAGGGGGTGTTTGGATTAGCTTATTTTCCCGGCTTATTGGTCTATCGAGATTTTGAAAAGCCAATAAGCTCACTCATTTCGCCTTACTAGCTTATCAATCTTAGAGCATGACTTATTTACAATAAGCCATAAGCTCAACTTGATAAGCTGGTAAGGCAAAAAGGGTGAGCTTATCAGCTTTTCAAAATCTCGATAAACCAATAAGCCTGGAAAATAAGCAAATCCAAACACGCCCATAAGCCATTAGCTAAACATAAACCCACTTATTAATTTATAAAATCATATAGCTTAAATACATGATTTTACCAAAAGCAATTACATAATAGCTAATAATTTGATAAATTAGAACATTACCTGGTCGATTTGTGGTTTGGAAACGATTGGAGAGTGAAGAAGATGAGTGAATTGAAATTGAAAACTGGATTTAATTTAAGGGTTTTTTACTTTGTTCGTCTTCATCCCCAAAATATTTCTACTTTCTATTTTTGGATCGGGTGTTGCTAGGAGTACCACAAGTGGTTTGTGGGACCGCTTTAACTCACTTTTATCCACTTTGTTAAAAAGAAAAAAGAAAGAAAAAGAAAAAAAAAAAAAAAACACAGTTTTTATTACCTTTTGTTTTGTGTTTTCTATTTGTTGTAATATTTTTTTTTTATTAAATTTTATAATTTTTATTTTATTTTTCTATTTTTGTAATTTTATACCTATCAAGCTTATCAACTTTATAAGCTAACTAGACGAGTATTCGTGCATAGCAACGAAATTTTATAACGACAGATCGTTTAACGATTAAAAAAAGTTTATGGGTTAAAAATTTGAAGATTTGGGGATTAAACATAATATTTTGAAACCCGGTTCGACCCGGGTGGTCAAAAAACGGGGTCAACCCGACGAGTTGTGTCGAAAACGGGTTGCAGTGGCGGGTACCCTGTGACGATTAACCGGAGAAATAGATCTCGATGAGGCTTGATTCATCAGTTTGTATCGGTTTAAACGGGTCCTCTCTGATTCGTTTTCGAATTGTTTTTATTGGTTAGCCGAACCGGTTACGACACCGGTTCCCGGTTGAACCAGTTGGTCCAGTCCGGTTTTAAAACTATATGTACTATCAAATTGTTAGCTTGTATGAAGCTTTGTATATTTTATTAATGTGTATAATATGTATAATAACATGTATTTTTCATTTTAGGGTGTTTTAAAAATAACATTAATTTGTGTGTTTAATTATTTCATATTTTCAATTATGTTGTAGCTTTTTTAAATTGTATATTGTGAAAATTTTATTTTACTTTTTAGTAAGAGGTGTTTTAATTAGTTGTATTTAATTTGGTAGATATGCTTTTAATTGGTTGTACAATTTGAATAAATCATTGTACTTTTAAATAGTGGGTATTTTAATAAGAGTATTAATTACACTATACATTTCTTTCACCTTTGACCATTTTCAATTTTCAACTTTCAACTTTCAACTTTCAACATTTGACCATTTTCATTTTATAAACGAGTACCCGTGCATAGCAACGAGATTTTATAGCGACAGATCGTTTAGTGATAAAAAAAGCTTATGGGTTATAAACGAAAAATAATAAAAGTTTTAAGATTCGGGGATTAATCATAATATTTTGAAACTCAGTTCGACCCAGGTGGTTCAACTGGTTGAATCATTCCGGTCAAAAAAAGCTTACATGATAAAAGCTTTAAATTATTATGTAAGTTTATGAGTTAATCTTGATTATTTGCTAATAAATTGAGTAAAATAAAAGGTTCGTCTCTAATCTTATACATGCGCATCACGTTGAACCAAAACTTGGCATTTTCATCGCTGGGAGTCCTTTTTCCAAATTTTATAGCCTAAACTGGTCCTTTGACCATTTTTTCGTTAGTCAACCACCTCAGTCGTCGTTTGCTTTGTCTTAAGTCCAAGGGCACAATTGTCATTTCCTTATTTCAATTAAAAATTTATGTATTATTGCCACATGTAACGTAAACCTCTTCCCGCCCCATAAACACATAGATTGTATTATTTTTCGTCCCGGAACTTTCGTTACAAGAATTATCACAATTCACAAACCTTAACTGCATGTCACAAAACCCGTGTTTATTAATCAAAAAACTGAAACATGGACTTTACTCTATGGAAATTAAGAAGACATCCATGTTATCCAGTTGATGATACCGTCATGTACGACTCTACTAAGAAGAAATACGATATTGTTTTTATTTTGATTACAAACATTGGAATTTCTAATTGGGGTATTTATTTTTTGGCAATTACCTTTTTAGAATGTCCTAAACATATATTGACATGTTTTCAGGTGGTAGATCTAATATATTTAGCATGAGGGTTCATCACAACAGTTTCTTTAAATACTGGCCAGGTAGAATCTACGTTGGAGGTATGGAAAATTTAGTTGATTTGGTTGATGTTGATAGTGTGTCAGTTGAAGAGTTGGATGTTCTTATGTATGAATTGGGTTACGAGCTTGGTTCAAAAAATTACTATTACTCTGAGCCGTCTCGTGGATTTCAGTGGCCCTGTGCCATTATCACAAAGATGCCCTCAAACACACACATAATATACATATGTATAAGTAGTGCATGAATTAATTAAGCTCGAGTCTCATATTGTGTTCATATATATAATAGAAGTGCATGAAATTTGGTATTCCTCATCAAGCGGTGGCCTTGTGCAATCGCACCTCTTGCACTCCCCTAAAACTGGCCTTGCTATTACTTTGTTAAGCCTGGTAGTAATTTAGATAATGGTTTGTATAGCTTAAGTGAGAGTGCAAATTTAGAAATATTGAAAGATCTTGTTAATGACCATAAGATGATAGAAGTTTATGTTGAAAATGGTAAGACAACATTGGATGTTGATGAAATGTCACCAAAGTCAATTAGGACAATTATTGCTGATGTGGATGCAACAAAGAAAAAGTCAGCTCTTGCTATTGTTCCATATTGCTCAAACAAATTGTTCTTAGAAAACATTGTTAATAAATCTGTGGTAGAGGATTTATGTCATGTTACACATCAACCTTTGGAAGTCAATACTTTGGTACAATCTAGTCAGATGCTAGAAACAGAACCCTTGTTTTCATCTGTAGAGGTCTGTCAAAATGAAGATAACCAACATATAGATAAACATGTTGAGCATATCCAAATAGATAATCCTGAAGAGGTATGTCAAAATGATCAAGAGTTAGGTCATCAAGAGGAGGAAATATGTAATCCTGATGAGCATATATAAAAAGGTAAATATGTACAGGTATGTGAAATTGATGAAGCTTTAAGTGATGACAATGTGAGTGAAACAGATAGTTATGTGAGTGATGATGGTGATATTGAGAACAATCGAGATGGAAACACAGTTATTGATGAGGCTAATACTTTTGAGGAGCCTGATGTTGATGTTAATCTGTTCAAAGTGACATAGACTATAGAGTTACCATATATATGTAGCTCCATCCAGATACCAGATGATTTTTTTAAGAAAAGTGAGTTGGATCTGTTAGATGATAATGATTTTGCAAATGGTTATGAGAATGAGGATGAGTATGTTATTAGGAAGAAAAAAATGAGGGCATACAAGAAACAAAAGTTAAGTGAGGCAGCACAAGTAGAGGACGAAATATATTTTTTCTATGGTCAAACTTTTGTAACTGCAAAAGAAGTGAAAGATAAGATCAACCTGCTTTCAATAAAGACTAGGAGAAAATTGCAACTCATTAAGAATGACAAACAGAGAATTAGGGTTAGGTGTCTTTGAAAAATACTTGTTTATGCTACAAGTGAAGGTGTTGGGCTGGGAATAGCCCCAAAGAAGAAAATTAGTCCGATAACTAGAGACCTTGGAAGGGATGTATACTTGCGATCACTCAAGGAGCAAGCAATAGATTGCCCATGATTGTTGTATGTAGCCAAAAATACAGCTAAAGATGTATGGAGTGTTCAAACTTTAAGGGATGAACACAAATGTTTGCAATCAAGAGAGATTAAAGCTTGTGACTACAAGTTTATTTCAAAGCAAATAGTTGACCAAGTTTAAGTCAATCCAGATATTCCAATCGGTACATTCAAGATCAGCTCACTAAACAGTTTGAAGTTCAAGTGTCTATGCAAAAGGCATTAAGGGCAAAAAAACAAGGCATAAAATGAGATTAGGGGTGATCATAAGCAGCAATACACCCTTTTAAGAGGTTATGTTGAAGAGTTGCAGAAAACAAACCCAAATACAACAGTTAGGATAAGTGTACAAACTGCAACAGATGCAACAAGTCCAACCAGAGTTTTCAAGAGAATGTATATATGCTTAGGTGCTTTGAAGGAAGGATATAAAGCTTGTCAAAGAGAGTTGTTGGGGTTAGATGGTGCTTTTATGAAGGGTCCTTTCCTGGTCAGCTTCTTACAACAGTCGGTATAGACAGCAACAATGGAATATACCCTTTAGCCTATGCGGTTGCAAAAGCTGAAAGCAAAGACTCGTGGATTTGATTTCTTGAATGTCTAAGAGACGATTTTCACTTGCAACCAAACTCAAACTACACTTTTATCAACGACAGGCAAAAGGTGATGCTACCTTTTAGTTGATTATATTCACTTGTATTTTTGATAAATGCTATTTTTATTAGTAATGAATTGATGTTTATTTGTTTAAGGTATCATTCGTGTTAATACAAATAAACCGTAAAAACGTTTATTCATATTTAGCGATCTCTTTGTGTTTTGTTGATAACAAACATAAAGTTATCATAAGTAAAATTATAAGGATACATGTTATTTTTGTAAAGTATGTATATATATATGAGCAAATTGATTCATGTTTTTTTTATTTGATTCACAAGTAAACATCATTTTATGGTGAATCGAATCTATAAATCACAAATTTGATTCACAAATCATTGTTAAAATCGAGTTATGATGATGATTCATTTAATTTGTACAGATGATTCAGTATTCTACATATATCGCAAAATCGAGAGATTTTTAACATTGATTCAAATTTTTTTTACACATTTTGAATTTTAATCACGTTAAAATGAGTTTTACGCTTGAAAAACATGAATCAAAGTTAAAAGTCTATCGTTTTTGAAAACCTTCTCAATCTTCTCAAAATAAAAACCTTCTCAATCGATTCGGATTATATATATATATATATATATATATTTGCTCATTTACATAAAATGTTGTATTAATTCATTTGTTGTAATAGTTTAATAGGATGGATATTATCCAAGACCCATGACCCATACCCATGAAGCAAATCCATAACCCATAACCCAAGACCCATGACCCAATGTCTAGATACATTGTACCTTGTTGGGTAACCAAGGCTCATACCCATGACTCGGTTTGCAACCCAAAACCCGGACTGGTACAACCCATATTGCCGGATCCTTTGGATTGCACTGGACGGATCCCCCAAGTGAGAGATCCGTAGGAACCGGGCCACAGTAGAGTTTTATTTTCCTATAAATAGTGAGTCTCTTCTTCATTGTTACTCACCCCTCTTCTTACAAACTCTCTCATATATTACTTTTCTTTTCTAATCTCAGATCTCTTGATCTATCTAGTAGTTCTTTTTTCTTTTGTTGTGATTCTCATATAGGTCCTTCTCAAAGGCGAGATTACGAGATACTACAAGTCATCTAAGCAAGGGGTCCTTGATTGATTTGTTCCTCCGCAATATTTCTTTAGCAAGATATTGTATTTCATATTTCACATAGCTGTTGTGTTATAGTTGTCTTTGCTTTGGTCCGCCGTGTTAAGGACTCGGTATTTAGCTTTGTACCGGATAAAGTGTAAGCGACGTTGTGAGGCTTCTCCGCCGTGTTAAAGGAGCTTGTTGTCATAGTACTTGAACTCTCGAGTGGGGAACTCGAGGAGTGGAGTAGGCAAAGGAAGGTGTCCTTGTAGCCGAACCACTATAAATCACTTGCGTCACTACTCTTTATCCTTTACTTTACTTGCTTTCATTATTTACTTTACTTATTACTTTATACTTTCTATCCATCCGTACGAATTCACATAATATCGAATCTAAAGTTTTTGAAACTAAACTTAAAATCGGCAAAACTATTCAACCCCCCCCCCTTCTAGTTTTCCACAATTGGCATCAACAGCAAGGTTTACAAAAGTTTTAAAGTAAATTGTATTTTAAAAACTTTTCGATCACAATGAGTTTTGAAAATTATAAAGAAGGGCAATCTGTGCAACGACCTCAACTACTTGAAACAAATGGTTTTATTTATTGGAAAAATAGATTTGAAACTTATGTGAAGTTAAAAGATAATGATCTTTGGTACAACATTGTTGAAGGTGACTTTCAAGCCACTACAAGGTTTTATATAAACATCCCTCGTGATCGCCTCACCGACGATCAAAAGAAAAAGCTTTTCAAAAATAGTGAAGCAAAAATGGTTTTATATAATGCTTTATCCAAAAAGGAATTTGAAAGAATTTCTATGCTTAAAACCTCTAAAGAAATTTGGAATTATTTAGTTGTAACTCACCAAGGAAATCAACAAGTTAAAAATAACAAAATAGATTTATTTGTTCAACAATATGAACAATTTTCAATATCGGATGAGGAGAGTATAGATAATTCTTTTGCTAACTTTAATATTATCATTACTTCATTACAAACACTTGATGAGTCTTTTTCTAGTCATAATCATGTCAGGAGATATCTAAGGGCGCTTCCATCTAAGTGGAGATCAAAGGTGACGACCATCGAAGAATCCAAATACTTGTCAATCCTCACTCTCGACGAACTTATAGGCAATCTAAAGGTCTATGGCTTGTCCTCGCTAAAGACTCCAAAGCCTCAAAAGAAAAGAAAGAGAAGCATAAATCTCTTGCCTTAAAAGCCAAGAAGGTCTCAAGCGATGAAGAAACCTCTTATTCGAAAAGTGATGACGAAGAGTATGCCATGGCGGTACGGGATTTCAAGAAGTTCTCTAGAAGAAAAGGAAGATATGTCAAGCAACCATATGACGACAAGAAGGGGTTCCGAAAAAGCAAAGACGACAAGAAAGCAAAGGATGAATGCACATGTTTTAAATGTAGGGACCCTAATCCCTTCATTAGTGGGTGTCCCAAACATGACGAACAAAAGGCGTTCGTAAGTGGTGCGTGGGGAATGAGTGAGGAGGAGAACAAAGAAATTTGTCTCATGACAAATGACTCAAACGAGGTATGTCCCGAATCTCTTTATTATAGTAGCTCATCATTAGATGATGAATCATTGCATCGTGAAAATGATAAACTTTGCAAAATTAGTCTAAAAGTAATTAACAAAAATAAGATTTTGAAAAACAAAAATGAACGTTTAGAAAAGGAAGTCATTGAGTTAAAAGATAAATTAAAACGTTTAGAAAAGGGGAAGAAAGTAGATGGTGAATGTGAGCTTTTTGTTCAACTTCAAACGTTAGTTGATAATCTTGATTCCAAGATTGCTAGAATGAGTACTAATACTCTTGATATAATACTTGATAGTGTTAAAACGGGAAATAATCAAAAGGGTTTAGGTATTCAGCAACTCACTACGTCAACTAGCGAGATTAAAGAAACATAATTCGTTAAAGCAATTGAAAAATAAGCTACTGTAGTCACGGATCCTACGGATCCCTTGAAAAAAGAACCGTCTAGTGTAAGTCCAGGGATCCGTGGGTCTGTACCAGAAAATAGTAGAAATAATGTAGCTACTTCATCTAGAACCGACTGTGTTATTGTTAACAAGAAGAAACCAACCCACGTTACTGTTAGAAATGTCAAACAACCACCTCCACTAAAACAAAATCAAAGTTTTATGAGAAACAAAGGTCCATCGTTTTCTAAACCAAACACATTTATAAAAAGACCAAATAATGTTTATCCGAGAAGTAACCACCATCAAATGGGATAGAATCCTAATGTACAAAACGATTTTCTATTTCAAAACTTTACACCATGGAATGCTTTCTCACCTTTTCCATATATGCCTAACATGAATGAAATGTATAACACTAATGGACCCATGAACAAATGGGGACCAAACTTTTGAGTTAATTGTTTTCTTAGGTGTGCTTAAAGGTCGACCTATATTCAGATGAATGGATCAAGGATAGCGGGTGCACGAGGCACATGACCGGTAACAAAGACTTGTTTTCCACATACGAATCCTTCAATGGAGGAAATGTGGTGTTTGGTAATAGCAAGAGCAAAATCATCGGTAAAGGTACAATTTCTCACAAATCTTTAACCATTAACGATGTATGTCACGTAGAAAACCTAAACTTCAACATTGTAAGTATAGGACAAATATGTGATAAAAAGTGCAACGTACTTTTTAGTGAAACCGGTAGTAAAATATTGAAAAACGGTATTACTATAGGAAGAGGCATTAGAAAACATGGAGTCTATGTCATTAAAATCGGTAATGAACCAAAAGACAAACTTTGTCTTACTTCTATGGATGATATTTCGACTTTATGGCATCGAAGATTGGGTAACGCCAATATGCAACTTCTTCATTCGCTATCATCTAAAGAACTAGTAAGAGACCTACCCAAATTAAAATACGAACATCATTTTTGTGATGCTTGTAACCAGGGCCGGATTTAGACCTGTGCAGGCTGGGCAACTGCACATGACCCAAAATCCTTGAGGGGCCTCTAGAAAATATTGTATTCTCAGGTTATTTGTATAGTAATTAGCCCAATTTCAAAGCCCATTTTATTTGGTTTTACTTTTTGCTATGGCAATGTAGCGGATATTTAGAATTAAAAGCGATTATATAGTTGTTAACCGAAAATTTCAAATTTTCATTAACTCTAAATTTCAAAATTAAATTCACCTATATTTTAAGAATTTATCTGGTCTCATTTGGGACTTTATATTTGAAATTCACTTTTTTTCTTTTCAATATTTTTTTTATTGCATATTTGAAGTAGATAAAAAAACACTTTGTTAGCCTTTTAACATTTTAGATTATAACAAGTTTTCTTGTATCGAAACTTAATACATGTTTAAGGGCCTACTTTATAGTTGCGACACAGGGCCTCCAAAATCCATGAGACGGCCTTGCTTGTAACGTAGGAAATTGTTAGGAATTATTAGAAAATAATAGTATAGTCGTTCCTATGGATGGTTCCTACTGTTAGTTATAGCGGTTTCTGCTGTTAGTGTAGTTTCTGCTGATAGTTTCATTGCTACTGATAGTTGATTGTTTCTGCGGATAGTAGTATCCGTATTATTGGTATTTGTTAGTTAGGATATGCATGAGTTATATTAGGAAGAGATAATGCATATCTTCTACACGTTTTGTAATGGGCTGTATTAGGGTTTCTTGTAGTATAAAAGAAACCTGCGGCTATGAACATTGTACGTGCTTGAAAAACATTCTTTAGTGATTAATATAGATCAATAGAGGATCAAAGTATTTAGTAGTTATTGTCTTCTTTAACTCTTGTGTTTATATTTCGTGTAAGCATAAGTTTATTAGAGATTCTCCATAGTTTGCTTGTGATTACATAAGTATTCTATCCATTTCCTAAAGGATCAAAAGATCTATCTAGGACTGATCCAACAAGTGGTATCAGAGCCTGGTGAGAATCTATGTCAAAGAAAATCACGTTTGTCTCTCAAATACCCTAAAACTCTCTAAAAATGTCAGAAGCATGAGATGATTCAGAAATTCCTCAGAGCAGCACTCAGACTCAACTAATTCAGCAGGTGGTTACCGCCACCATGTCAAACAATAATGCTAAGTTTCCCTATCTCAAGAAGGATGAATATGAGATCTGGGCAATGAAGATGGAGAATTGGATCACTAATAGTGATTACAATATCTGGAAAGTAGTTCTGAAAGGCAATAGTAGAAAGAAAACGGGAAGAGATACTAAAGGGAACATAATAATCCTTCCTCCTATGTCTATTGATGAACATATTGTTGTCCAGAGGGAGACCAAGGCAAGGACTATCTTGGTTCAGTCACTTCCAGATGACCATATGGGTGATTTTCATCACCTTGATGATGCTAAGGAAATCTGGTTGGCTATCAAATCAAGGTTTGGAGGTAATGACGAATCCAAGGATGAGAAAGACAATGTTGAAGCAGGAGTTCCAGGAGTTCAAGATCTCTGAAGAGGAAGGCATACACAAAGGTTATAATAGGTTTCAGAAGATTTTGAGCCAACTCAATCAGATGCAGTCAAAACCAGACAATGAAGACTGTAACACCAAGTTCCTTAGGGCATTGCCTTCTTCATGGTTACAAGTCTGCATCACTCTCAAGGCAAAGGGTGGACTTGAGTACTTAAGCTTTGATGACCTGTACAACAAGCTCAGGACTCTTGAGATTGACATCAGGGGTCACTCAAGCTATTCTCCCAATCCAACTAAATCAGCATTTGTTAGTACGACTAGTGCTAATACTATAACAACTCGTAAATTTCCCTTCCGATTATCGCTGCTATATTTTTTTTTCTTCTTCGTTTCGAACTCTAAACACGACAAGCCACGGGATATTTTTTTTTTCTCGCATCGACCTCGATAATAATTTTTTTTTTAAATAAATATATAATAAACTTTTATATTTCATCTCGTCTTAGGGCCTCTAAGCCCAAAACCGATCAATCAATTCATTTTATTTTCTTGGGCTCATTATACTCACAAGTCCAACCCAAACCCTTTGTTCTTCTTGGTCCTAGCCCAAACCCAATTCACCTCAATAATATTATGTAACACTAAATTAATTATGGCTAAAGTCAAATAAATATTTCTACGAGTTAGAATTAATATTTTATCTTTATTTTTATATTTTTTTAGTTACCTTTATAAAAACATACTAAATATATATATTACACGTTAGTCAAAAACCTCAAACCGGGACACCGTGACTCACATTTAAGCTCAAACGGGACACGATATACATAACGAAAATTTGAAGTCTTTTCCTTTCTTTCTTTTCTTGTAACCGAATGTACCAAAAGTACTCCCATCTCATCCAAAAACTTGTAACTACACTAACCTTGAAACCTTGTAAGTAAAATAAACATAAGATACAACATGTATCTAGATAAGTTGACTTTTGAGACATGTTCCCCATGCACCCAACTCATCCCATCTTCCCCTTTGTCCTATGACAGCCGAATACCACTCAAGAAAAGCCAAACCCATTTGCTTGATCTTAAGATACTCCCTAGGGTGTAGTAAAATCAAGTCCCATATACCCATGCTCAACAAAGACTCTTGGTCTTTAACCAAAGGGTTCTTCCTCATTGCTTCTTAAAAACCCACGAGCCTAGGCTCATCACATATTTCACTTACAAAAATTTCATTCAAAAACCTCTAAGTGGATGCAAAGTATAGCATTGGAAATTTGGTTTGCTCTTGGTTTACTCTAGCTCAAGTCGACACTCCAACTCTTCCACACCCTCTTCCAACTCATTAAACTTCCAAACACTCAAAGGAAAAACTAAGGTAACGAGCATAAGGGTTTAGAAGCAAGATAGTCGGGTTCACTTTGGAAAACATATCGGGTTCCTTTGGTTACCATCCTCGCCTACACGTACTCTCCACCACCATTCTTGGTGTCGTAAGTCCTTTCTCTTTTCTTTTTCCATATATAGGACGACATGGTTTCTTAACCATTTGGTAACACATCGATGCATTTTCACGGCACTTATACACGACCTTATTATGACTAGCTACGTTGTCAAACCAACTATATTTCGAACCAATCCATTTCGAGACTAACTAATAAACTTGAATGGATAGAAACTTCGTTTGTTGTCAACCTATTTCGAAACTAAAAATAAACACGAATGTAAGGCTTATATTGTACCCTTGGTACACTCGACATCTTTGTTTAAAACCAACGAACAAGAGAAAAAGCAATGTATATGCATGCATAAGTTTCAAACATGTTTGTTTAAAAATCACCAAAAGGAGAAGTCATGCATTGCATGAAAAAGTTCGAACATGGCTACTGTGAAGGAAATACAAAACAAACATGAAACAGTCGACATAACCATTAAGTAGTATAACGCTGCAAATGCTAACACAAAAGGTCCCTTGGCTCAGTTGGTGGGAGCGTTGTCTCTTGGCAGAAGAGGTTGAGGGTTCGAAACTGCCTCATGGCAGTTACCCATTTATTTTTTTGGTGTAATACTTGTAACTTTCGTGACTTGACAAAACTAGTCCCCAAACTTCGCACCTCTTATCATATTTCTCAAGATCTTTTATAAGTCTTATAAACTAATATAGATAGCTACGATTTCAACCCTCGACTTTGAACCACTTAACACATTTTCTTAAAATCCTTATAAAATTTGAAACTTATATAAATCTTTACAACTTTGGTCCCTCCAAGATCTACACTTAATGCTTCCCATCCTAAAACTTCTAAAAGATAATAAATTTATATTTTCTACAAGTCTTAAATCACCTAAATAAAATTGGTGCATATCTCTATTTGACAACCACATTTGCATAAACTAGAAAATATTATACTTTTCTAAATATAATATTTTCCCATAACTTAAATAAAATATATATTGTACATATATATATATACTTTGCAAAACTAAACAAAATCAAATAAATATAAGTTGATTTATAAATATTTCCACTTTAATAAATATACTCGAGCCAACTCTTATCTGAATGTTTAGTAATGTCCCACTCACTTTTCAAGAGCCAAGACTTATAAGCATTTGAAACTTGTTTAAACTTAACCATTGCCAACACAAGCAGCGATAAACTCAAACTCTTGAAAATACTTCAACCGTTTTCAATACATTGAATCATGGATAAAAACAATAAACTAAGACTTGCCATGCTAATTATAGGTCGTGTGATTGCCGTGCTCATACTACTTGACCTTACACTACTCGGATACCATTTGCAATGTGAGTTTATAGCCCCACTTTTTACTTTCATTACTTGCTTTATAAACTATGGGGTGAGAAACATGCAAAACTCTTTTCGGACCTGAAACTGAAAACACTATTACATGAAACAACCATGAATCCCAACTATGCTACCGTTAGTTCCCTTTGGGGAGGCGCGATTGTTATGAATAGATCTATTGGGGATGACACCCCGTTCGAGTTTGACCGGATAGGCAAACGTCGAGCGTATATCATATCGTATTGATTGAGTGTACTGGAAATACACTTGCTGGGCTTTATTTATCATGCTTCTAGATGCATGCACACTCGTAGTTTGGTCGCATGAACTTGGTATTAGCGTAATAGCTTTTTGCATATAGTGTCATTCACGGAGATGCTATATGTGCAACTGTGGTCCAACTTGAAAACTTGATTACTTAAACCTATGAACTCACCAACCTTTGTGTTGACATTTTAGCATGTTTTTCTCAGGTTTACTTATTGGCAAAGGCATTCGTTGAAGACTGGCATCCGAAGTGTTTCTAAACATTTTAATACAACTTTTAATGGGACAACAGATATTTTTATAGGCTTTACTTCCGCACTTTGAAACAATGATGTAAAACTATTTATTAAATTAATATATCTTTTGAAAATGGAATAGAATTTCCATTCTTTATTACCTTGTGTTGTGTATATTGATTTAGTAGCACCCCATGACCCGAACGCTTCCGCTGTGAAATTTTGGGGGTGTTACAAATACCAAGATGTCTTATGCTGATAATCCAAGCTCATCATCTACATCAACCTTATACACCTCTTCTGGACCAAGAACTCTTTCAAAGTATAGTAATGTGATGGAAGATATACTTTATTCATTTGTTGCTGAAAGTGAACCACAACATCAGCTAGCCTATGAAGATTTTGATCAGATGGATAAGTGGGACTTAGAGGAATTGGATATAAAGTGGCAGATGGCTATCCTTTCAGTAAAAGTCAACAAGTTTGAAAAGAAGTCTGGGAGAAAGGTCTAATTCAGAGGAAGGGATGTAACAAGGTTTGATAAGAAGAAGGTTAGGTGTTATGAATGCAATCAACTAGGTCACTTTGCCAGGGAATGTACTGAAAAGAAGGGAAGTGACAAGAAGAGATACTCTGCATTCAAGACCAAAGAACATGAGGAACCTAAAGCCCTACTATATGTGGATTCAATGGTTGACTGGATTGCACATGAGACTGAAGATGAGAAAATTGGTGCTTCTCATCAGCTTAGAATGCTTGTTGGATATGAGGCAGAAGATGATGCTCAGGAAATTGCTATGATAGGTATCTCATCTCAGGTATATACTTGTGTATTTGGTTATGATGATAAATATGTTGCTCTTAAACAAGAATATGATGATACGGAAGCCCAATATAAAGATTATTATGTTCAGGTTCAAGCCTACAAAAATACACTTAAAACTTTGGAAAAACAAAATGTTTGGTACCAAAACAATCAAGTGGCTTATGAAGAGAAGATTAGGGTGCTAGAAAGAAAATTAGAAAATACTACTAATTTGTTAAAATTTTCTGAGAGTGAAAATGCTAAGGTAAACTTAGAAAAAGAGGATTTAAAGTCTAAGTTAGACAGTGAAGTGGCTAGACATAAACACTGGCAAGAACAATCTAAGCATTTATTTAAGTTGATTGACAGTTCTATGTTTGTTAAAACTAATATTGGGTTGGGACTCACAGATTATATGAGGCCAGATGAATTTTATGATCCTCTTGACCCAAGTGTTTTTTACCCTACCCCTGAGGAAGAAAATTTTCAAATTCCTGTTAAGTTTGTTAAAGAATGAGAAATGCATATTGTTTCTCCACCAATAACAGGAACATTTAAGCCACCCTCCACACACATAGACTTTGATGAATCACATATGACCTATGGCCAAAAGTCTAATGACTTATCTGATACTGGCAGTGAAACTAATGACTTTGTCTCTTATTCTTTCAGTGATAAGACCTCAGAGACTCATACCAATGGCTTTGCCAGTTATGATTCAAGTGACAAGTCTGCCTCACCCAAGACTATTGACCCTACCCTAAGAGTTGTTGTTGATGAATCGTTTCAAAGATAACTTATTTTAAAAATATTTCTTTTAATTCTGTTAAGAACAATTCAGTTTCTGGTTTTGGTTTTAATAAGGTTGTTTGTAATAAGACATCTCATGTTATGAACAAATCGTTTAAGAAGAAATCATGTTTTGTTTGTGGTAGCACTTATCATCTTATTAAAGATTGTGATTATTATGAGAATAGAATGGATGTGTGTACTAACCAACAGAAGTTTAGACCAATATGGAATGATGTTAATAATATTCCTCCATTTGTTCCTCAAGAAGCACATGTGAGGATTGGCAGACCCAATACTGCTGGTAAACCAGTTCTTGCTAGTAAGCCAGTTCCTACTGGTAAACCAGTTCCTGCTGGTAAGCCAGTTTCTGCTGGTAAACCAGTTCCTGCTGGTAAGGCAGTTTCTGTTGGTAGACCTTTTTCACCATATTGGAAAAGAAATGTTGCTAGGCCTACAAGCACTTATTTTCAAAATGGATATAGGCCTGTTTATTATGACCCATTGTATAAGGGGGGCAAGATGGGATACTGTTGTTAAGTCCTTAGCAGGTTATTCTTGGAGACAATGCAAACCTCAATTAGAGAAGGAATCCAAGAACAATGGCGGATCTCATCAATCTACAGGTTTTTCATCTTTGATCCACAAGGCAAGCCCAAGTCAGTCATGACTTGGGTCTCCATTGATACTAATGTTGTTGTATATTTTTCTCACTTGTAGGATGATCCTCATAAGAATAAAGATTTAGGTATAGTTGATAGTGGTTGTTCTAGGAGTATGACAGGGAACAAAGAAAGACTGCATAATTTTGTTTCTTTACATTGAGGCACTGTTACTTTTGGATGAGGAGATGGCAAGATAACTGGGAAAGGAACCATTAGGACTTCCAAGCTAGACTTTGAAAATGTGTATTATGTGAAGGAGCTAAAAAACTTCAACCTATTCTCTGTTTCACAAATCTGTGACAAGAAGAACAATGTTCTCTTCACTGAAAATGAATGTCTTGTGCTTTTTAAAGACTTCCAAATACCTGATGACAGTCAAGTAGTACTAAAGGTTCCAAGGAGACACAATCTGTATACATTCAATCTTAATGATGTCTAGCCTGAAGGTGATTTGGCTTGTTTGGTGGCAAAAGCATCCTTGGATGAATCTAACAAATGGCATAGAAGGATGGCACATGTAAACTTCAAAACTATCAACAAGCTGGCAAAACATGGATTGGTCCATGGGATTCCTTCCAAAGTCTTCACTAATGCGCATAACTGTGTGGCCTACAACAAAGGGAAGCAACACAAAGCTTCTTACAAGGCCATTACTGCATTCAGCACCATTTCAGAGCCTCTACAGCTTCTTCATATGGATCTTTTTGGTCCTACATCTATCAGAAGCATTGATCACAAGTACTTTTATCTGGTGGTTACTGATGACTATAGCAGGTTTTGTTGGGTATTCTTTTTGGGAATAAGGATGAAACGTTTCAGGTTCTTAAAAACTTTATTGCCCTTGTTGAAAACCAGCTCAATAAAAAGGTTAAATCTATAAGGTGTGACAATGGGACAGAGTTCAAAAATGCTAAATTAATAGAATTCTGTGGGACTAAGGGGACAAAAAGGGACTATAGCAATGCCAGGACCCCACAACAAAATGGGGTTGCTGAAAGCCCTTATAGAAGCAACAAGATCTATGCTTGCTGACTCTAAGTTGCCTACCATGTTTTGGACTGAAGCAGTCAGTACTGCTTGTTATGTTTTGAACAGGGTTTTGATTACTAGTCCTCACAATAAGACACCTTATGAACTTCTGTCTGGGAAGGTTCCTTCCATCGGTTACTTTAAACCTTTTGGTTGTCATGTGACTATCTTGAACACCAGTGAACATTTGGGCAAATTTGATGGGAAAGCTGATGAGGGGTATATAGTTGGTTATTCTGCTCATAGTAAGGCTTACAGGGTGTATAACATATCTGCCAAGAGGATAGAAGAAACACTAAATATGAGATTTTTGGAGGATAAACCTAATGTTCAGGGGGCTGGTCATGAATGGTACTTTGATCTTGACTATTTAACTGATCATTTAGGTTATACTCGTTACAAATCTAATCAATCTGCAGGTCCACAAGTTTCACAAACTAACATTTCAGGTTCCTCAAACGATGATTCAGACTCAGACTGTGATGAACAAGTTATTGTTGTTCCTTCTTTTCCTACTAACCACTTTTCAGGTACTGAGCATAAGGATTCTTCTGGTGTGACTCAAAGTGATTCAGGGTATGCAGAAGAACTTGTAAGCTTAAACGCCAAGAGCATGCAGCTAAGGATGATGTTGAAAAGTTTGGTTATGAATTCTCCAAAGACACAGAGGAACTCTTGAGGCAAGCAGCTATTGAAGCCCGCAGGAACCTCGATGCTGCTGGTAATGCTTCTGTTTCTGCTGGTAATGGTCCGGTTGATGCTGATGTCAATCCTGCTGGTAGTAGTTCAGTTTCTATTGATATCGATTCTGCTGGCAGTGTCCCCGTTACTTCTGGTAGTGATGTTGTTCCTTCGGTTCCCTCAATAACTCCATCTGTTGATTCTCTGGGTTTCAATGAATCTCCCACTCGCTTTTCAAGTCCATCTGATCTTGCTAATTCCCATTCTTCAAGTTCTGAGTTGGAAGGTATTCATCATCAGTCAAGCACAGGCATATTTTATTCCTCTTCATATTATGATGATTTTGGCCCTACTCTTAATAACCTGCCAACCTCAGTTGATGTTAGTCCTATTGTTACTAAAAGGATTAACACTGTTCATCCACAATCTCTAATCCTTGGTGATCCCACTTCATCTGTTCAGACACGCAGTAAGGTGAAGAAGACTAAATTTGGTGATACTGCATTTCTCAGTTATATTCAAGATCAACAAAGGAACAATCACACTGACTATCATCATTGTCTGTTTGCTTGTTTCTTGTCACAAGTTGAACCTACCAGTGTAGCACAGGCACTTGCAGATTTCAGATTGGGTTGCTGCCATGCAGGAAGAAATGCAACAGTACTAAATCAAAAATGTCTGGGAACTTGTTCCATTGCCTGATGGGAAATATGCAATTGGAACAAAGTGGATCCTAAAGTGCAAAATGGATGCAAGGGGGATTGTGGTACATAATAAGGCAAGATTGGTAGCTCAAGGTCACAGGCAAGAAGAGGGTATTGATTATGATGAAGTATTTGCTCCAGTAGCAAGAGTTGAAGCCATTAGACTCTTCTTGGCCTTTGCCTCTTATATGGGTTTCATGGTTTATCAAATGGATGTCAAGAGTGCCTTTCTCTATGGAGAAATTGAAAACCCAAAGGCTTTGTGGACCCACACAATCCTAATTTGGTGTACAAGATTGTTAAAGCACTCTATGAGATTCATCAAGCACCTAGTGCATGGTATGCTAGGTTGTCTTCATTCCTGCTGAAGCATGGTTACAAGAGAGGTGCTATTGATAAGACACTTTTTATCAAGAAGAACTCCATTGATATCATCTTAGTCCAAGTTTAAGTAGATGATATTATTTTTGGCTCTACTAAAGAGGCTTGGTGTAGAGAATTTGAGGAGTTGATGAAAAGTGAGTTTGAAATGAGTGCTATGGGTGAGCTTACATTCTTCTTGGGCCTACAGGTTAAGCAAAAGCCAGATGGTATTTTCATCAGTCAAGAAAAATATGTGCAAGACATCCTCTGAAAGTTTGATTTGGAAAATGTGAGGACTGCAACTACTCCTTATGAAGCTCCAAAGCCTAAGTCAAATAATGAACCAGATGATGTTGTCAATGTCCATCTATACAGATCAATGATAGGTTCTCTCATGTATTTGACAGCTTCAAGGCCTGATATTATGTTTGCAGTCAGTGCTTGTTCAAGGCATCAGGTTACACCATTGACTTCCCACTTGAATGCAATCAAGAAAATCTTCAAGTATCTTAAAGGCCAACCTAAGTTGGGTCTTTGGTATCCTAAAGATTCTCCATTTGTGTTGGAAGCCTACAGTGATAGTGACTATGCTGGTGCCAATTTTGATAGAAAATCTACTACTGGGGGTTGTCATTTTTTGGGTTGGAGGTTGATCTCCTGGCAATGCAAGAAGCAGACCATTGTGGCCACATCCTCCACTGAAGCAGAGTATGTTGCTAAGGCTAGCTGTTGTGGTCAGGTACTCTGGATACAAAATCAGTTATTAGACTATGGGTTCAATTTTATGAACACAAAAATCTTCATTGATAACCAAAGTACCATTTGCATTGTTAAAAACCCAGTTTTTCATCAAAGAACTAAGCACATAGAAATAAGACACCATTTTATAAGAGATGCAAATGAAAAACATCTTATTCAAGTGCTTAAAATCCATACTGATGATAATGTGGCTGATTTATTAACAAAATCTTTTGATGGCCCTAGATTTCAATTCTTGGTTGTCCATATTGGCATGATCAACCCCTGATTGTTGTGTTTGAGGGGAGGACTATGCCTAAGGGGAGGCTTTCTGATTAAGGGGAGGACTAATGTTATATAGTTTGTATAATTCTGTATATTCTTTGTATATTTTGTGGTCTACTAACAATTTTTCAGATTCTAAGTCAAACACTCTCAATCAATTGCAAAGAAATTAAAAGAAAAACATGGAAGTTTATTCATTCAAATAACTGCATCCAAAAATGCAATATTACATCACAAGACAAGCTTTCATTACATCCAAGACATCAACAAATGAAAACTACTAACACCACATACTCCATGGGTCCTTTCCCTTTTCCAAAATCCGGTATACGCTGTTTCCCCCTCCTACCAACCACCTCCCACACTCTTGGACAGGGAAGACCAACCACCTGTTGTCTTTTTTGTGGGGCTTGGTTGGAGGGACTTGGCCTTGGAACAGAAGGAGTTGGCACTTGTGCAAGAGGAGCAACAACCAAAGTTCTGGAGGACCCACCTGTATCATCATCAGTATCTTCATAAGCTGATACAAAGCTAGGCATGGAGCTTAGTGAACTGGAGTCGTCCACATAAGAAGGTGGAGTAGGCAGATCTTCAGAAGAGGTACCAATTGGTGCTGGTGGTGGAGCAGGGTTTGTGTGCATATAGGCAAATGTGGTGTTCTTGGGAGGGAAGTAATTTTCCCATCCATCATTAGATGATGGACTCATAGAGGAATCATATGAAATTTCAATGGGAGAGTTGCTCATTATGGTGTTTTTGGTAGAGGTTTGTAGATGATCGATTGAAGGGTTTGTGTTGTATGTGATTTATGAATGGAGGTTTCTTTTATAGCCAATGTCTTATTGTAATCTAACTCCTATAGAATTAATGGAAGTAATTGTTCGGTTGGTGAAAGAGTAAATAAGGGTTATGACTTCAGAGGTGTTAATGTGCAGTTAATAATAAAAGGGTTGACTTTTCCTCATTCCTTTTGGTAACGTGTTTGTTCCTGCTGATGGGTTATGGTTCCTGCTGGTAGCACATTGTAGTAACTGCGGTCAAAAAATGTGTGGTTTCTGCTGTTTGACTATGTGGTTCATGCGGATTGACTTTTGGATGCTGCTGGTATCGTGGAATTGGGTATTTATTTCGGGATTAAATTAAAGTCAAAATTGGTCAAAGATACTTTCCGAGATATTTGCCAATTAAAACGGCTATTTTGGGAAACTTCTTTAGATAGTAATCCCACGACCTAATTAAACCAATTCCCTCTCATTCTCAACCAAAACCCATTTAAAATCTTCTCAAAATCATTGCAATGGTGGCACTCAGTTCTAAGGGGGATCATAATAAGGTTGCGTTTTTGGGAAAAGCTAAAGGAAGTGATATTTTTGATCCGATGGTTGATTTCCTACTGCGCTCAAAAATCAGGTATGCCCTAACTCACTGTCCATCTGTTGTTTATGACTCTTTAGTCAGGAAATTCTAGGCCACTGCTTCTGAAAGATCTCCTGAGGGTCAGCCCAAGGAGATTGTGGCCATAATTGATGGACAGGAATGTGTAGTCACTGAGTCTCTTATAAGGACTCAGTTGCAATTAGATGATGAAGGAGGAGTTTTTGAAAATGATAGGCAGGAAATCATCACTGGTTTGGCCAGTTTCGAGTGTCCCACTGATGGGAAGTTTATATGGTATAAGAATAAGTTTTGCCCTAAGTGGAGATTTTTAGTTCACACCCTTCTCCAATGTATAAGTCCTAAGACTGGGGGATGGGATCAGTTCTTCAGCTCTGTTGCATGTGCTATAATTTGTTTGGCTCAAGGTAGAGTATATAACTTTTATAAGTACATATTTGAGGAGATGCTTAAAAATATTAAGGATACCAAGCATAAATTTTTAATGTATCCTAGATTCTTACAGATAATCTTAGGCATTGAGACCTCAGACCAAACCCTAAAATCAATAGGAAAGTTGACTGCCAAACTTTTTGCTACCATGAAGATAAATTTTGATGGAGAACACAGACCTTTGTTGCCTATTATGTTGCCCGTTGGCAATGTAGATCTTTGGTGCAACTGATCTTTGTTGGTGGCAATGTGCCATCCATTTCTGAGGCTGCTGGTGGCACTATGCCACCCATCCCTGATGCTGCTGGTGCCTCTGCATCAGATACAGCTGATATTGGGGCCTCCAATGCTCCTGATGCAACTGCATCAGTTGCTACTCATGACCAGCTACCCCCATCTCCAAGACCCCTTACCCCACCGTCTCTTAGGCTTGATGATCCTGATGAGCCTATCATTGCTTCTGGAACACGTGGTCAAACTCCTATTGAACCAGAGGTTAATGTTGACCAACCACCTGAGCCACCTTTAAGTCCCCCTAGACACACATTTGATGTTGAGACCAATATTGGTGGTGAATTTTATGTTTCTCCTCCCAGATCCAATGAAGCTCCTCATACCTCAAGACAACCTGCTGGTGGAGCTGAGGATTCTGATGTACTAACAAAGATGTCTAGGTTACTTGACAGGTATGTTCAGAAGGTTGATGATTTGGAGGCTGAGCTCAAGGAGACTAAGCAGACACTTGGTGGAGCTGTTGTTCAACTTCTTAGACGGGTCACTGATTTAGAGGATAGATTGAAAAAGAGGAGGAGCAAGTTTGTGGTTTCTGATTTAGAGGATGAGAATGGTGAAGAAGAGGAGGATATTGATTTTGAGGCTCTTCATGTGTTGGCTTCTGCTTCCTTGGCTGATTCTACAACAGAAGAAGTTCATGTTTCTGAGCCTGAGGAAGTTAAGGTTTCTGATGCTACAATAGAGGAAGTTCATGTGTCTGAGCCTGAGGAAGTCAATGTTACTATGCCTGAAGATGAGCCTGTAATCACTTCAGAGATCAATGTTTTCAAAAGGAGAAGGACCAAACTTCATTCTGTAGTACCAGCAGTTGAAAAATTCCAATCTACTATTGCTGCTGGTAGCTCTATGGTTCCTCCTTATGTGACTTCCATTCCTGATGTTAATGATAATGTTGCTACAGATGATGTTCCTACTGATAGTGTACAGATTCCTTCTGATGATGCTACTACTAATGAGGTCCCTGCTGATGTTCCCTTTGATCCCATGACTGATACTGCTGATACAATACATGTATCTACCACACATCTGGATAAGGGGAAAGCTTCTATGGTAGAAGAGGATTTGGATTCTGCTGAAGTAAAAGCTGAATAGGCCAAGCTTCTCAAACTTCCTGAAATTGCAAGGAGTGACAAGGAAGTAGCAGAGAAGGTTCAGGCTGAATTGGATTGACAAACTCAAACAGTTCCTTCCGCTCTAACTTCTCAAAGAAAAAGAGAACTTGATGAGCCATCTCTGCACTTCACAGAATCACACTGGCAAAATATTTTGGGGGAAGTGACTACTAATACATCTCTTGCTCAATCTATCTTAGGGGATGCATTCAACACATATGACTTTGCTGCAAGGATGGTTGAACTAGCAAATCAGAGGAAGAGAGCAGATGCTGAAAGGAGGGCTAAAGCTAAGAGGGATAAACCTCCAACTCAGGCTCAGCAAAGACAGCACATGAGGGAATTTGTTAAGTGCCAAAGTTCTGCAATATACAACACTGGGTGGACCATGGCCTATGTAAAGAAGTTCTCAGATGATACATTAAAGGCAGACTATGAGAGACTTCTAAATGTATTGGCAAGATCTGGAATACATCCTTACAAAAGACGTCAACCTAATTTAGAAGCACCCGAGTCTAAAATATTGAAGTCTTCTGATTCAACTGATGACATTCCAGTCTCTCCTGAAGGCATTCCTATTTCTACAGAAGCCATTGCTATGGAATCCACTGTTCTTGGTCAGGAGATCCATAGTTCCCATAATAGCATTCCTAACGAATCAACACCAATGGAGTCACCAATGGAGACTTCAATGGATACACCAATAGAGACACTCATTCCCACTGCAGATACTCAGAGTATTCCCACTGATGATACTCAAGGGAATCCTTATGATGTTCCTCAGAGTGTTTCTTCTGATGGTGCGACCTATTCCCACTGATGTAGCTAAGCCCATTTCTACTGATGGTGATAAGCCCATTCCCACTGATGAAGCTCAGAACATTTCTACTGATGATGTTCCACTTCCTACTACTACACCAACTACACAGGAAGTTCCTACTGATAAGGAAGATGCTGATACTCCTGATGTTACACTAGTGGTTCCTAATCCTGAGATGGCTAAGTCCGGTGCTTCTTCTCCTTCTTCTACTCCAAGAAAAAGACAGAAGAGCTTAGCAAAGAAAAGGGTTTCTAGGACACTTGATCTACAGGCTGCTGAGAGTTCCTTTATCAAGGTTGCTGAAGCTGATGATTTTGATGAGGAGCCAGTTATGTGGTCAGCTTTTGATAGATGGGAACTAACAACAACTGGTGTAGGTGGTTTGGGAGAGGTCAATACTATTTATAGAAGAGATGGGTCAATCAAGCATTTTACTTTTTTGAATGATATCCTCCATATGGTAGATAGACAGGATCTGTTCAAATTTTATGGTCAGGTGACTGATTATTTTCAAACTCACATTGCTACTGGTGCTGGTTTGATGTTATTGGGTGATCTACATGTCTTGTTTGATTCCATTTATCAGGATGGGAAAGGGTTCAAAGTATGGAATGGGCAGGATGAATGGAAAGTTTGGCATTGGCGCTTTTATCCTTTATCTAATGTTCATGTTTTGCAAACTGTGTCTGGCATCTATGTCTACATGTTCTCAGATCTCCAATATCCTCTCACTATGAAAGTGATGGGTCAAATCTTTGAAACATAAATTGGAGATTCCTACTGCTCCTGTGGGGAATGACATGGTGAATGCAGAGCAGTTGGTTAAGTTAATTAAGGACAGACTCATTGATGCCAATCTTTGCTACATCTTCTTGAATCTGGTACTTTGTATTATTATTGTTGTATATTATTTCTTTCTTTTAGTAGTTAAAAAAAAAAAAACTATGTATATTTTGCTAACTTGTCTGTTTGAGGATCATGTTGTCAGGTTTTGTATATCACACCTTTATGGTAATCAACTCACCATGTCTTAGACAAGAAAGAGTTGACTCACCATGGGGGTACGGCTCTGGTGGGATTCATCAAATCCGTTGATAATTTTTGATTTACTAAAAATCAGAGAGTTATCAATGTACCCTGGTCTCACACACCAAACATTGGCTACTCCATGAGCAAACGGCTCTGGTAAAGAGATATCAAATCCGTTGGATGGTTGACAATTTGCCAATAAATTGTATGGTACACCATGTCCTCATAGATGAAGTGTTGGCTAGCCCACAAGTTCATGGCTTGTGGTAAAGGCAGTGGAATACCATGGCTAGTCCTGAGTTAACGGCTTCAGATAAAGACATCTCAAATCCATTGATGGCTGTGATGGTTTGCCAAAAATCATCAGGGTTCTCCAGCACACCATTGATTCACGTTCTAAGTGTTGGACTGGTTATTAGTTCACCAGGGTGATGTCATGATTCCACCAAAGGACTAGCTAGCCCAAGAGTGAGTAGCTACTTGGTAAAGGCTTATCAAATCTACTCAGGGTGTTGTTTCTGTCACAGGAGTTGCTGATGGATACATGGACTTCATTGTTCTTTGGTTACTGGTGGTTGCAGTTTATGTTGCTGCTGATTACTTCCATTACTTCAGATGCTCAAAGTCTCAATCCTCTTGCTGTTAAAGATCTATCTAGAAACTTGAAGTTAACCAATTCAAATTCAAGTTTAGGGGAGGATTGTTAGGAATTATTAGAAAATAATAGTATAGCGGTTCCTACTGATGGTTCCTGCTGTTAGTTATAGCGGTTTCTGCTGTTAGTGTAGTTTCTGCTGATAGTTTCATTGCTACTGATAGTTGATTGTTTATGCGGATAGTAGTATCCGTATTATCAGTATATATTAGTTAGGATATGCATGAGTTATATTAGCAAGAGATAATGCATATCTTCTACACGTTTTGTAATGGGTTGTATTAGGGTTTCTTGTAGTATAAAAGAAACCTGCGGCTATGAACATTGTACGTACTTGAAAAACATTCTTTAGTGATTAATATAGATCCATAGAGGATCAAAGTATTTAGTAGTTATTGTCATCTTTAACTCTTGTGTTTATATTCCGCGTAAGCATAAGTTTATTAGAGATTCTCCATAGTTTGCTTGTGATTACATAAGTATTCTCTCCGTTTCCTAAAGGCTCAAAAGATCTATCTAGGACTTATCCAACAGAAAGCAAGTCCATGTTAGTCATAAAGCTAAAAATATGGTCTCAACAACTAAGTGTCTAGAATTACCACATATGGATTTATTTTGTCCATCCGCTATTCAAAGTTACGAAGGCAACTTCTATACTTTGGTTATAGTGGATGATTACTCTAGGTACACATGGACTAAATTTCTAAAGAATAAAACTAAAACGTTTAATTACTTTGAAATATTAAGTAAGAAAATACAAAGACAACTAAGAAGTCCTATAGTGTCAATTAGAACGGATCATGGTAGAGAATTTGATAATGAAGTGCAATTTGGAGCTTTTTGTGACGCTAATGGTATTACTCACAATTTCTCGGCTCCTCGCACTCCACAATCAAATGGGGTAGTTGAAAGGAAAAATAGAACCTTACAAGAAATGAGTCGTACCATGATTAATGAGCAATCTATTTTTCAAAATTTTTGGTGCAATGTCTCGATACATCAACCTAAATACTTAACCGTGTCCTTATTACACCATTCTTGGGTAAAACTCCATACGAGTTACTTCGAGGCAAAAAGCCTATGCTAGAACACTTTAGAGTTTTTGGTAGTAAATGTTTCTACTTAACACTAAAGATTACCTAACTAAATTTGATCCTAAATCAACCGAATGTATCTTCTTAGGTTACTCTCCTAATAGTAAAGCTTATGTTATACTAAATAAAGAAACCATGAAGGTTGAAGAATCCTTAAATGTAAGATTTGATGAAAGTCCACCTAAACCTACCCTACCTCTCGTCGATGACGAATTAACTGAAAGTGAAGCCATAGAAATCAAGGAAAAAGATGAACCATTAAACAATAAAATCATCAATATTAAAGAGTCTAAAGATCATCCTGTAGAAAAGGTCATAGGAAAATAAAATGAAAGAACCTTAAGATCTTAAGTCCAAAACCAAAGTAGTTTATTTTGTTTTGTCTCAACCATAGAACCTAAAAATACACAAGAAGCCATAAAAGATGAAAGTTGGGTAATGTCTATGCAAGAAGAGTTAAATCAATTTGTTTCTAACAATGTTTGGACACTTGTCCCTCCACCTAATAACCAAACCATAATCGGAACTAAATGTGTATATAGAAACAATTTAGATGCAAACGGTGTAGTGTCTAGAAATAAAGCTAGACTTGTTGCCCAAGGGTATAATCAACAAGAAGGCATAGATTTTGATGAGACCTATGCTCCCGTGGCTAGATTAGAGTCTATAAGAATACTTCTTGCTTATGCTTGTGCTCACGATCTTAAGCTTTTTCAAATGGATGTTAAAAGTTCTTTTCTAAATGGTTTTATTAATGAAGAAGTATATGTAGCTCAACCTCCGGGCTTTATTGATTTCGAAAAAACCTAAATACGTGTACAAACTAAAAAAAAGCTCTTTACAGTCTTAAACAAACCCCAAAGGCTTGGTATGATAGACTCAGTTCATTTTTAATAAAAAACAACTATACCATGGGGTTAGTTGATAATACACTTTTCACAAATAAAAAGGAATCACATATAATTATTGTTCAAATATACGTGGACGATATTATACTCGGATCGACTTGTCAAGACATGTGTGATGATTTCTCAAAAATCATGCATGATGAGATTAAAATGAGTATGATGGGAGAACTAAGTTTCTTTCTTGGTCTACAAATCAAACAACTAGAAGATGGTATCTTCTTTAATCAATCCAAATACATAAAAGAAATGTTAAAGAAATTTGGTTTAGAAGAGTCAAAACCTATAAGAACACCAATGTCATCCGATACTAAACTTACAAAAGATGAAGACGGTGAATCCGTTGATAACACCAAATACCGTGGCATGATTGGTAGTCTTCTCTATCTTGCGGCTAGTCGGCCGGATATCATGTTTAGTGTTTGTCTATGTGCTAGGTTTCAAGAAGACCCTAAAACTTCACATCTAGAAGTCGTCAAAAGAATTTTTAGATACATTAAGGGTACGACTCAATTAGGATTATGGTATCCTAAGGGAACGGGGGTAGAAACTATTGTATATGGGGATTCTGACCATGCAGGTGATTATGTTGACCGAAATAGTACAAGTGGTATATGTACTTTTATGGGATGTTGTTTAACATCTTGGTTCTCGAAGAAGCAAACGACATTGGCCAAATCAACAACCGAAGCCGAATATGTCTCCGCCGGCAAAGCTTGCCAACAAGCACTATGGATGAAACAAGCGTTAGTTGACTACGACATTCATCTAAGTGAAATAGCCATTTTATGCGACAACAAAGGTGCTATTGACTTAAGCAAGAATCCGGTGTTGCACTCCCGTACCAAGCATACAGAGATCCGTCATCACTTCTTAAGAGACAATGTTCAAAAGGGGAACATTTCTATTGAAAAGGTATCATCCGAAGACAACATAGCCGACGTCGTCACCGAACCATTGAAGTGGGAACAATTCAAATTGCTTCGTCTTGGTCTCGGTCTCATGGAACAATCGTCGTAATATGTTTCTCATTCTACAAGGTAGGTAAACGGTAGCTTTACCTTCTTTTCTGAGTTTAGGATCTCTATTTCACACACAACTCACAAAAAATATGGGGATTTTCAAAACTAACGATAAACTTTCTTTTTATACAAGAAACTTTTCGAAATGCTTTCTAAAAGGATACTTCTCCCTGTATCATTTTCTTAAATCTATTCTCACATCTAGGACAAACCTTTTCATTATTAATACAAAGTAAAAACCCGTTTTTTATTACATCTCATGTCTTTTGAATGCTAAAGGGAACACATAACTAATATGTGTTTTCGGGTACATTCATTTAAGCAAAAATGAATTAAGGATCACTCGGGTTATTTCACATAATAATATTGCTTTTTCACTTCTACGTTTATTTTTCTCTTTTTTAGGAGTCGAGATAAACCGCAACTCCAAATGGTTTGAATATAGGCACACACTAGGCACCAATGTTTCCAAAAGGAAAAGTTTGAGCTGCCTGAGATCACCAGTATCCCTAAAGGAACGGATCCGTGGGAACCGTGGGACAGAAGCAAAATCTTTCTTCTATTTTTCTTATTTTGGCTATAAACCTTCATATTTTCATCATTTTAGCTCTTTTACTAATGAGTATGTTACTTAATGCTTGTGTTCATGATCACATGCCTTAAATTCATATCTAATCATTAGATTTTAGTCCATATTTTGGTTTTAGCATTCATTACAATGCACTATTTTCTCTATAAATAAGGTTCCAAAATGCTTGCATACCCATCACTCTCAATGGCACATACCAACAAACTGGATGCTGATTTACATGGGAAATTGTTTGACCCTACCAAATACCGAAGTATTATTGGGTCTCTCATGTATCTAACAGCCAGTAGACCCGACATTGTATTTTCTGTATATTTTTGCTCCCGTTATCAGTCAAGGCCAACTGAAAGACACCTCTCTGAGGCTAAAAGAATCCTCCGCTACGTAAAGGGAACCATTAACTTGGGGATCTGGTGTCCGAAGGATTCTGGTTTTGAACTAATAGCTTTTTTAGACGCTGACCACACAGGATGCTTAGATTCACGGAAAAGCACTTCAGGAGGTTTACAATTCCTTGGTGATAAATTGGTGTCATGGCAATCGAAGAAACAAGATTGTACATCGCTGTCATCAACTAAAGTAGAATATGTAGCCATGTCCGCGTGTTGTGCTCAATTCATTTGGATGAGAACACAACTCAAAGATTATGGTTATGTATTTGACAGAATTCCTGTGTACTGCGACAACAGAAGTGTTATTGCGATCTCGTGCAACACCGTTCAACATTCAAAGTCAAAGCACATCTATCTTTTATATCATTTCATCAAAGCATGTGGAAAATGGTACAGTTGAATTATACTTTGTAGGTACAGAACACCAATTGGCGGATCTTCTCACTAAAGCCTTGCCTCCCGCAAGATTTACTTATTTGATTCACCGAATTGGTATGAGGTGTTTGACTCCAGAAGAACTGGACGAACTTTTAAAACACTCTTGAAAAGTCAAACACCAACATCTCTCTTGTAAATATTTTTCAAAAACAAAATACAAAAATATAAAATCTTTTTAAAATCCAAAAATATTCTTCTTTTCTAAATTATATCCGTAAAACAAACATTGCAAGTACAAAACTTCCATCAACACAGGGTTCTATCAAACATTTCACCATTTTTCCTGAACAAGTGTTGAGGGGGAGATTGTAAATATTTTTCAGTTTCATTAAACCTTGTACTTGCATGTTGCCGAAAATACGTTGTTTTCTACTAAATGGTGGATATGTATCTTGTTATATACCCTCCTCGGACTCAAATATTTACAAATCTCACTATTTCAAAAGTCGAGGGGGAGTATCGTTAAGTTTCTTGCCTAATATGTGTTTTGTCTAACCAAAATGGAAGTTAATGGGTCTTGGTTGAAAATGTTTAAGGTTAAGGGACTGATTATGTCAATTTTTGAAACTTATTTTAAACAAAAGTCTCCACCTACCATATTCAATGCATCTTCTTTTGCATTTAATTCTCAAAACCACCAAGATCCAACGATCCATACTCGTTCTTCAAATCTGTTCTTCCACTTCAAAATCTGTAAGTGCTAAAACGTTTTGATCATGACTTTAAACAAAGGTTTTGAAAATCGTTTCAATCCAACGGTTAAATATTGTTAAATTTGATTTTGAATGGGTTGTGTATGAGTAGGATTGGGTGTTTACGCCTAATGGTGTTTGTGTTGCAATGGATAGTATTAAAACCTTTGTATTCATGTGTTGAGTCCATTTCAAGCACCCAATCATGCCTAATCATGCCCAGAAACACGAATTGGACAAATTTGAAAAGTAGGGTTTATGTTAGAATTTGGGGATTTTCGTATTTGTGTGTTCTGTTGCAATTAGATGGCTAGGTTTGTGTTAGAACATGATTAGATACATGAATTGAGCCTTCAATCATACCCAGAAACATCAAAGTATAAGAATTGAAGTATTAGGGTTCTTAGGTTCGTACAAGATGAATCTTTTGATTATGTGGTCATTTTGTGTTAAAATTTGTTCTAATCCACTCCTTAGACATTTAGGATAGTGCAGAAACGAATCTTGATTGATTTTCATGGTTAAATTTTGTTATGCGTAGAATATAGGGTTTAGGGTTTAAGCTTTTTTACGCCTAAGATGTTCTAGGCTTAACTGATTTGTCCTTGTGATTGTGTTTGTGTTTTTGTTAGTGTTAGGATTTCATTGTAATCAAGTTTTTGTGTTTATGTTTCTCAGGTTGATTACTCGTAAAAGTTCAGTCAAAAGGTGTTATTGATTACGCATAAGGAATACCTTTATGCGTAAAGGTTACGCATAAGAGAAATCTTACTCGTAACTCTTACGCGTAAGGGGTCTGATGGGACTACGCGTATCTTGGAAAGATATGCGTAAACAAGGATGTTTACGCCTAAGCTTTACTCTTACGAGTAAAAACTTACGCGTAACATTTTGCTTAAGCTTATGCGTAAGCATAAAAGCATTTGGACTCGTTTTACGCGTAAGAATTTCTTACACCTAAGACTTGGCCTTACGCTTAAGCTTACGCATACGCCTACGCTCCTTCTTTACGCATAAGACCATTTGTTTACACTTATGCCAACAACTCTTTTGTTTTGGACTGTTACGCATAAACAAACTTGTTAATTGTTACGCTTAAGTCACAAAATCAAATGTTACTAATAAGCTCACAAAAGTTAATATGTTATGTGTTTAAGTGAAACTTTGGACTTTAAAACTTCAAAATTAATTCGTTCACGTAACTTATAACATTAACTTCAAACAATTGGACTAAAGTGACTTTGGACTTGTAACAATCATAAACATGATAACGTCAAACAAGTAACTGGACAACAAATCAAACTAACACTAACACAATGTGTTTCCATATGTTTGTTCTTTTGTCTAATAACTTTCAGATCACGAAATGGCTATCAATCAAGAAAACATCGATGCCCTAGTTGAAATCACAATGGCAAACACCTTCCCACCCAGCTATGACAGAATCATCGGCAAGAACAATCTCAGAGTCGATTTCAACAATTTCACTTGTGCTGAATCATCATACAGAATTGTTGTGGACGTCCTTCAGCATCATCCATTCAGACCCATGCTTACTATATCAGCATCTATTCCGGACTTCTATTTGCACCAGTTCTGGTATAAAATGGAAAGGACTGCCGACGATCATGTGGTCAAGGTTAAACTAGACACAAAGGAGATCATGGTCTCCGTAGATGATCTTCGTGCATCTCTTCAACTTCCAGCCATTAACTCTGAAGCTGATTATGTCAACATTCCTGATGAAGCTGGGATTCTGGAATTCATGTTAAATATTGGGTATGATGAGGCTTTTGGGATCATATCTACCCATTCAAGAGTCGATGTCAAGAATATCCCTCAACCTTGGAGAATCATATACCTAATGGTCGCCAAGTCTGTCTCAAGGAGGGATAGCGGCCATGAACATCCAAAATTGATGCATCTGCAGATCTTCTAGGGGTTTGTTCACGTACACCACATTGACTTCGCTAGCCTCATCTGGGAGGATATGATGCAACATCTGAAGAAGCAAGGTCCTAGGATTCCCTTCATTCGTTTCACCAAGCTGATCATACACAACATCCTTAGGAAACACGAAGACATTCCAAAGCGCCTTGACGACCCCAACAAACACACCATGATCAATGAGCCTACACTGAAGGAAGTAAGGGTAAAAAAGACAACTACCCGCAAGCAAGGTGTTGTTCTTCCAGACTGCTTACTCACCGACAAGGTCAAAGCTGCCACCTCATACATTTATTACACTGAGGCAGTCAAGGTGAAGAATGTTGGATTCTTAGATGAGGTAATTGCTCCAAAACCCAAGACCAGAGCACGTAAAGCTAGAAGTACACAAACTAAGTCCAAGAAAACTTCAAGGACAGTCAAGAGAAGAATTCCAGCTAACATTGTCAAGAAGGAGCCTTCACCTGAGCCATCATCTCAACAAGATGATGACTCTGCAACCGAGTCTGATGAGGTCACAATATACTCTGGGGAGCGTACTGAAGACACAACCGTTAAACAAAGGAAAGAGGATAAGGCTGATAGTTCTTCTCTTGAGGACCTCTTCCATGGCATCGATGAGTACGACTCCCCAGAAAGTAAGACTAAGACAGACAAAGGGAAGAAACCTATGGAAGGACAGGAATCAGATGATGAAAAGTATGACTCAATGGATGAAGATGAGCAAATTCAGGAAAACTCTGAAGCAGAAGAGACTTAAACACCAAGCTGTTGAATTTGCTTTTCAAGAGACTAAAGGACCGGGAGGTTCCAGCAGTGGTGTTCTCTCTACATTTGTTCCTGATCCGGTTAATCAACCCGGTAAAGGAACAAATGTCATCACCAAGGAACCTGTCGATGAACAACAACAAAAGGATGAAGAAATGGTCGAACATGGAGATGACGACAAAGATACTAATGAGCGAACCACTGAGAAAGATATTTTGGAAGCGGAAAAGGAAAGGGTTGCAGAAGAAGCTGCTAAGAAGGCTGAACAAGAACGCATCAAAGGGAAACCGATGCATATATTCTAGACAACCCTGAACACAACCCTAAGCAATCTTTAGAACCACCCCTTTAAACTTCCAAAACTGAATCATCTTCTCACTCATCACCACCACCATCAAAAGAAACAACAAAATCATCTTCAAAATCAATCAAGAGGAAAGCAGATACTTGGGCATCTCGTACTAAAGCTAAGATCCAGAAAGCATCGCTTCAATCACGAAAACGGAAACAAAGTCTTCATGAAACAAGATTGAATATGCTGGCTGACAAGGTCATTGATCTTTCAAAGCAGACGGACCAGTTCAAAGGAGAAAGAGAACAGATCAAGGCATTTCTCACCAGGGACGTCCAAGGAGAAATGAATGAACAGATTCAAAACTACACTCATAACTTTCTTCTCAACATGGTTCCTGGCGTCACCAAAGAGATGTTCAAGAATCAGTTCTACCCAACGCTCAAAACACTGGTTAAGCAGATGATTACAACTACACCGGTGGTCATGAAAACCAGACCAATCCAGCCTCCAGTTGTTACTGAAGATGATCTGATCTCTCAGTTGGTACTTAAGATGTCTCCTTAAGCTCCTTCTTTCACACCAGATGAATCGAAACTATATGAGGTACTTCTTGCACATCAATTGAAGACATCGTGCAAAGAAGTTACTGGTCTGGAACTCTGGATAAGAGACCAAGAGATGATGATGACAAGGATCAAGATCCGAATGCAAAACGTCAGAAGAAGACCGGCGGGTCATCATCATCCATGCCACCACCACCTGCTAGAACCACCACGACACCCACAAGACAAGCTACTCAACAACCTCCCTCATCTGATAAACCTCGGGATGCAGACTCTCCACCACTACAGCAGAAAACCGGTGATTACTTCACTTATACCGGTGGTGAGAGTCATGATATTCCTGAGCCCCAGCAACAACCGTCACCTCGACCATCACCTCAACCAAAATCATCCTCAAGAACAAAGAAGAAGAAAGGTTTTGTCGTCTCATGGTTAGACGAAGACGACACTAAGGAATTTGAATGGTTCAGCAATATGGTCGATGCTATACCCAGACTCCCTGAAGGCCAAGAACCAGTAGACGGTCGAACCATGGAGCAGATAAAGATTATCGTGATGAGTTCATGGTTAAAAAGATGACAAAACGGGAGCTGCGCAGGATAAAGAACGATGCATTCAACTTGTTGAAAGACAGAGCCTGCAGTGCAGTTGAGGTCGAATACCACTTGGACAACATTGCCCGTGCAATGTCCAACAACATCGACTGGCTAAATCCCGAATCAAACATCGACTTTACAAGGAAGGATAACACTCACTACTACACGGATTGGACCAAGCTTCTACCAACAATTGGCCGACCCGAACAACCGAGGATCCCTTATTGTTTCTTCCTCAACAACGATCTCGAGTTTTTTCAACACGGAAGTAGCGTTAGCAAGAAATATGCTACATCACTCACCTTCAACATCCCAGCTGCAGTATTCTCCGACAACGTTGCCATTGAGAAGACGCCGCAAAATTGTTTGTCGACAAAGTTGTGGAATACGACATTGATGCCAAATATGGCATTCACCATTGGCCAGAAAGGATGAGACTATACTACAAGAGCTTTCAAGTTCGTAAGTCAAACAAGGAAGTGAAGAGTGATAAGAAAATCGTTCTTTGTGATGGGGGTCATACTAGAGACAAAGTGGGGCTATTCATTCTTGTCCAAGATCAAGGTCAAAAGACAAGATGAATGATAACATCAAATTAGCCTGATCTTTTATATATCAAATTCCCGTGTTTATGGCCTCATTTGCATTACTATCGTACTTAAATCTTTCATATTCGTTCATATTTGCATTTCAGGATAAATGAGGCGTTGGAGCGGAAAAGAAGTGATTAAAGGCCAAGTCTATGTTCTGTAGATTGATTTACGGGGGCCTTTGGATTTTATGTGAAGATTAGGCCGTAACTAGCTAATAAGGTTACGGCGTAAATATGAGCTTTGAAGGATACTGGCGTAACCAATTATTATGGTTACGCGTAATTATTATCTTGAAGGTTACGCGTAACATGGCAATTTAGTTACTATATAGAAATTATTTCGGAGGGATAAGTATGAGATGAAGAAGGATTACAACGTAACTCGGATAATTAGTTACTGTAATTAATTACTTGAGCGCAAAGTTTCGAGGTCCAGGGATTAGAAGCGGCAAGTTAATATTTATTTTATTCACTTCGAGGACCAAGTATAAATATATCAAGAACAACGAGGGGCTGAAACCGTAAGTATTATTAAGGCTTTTGGACTTAATTTGAATCAACACGCTACTTCAGGGACTAAAAGTGTCAACCAAGTGCAATGAAGTTTCAACATATTTTGATGACCAAGAAAAGTACGAAGTTGCCAAATATTATATAGTTACGGTGTAACTAATATATATTAGTTACGGCGTAACTTTAGTTACGACGCAATTAATTTATTTAATTACACCGTAACTATGTCGGGGCCTATAAATACAGCCCTAAATCTGCATTTTCAAGATCTCTCTTCACCCCTCTCCTAGGGGTCGATTAGAGCACCACCCCAAGGTATTTTTCAGCAGTCCGAAGTCAGTTTTGAAGGAAGAATTCACTCGCAATCATCAGCATTATTAGCTCTACATCAAGTAATTTGTATCAAACATTATGTTCAATTCAATTTATGATTTATTCATTTTTGTTGGTATGATTTACTATAAGTTTGGCTAAGCACCCTGGTGCTGGCCTTGTTATGATCCCTTAATTGTTTTGTTTATGTTTACTTTACTTCCGTACAATTATTTCTAAGTGTATGCATGCATAGTTCTTCGGTAGTCACCCCTGGTTCGGTAGTTTTGAATGGCGGTAGAGGCCAATTTCCTAGGAGATATGACCAACTGACTCTAGGTGAGCGGACTGAGACAGGAAGGGTAAGATATGACCAACTGACGACCCTTTCTACTTGTGCGATTTGATCAACTGATCACCTATCGTTTGGATGAACTTAAGAACTGGGGGGTGTAGTGTCTAAGTTCCTAACGGCCGGACACTCACTATTTTGAATATAGCATGTAGCGGTACTTAATGACTTGGCTTAGGGGACCAGAACAGCAGGGACTTATGACGGTGCGATTTCTCTGTGGTGGCATCTTTGCAAATAGGTTAGGGCGAATTGACCAAATGATGTCCTCTCGAATTTGACCCCACCTGAAGTAATTGGAAGTAAGTAGACATAGACATAACTAGCTAGGAGGATTAACTGGGTTAGCACCACTCTCCTTTATTGATCTCACCTTTTCCTTTTATTGCTTTTAGTAGTTAATTAATTAAATCCTTATCAAAACCACCTTATAATCGTGACATAGACTTAAGTTAATTTTCGATCCTCGTAGCTCTTGGGACGAACTCGGATTTACCGTTTACTACACTACACACGACCGGGTACACTGCCCGTTAGTGCATTAGGGTAGACCATAGGTATAGCGAGACACTATAAATATTAAGACCTGGTCAGTAAAACCTGCATCAAGTTTTTGGCGCCGCTGCCGGGGAGCTATTTAGGATTTTAATTTAAGTTTTTCTTTTATTTTCTTTTATTTTTGTTTTTAGTTTTCTTTTTCTCTTTTTTTCTGCTTTTTGTTTGTTTTTTTTTATATTTCAGGATATGGAAGATTCAGATTTTGACATGCTCACTATGGAAGAATATATTGCGTTGACTCGAGATAACCAAATATCGGGCGTGGTATGCCCCGAAATGAATGATGACATCGAGTTTGAGATCAGCTGCCAGTTCATGAGGGAACTTAGACAAAAGCTTTTTGCGGGAACTAACGATGATGATGCTCACCTGCATGTGCGAAGAGTATTGGAGATCGCAGATCTTTTCCACACTCCGGGAGTTTCTCAAGATGCATTAATGCTTAGAGTGTTCCCAATTACACTCACCGGTGCAAAATGTAAGATGGATGAAGATGCTTTCTGCTGGGTCGATCAATACATGGAATCTTTTGGAGAAAGCATTTATTAGAAGATATTGTCCTCCTTCAAAGATTTCCAAGAAGATGGAAGAGATAAGGAATTTCAGACAGAAGATGGATGAAATGCTTGATGAAGCTTGGGAAAGATATAATGACCTTCTCTACAAATGCCCAACGCATGATATCAGCAACCATCAGATGGTCCTTATTTTCTACAAAGGTTTAAACATCTCGTCCCGCCAAATGCTCGACTCTCAAGGACCTATCCCTACAATGCCACCTGCACAAGCCCTTAGATCAATTGAAACGATGGCTGACCATTCACGAAATTGGTATGATGGAGCAACCACTTGGGCCACAAATAGCAACAGCTTGGATGACTTTGGTGACATCACCAAGCAGCTTGATAGACTTGGATGTGATATGAAGATGGCCAAGGAGAGCATTCATGCTATACAAGAGCACTCTCTACAAGAAGAATATGAGCAGGGCAGGTATGTTGAGTCATTGGAGGAAGCCGTCAAGAAATTCTCGGATAATTTAAAAAGGATGCACGACTCGAATGACGAAATGCTTAGGGAATTCAAGGAGGGCGCGGACCTGAATTTAAAGAAGCTTGACGATAAGAGGAAAAGCTTGGAGGATAAGCTTGAAGAATTAAATCAAAAGGTCCTGGATAGTAAAAATAATGCGGTCGGAACTATCAAAGCAACAGTGGGAAAGATGAAAGAAGTTAACAAGGAGCCGGTTCCTCGTGATTTACCTTATATCAGACCCTATGTACCACCTATCCCATTTCCAGGACGTTTGACGACAGTGAGAAAAGAAGAAACAAGCGACGATCAATTGAAGAAAATGGAAGCAAATAACTTATAGAGTGATGAAGCAACGCCACAAGCTAATGAGGAATCTACCACAACACAAAATGGTATTACTTCTAACTCTTCTTTTATTCCTGACAATCTTGCTTGTTTTTCTATTCAGGATCTTTGAGATTATGGATGAAATCGTGCAACCTATCACATCACCCGATGATGGCTATGTAGCTTCGGCTACTAAACCTATTTTAGTTGATCTTGCAATGGAATTAGAGGACAAGATCTTGGACACTTCAGTGATTAACGAGAAGACATACGAGCCTATTAATCAGCCACGTCACGAGGTGAACCAATCATCAATGCCATCAACTAAAATGGGTAAGGTATGGAGGGAAATGACTTCTCCTCTGAGGTATGACTATAATTCATCATTTCCCCATCCCATAGCAAATTCACACCCTCTTAGTGTTTATTGCTATTTTCACCCACACTTGATTTTAAGTGAGGGGGTGAACACCCTTTTACTTAGTAAATAAGGGTGGAGTCAAGCTCGTGACTCGAACAAAAACAAGCGCTTTGTGGGAGGCACCCCATGCCTATCTTTTCTTTTTCATTTTATTAGTATAGTTGGGTTTTGTGTTTTCTAACCATTTTTGCAGGAAACGAGGAAGTAATTGTTGTTGTAGTTTACTGATCTGACAAGAGTTATGGCGTAACTCATTTAGGTGATTACGCCGTAACCAACTTTTTAGCAGCAGAACTCTTGACGCTTTACCAATTACGGCGTAGTACCATCTCTATGGTTACGCCGTAACTACCCGCTTTTACAGCTCATATCAGGTTTTGCGATTCGGTAACTCCCTCATAGGAGTTACGGCGTAACTTTCTCCTTAATTCTTTCATTTTAAAACACAGTAACCTTGTATTATTATTTTAAATGAACTTTGTGGGTGTGTTCCCTGTAAACCCTCACGAGACTTCACTCGTCCATTTGGGACACCAAGTGGTTTAAAAGGCTTGTTGCATACGCTAAATGCAACCGTGATTCCTCCGAAAGTGAGTTAGGTTTTTCATTTTCTTTTTATTCTTGTTGTTTTTCTAGTATGATGCGTTTGGTTGTCTTAAGTGAATTCAGGTTATTAAAGTTTGCTCATGAATCTCAAAGCGGGACGCGTTTGTTCGTGTGTCTTCGATCATGCCGAGCAAATCCGGGGAGTTTTACGTTCCAATTCTAACCCTTCTCATCTTTTATTTATATGCTTAAGTATGACCCAAGTGGGGGGAAGGGATTAGACATAGACACCCGCTTGATTTTACTTGCCCTTATTTTTCTAGTTTTTGATGAAAAATGTTTCATTAATAAAATTTTGACAAGTTTTTCATTACTTAACTAGATTAATCTAGACTGAGCACACCTACCCTATATTTCCATTGTGTGAGGATAAGCCTTTCCGTTTTCCCCTTATACATAATACCATAAAAATGAGTGTGCCGGTGGCTGTAGTAGACTTTAGAACTTGGCTTTGTATATCTTTTCGAGACCATTATCATGAGCATTACATTGAGGTAACTTGGTGTGATCGGTGCAGATAGGATATAAGGCAATTTTAGGATTAAACCCAAATAGCCCATCATTTATGTTTGTGTATATTGGCTTTTCACATTGATTAGTCAATCCCCCTGTTAAACCCTTTTTGTTTGCACTCTCCATTAGTACAAGATACCCCTAGATACACCCTTCAGAGCCTTTCCTTTCATTTTGTTCACCCAATATAACTATTTCGTTACACCCATCGCCTAGCCTACCCTGTAGTTTCCTTATGTCCATGGTCCGGGCACTGTTGGTTAATTTTGGTTCCATTAGTGAAAGTCGCGGGTTTTGAATAAAGGGTTTTGGAAGAAAATCGGGTTTAGATGATAGTTGATCTCAAGTGGGGGGATGCTTTATGTGTTCGTATTTTTTTTATTTTTTTATTCATGTATACCTTGTCTTGCATAAAAATTAAAAAAAAATGATGAGAATGCAAGCAAGAGTTTATTAGTTGTTTATTGCTGATCGTAATATAAATCAGCTTATGTGTCGTATTGTGTTGAGTATTCTCGCCTTGTTTCAATTGGCGCTATTTTTTTTTACATATCCGTTGTGCCTTACGGATAAAATTAGAAACCCGAACATTTCTATCTCGCCTTTCAAATTTTAATCAATATTCGTACAATGGGGACATTGTACATTTCAAGTGGGGGGATGGGAGATAGAAATGGTTGTTTTTGGTTAAAATATGTGCTAAAAGTACCCAAATTTTAATTTTTTTTATAAGCACATACTTTTTTTCATTGATTATGAAGGCCGAGTTAATAAATCTTATTTGCCTAGTTTACGGAGATTATGAGGCACTACACTACATTTCTTATGCATTGACTCGTGTATTGAAGATCCCTTGACTCTTGACCCTCGATTTTTGCTATGGGATTGAATGCGACTAGTGGTGGGGCGACTATGGACTTAGGAATCTATTCGTTTCGTGTCTTACACCCATTAAATGTTTCCCATGTCTTATCCTACTCTTAGTCATGAATCGAGTTTAGGTGAAGAAGCGAGCAATCATTGGTGTCTTGGCCATGGATTTGGTCGTGTATCATTGGTTTTGTCCCCTTCGCCGTAGCTCGTTAGTAATGACAAAATAACCACATAAGCCTGTGTTGTGTCAACCCATTGCCTTTTAGAATAGCTGCATCTATAGACTCTAGTGGTGGAGATTAGTATCTTTGCCAAGCCTATGATAGAATACTCGCCATGACTGAGCAGTTGAGTGATTACCCCAAAAATATTAAACACGTGAATTATGAGAGAGAGTGTGATTTCAATTCCCTTTTCGTGAGGTGCTCGGTTTGGAATTTTCTAGCTAAGGTGATTTTTAGACTCATAACTTCCAATTAATCTTGGGAGATACCTTTTTAAGAATTATTTATAGGGTCTACTTGAGGACAAGTAGGATTCAAGTGGAGGGATATTTGATAACATCAAATTAACCTGATCTTTTATATATCAAATTCCCGTGTTTATGGCCTCATTTTCATTAATATTGTACTTAATTCTTTCATATTCGTTTATATTTGCATTTCAGGATAAATGAGGCGTTGGAGCGGAAAAGAAGTGATTAAAGGCCAAGTTTATGTTATGTAGATTGATTTACGGGGGCCTTTGAATTTTATGTGAAGATTACACCGTAACTAGCTAATAAGGTTACGGCGTAAATATGAGCTTTGAAGGATATGGCGTAACCAATTATTATGGTTACGTCGTAATTATTATCTTGAAGGTTACGGCGTAACATGGCAATTTAGTTACGCCGTAGAGATTATTTCGGAGGGATAAGTATAAGATGTAGAAGGATTACGGCGTAACTTCGGATAATTAGTTACTGCGTAATTAATTACTTGGGCGTAAAGTTTCGAGGTCCGGGGATTAGAAGCGGCAAGTTAATATTTATTTTATTCACTTCGAGGACTAAGTATAAATATATCAAGAACAACAAGGGGCTGAAACCGTAAGTATTATTAAGGCTTTTGGACTTAATTTGAATCAACACGCTACTTCAGGGACTAAAAGCGTCAACCAAGTGCAATGAAGTTTCAACATATTTTGATGACCAAGAAAAGTACGAAGTTGCCAAATATTATATAGTTACGGTGTAACTAATATATATTAGTTACGGCGTAACTTTAGTTACGACGCAATTAATTTATTTAATTACGCCGTAACCATGTCGGGGCCTATAAATACAGCCCTAAATCTGCATTTTTAGGTATCTCTCTTCACCCCTCTCCTAGGGGTCGATTAGGGCACCACTCGGGTATTTTCCAGTCAGAAGTCAGTTTTGAAGAAAGAATTCACTCGCAATCATCATCATTATTAGCTCTACATCAAGTAATTTGTATCAAACATTATGTTCAATTCAATTTATGATTTATTCATTTTTGTTAGTATGATTTACTATAAGTTTGGCTAAGAACCCTAGTGCTGGCCTTGTTATGATCCCTTAATTGTTTTGTTTATGTTTACTTTACTTCCGAACAATTATTTCTAAGTGTATGCATGCATAGTTCTTTGGTAGTCACCCCTGGTTCGGTAGTTTTGAATGGCGGTAGAGGCCAATTGCCTAGGAGATATGACCAAGTGACCCTAGGTGAGCGGACTGAGACGGGAAGGGTAAGATATGACCAACTGACGACCCTTTCTACTTGTGCGATTTGACCAACTGATCACCTATCGTTTGGATGAACTTAAGAACTGGGGGTGTAGTGTCTAAGTTCCTAACGGTCGGGCACTCACTATTTTGAATCTAGCATGTAGCGGTACTTGATGACTTGGCTTAGGGGACCAGGAACAACAGGACTTATGACGGTGCGCCGATTTCTCTGTGGTGGCATCTTTGCTGATAGGTTAGGGCGAATTGACCAAATGCTGTCCCCTCGAATTTGACCTCACCTGAAGTAATTGGAAGTAAGTAGACGTAGACATAACTAGCTAGGAGGATTAACTGGGTTAGCACCACTCTTCTTTATTGATCTCACCTTTTCCTTTTATTGCTTTTAGTAGTTAATTAATTAAATCCTTATCAAAACCACCTTATAATCGTGACATAGACTTAAGTTAATTTCCGATCCTCGTAGCTCTTGGGACGATCTCGGCTTTACCGTTTACTACACTACACACGACCGGGTACACTGCCCGTTAGTGCATTAGGGTAGACCATAGGTATAGCGACACACTATAAATATTAAGACCTGGTCAGTAAAACCTGCATCAATGAAGTAGAGTATGCTTTCACTAAAGCTGACTTCTTAGAGTTGTCTCTCAATGACATCGAAGACGTATATCTTACAAAGGTACAAGGTAGAATGCGACAGTTTTCGACTGAAATCCAACTCCAGTTCATCACTGCACTTCTAGTCTTCATTCGCAGCAAATTTATTCGTGAACGTGTTTAAGATCTACAACTTGGGGTCGAATCATACCAGAAGAAGATTAATCTCACCAAATTGATGCTGCACTTTCCCGAACTCAATCAACAAGCTCAGTACACTATCATGCATAAACCGAAGTTTGGAATCGTCTACCGCAGTGAATATCATCACACATGTTTCATGGCATTTGACGAGATCCATAAGTTTTGTGATGCAACATTGAAGATGGTTCGAGATGGGTTAGCTTATCGGTTAAAGGATATTGAAGCTGGTATTGGTCAGAAGAAGAGATGGTACTTAGAAGATCGCAAGGAAGTTTGTAGGTTTATCAAGAGGCTGGATGAAATGTTGTTCCACAGGGATCAGATGAGACGTTTGGAAAGCTATGTGGGTGGACGACAAAGTTTCTCTTTCTTGACATTCCAACATGAAGAGAAAGTTCCAGGTCGTGTGTAATCGTTTGGGTACTCTTTAAAACACTCTTGATTGTATTTTGATATTTGATTTAATTATTCATTATGGCTTGTACATAAATAGTAGTGTACAACCAGTTCTTGTAATGAAAGGACCCTGTGGTACGCTTCACTGCCACAATCCTTATATAAGGAGCGAAAGCTTCTTACTTTTGAGTAAAATTTATCAAACTTTCAATATAATCACAATTTTGCTCAAAATAACAAGTATTCCCTCTCGTGTTTTCTAAACATCAAAAGTTAATATCACTTGTTGAGGGGGAGTATTTGCAAACAAAATTTGTTCAAACAACGTTCTTTGTGGAAATCTTCCCGCAAAACTCGAAATGGTCATATTTGATATCAAAATTTCATCAAAAATAACATTAATATGCCATTTTTTAGGGGGGGGGGGGAAATTGTGTGATATAAATATGTTGTGAATGAATCTAAGTGTGATAAGACTTAACTATTGAATTGACGAACTCTAAAATGTCAAAAATCGAAAAGACTTGTCCGGGACGGATAATAATTTCAAACTAGTTCGCTAGTGATGTAAACGTGTCTCGCAATGGACTTGTCTTAGTAGAATGTACCATCCGAGAAACTCTTGGTAGACATGAACCTTGACGGGTCTAACCTCCTCACCAAAGAGGGTTTACAACTTCAAGCTGACCTAGTCAGTGATGTAACCGTGTCTCGCGGGGAATTATCTATCTTGAGTCGATCAATTCAAAAGTGCGCGCTCTACCCTCACTGTGCAGATTTTAGTCAAAAATCATAAGCACATGTGGAGGGGGAGTATTTCTGAAAATACAAAACTCTCGAAGTGTTACAAACATGTTTTCATTCATAAACACTTTGACATATTTTCAAGAAAATGGTTTTATGGCAACATAGGATAGTCATGGATTTATAAGGTGGCTAAGTTTAGGAATAAACGTCCTATGATCCGCTAGAGCCGGAGGGATCTACCCAAGGACACCACCAATAGTTAGTATTTAGAAGTCCTTATGTATGATTGAAAAAGGAAAAATGAGAATCGGAGAAAGAAGGAGTTGGAGAATTAAAAAGAAAATGGTGAAAAGAAATAGCCCTCCAAATTATTCAACTTAGGGCAGACACCGGGTTCAATTCATATGCTACTGGTTGTCACAAGATGATACCGGTATTGAAGAAAAAGTCGTCATGGACCCAGTGACGCAATGCACTAAACCTTCTTAACCACTCAAGTTCTCTCCCTAGTCTCCGCTTAGGAAAACCAAATCGCACTATTGAGTCTAGAGCCACGAAATTCATCAAAAGATCTCTTAGGAACACCTGACTTTTCATCACTTGACGTTCAACAATAAGAACGCAATTGAAACATTCTAGAGTCCTTCGCAGATCTTAGCAATCTGCCAAGAACATTTATGATGGGATTCACAATTGTGATCCTAAGTGATTGAATGAAAACTCCTGCTAGGGTCAACATCAAACAGCCCTGACAGTAGGTCACTTGGGTAACTCCTTGTGGGTTACGCTTAGTTCGTGGTGGTTTCAAACAGTCTACAACCGTGGAGTGATACTTCGGTATACTCCAGCGACTCACAACGACAGAGTAACGATATTGAGTACAGGGACATGCCAATGACCATCCGGTTTAAGATTCGTCTAAGACCGCGCCAGCGAATTGGGATATGCCTGTACAAAATATCCAAACTCTTACGTCGGGAACTTTATTGCTAACTGTCTTCATGTAGGATTAGAGATCCAAAGTTCTAGGAGAGATCGTGCCATTCTCCACATGCTCATACCAACAACATCACAAATGGAGTTCTCTCAATATCAAAGGCAACTCAAAAGTCAAAATGATTCTTCTTCAAAGCCAAAGAATCTAAAAAGTTTAAAGACTTGAGAACTACATCACATCTGAAATCCAAAGTCAAAAGATGTGTGAGCATGGTGGAGAAAGACGTGGAGACACCTGAACGACGAAGCTGACAAATGGCAGACAACTACATTCTATCACAACATCCACAAAAGAACAAAGAACAAAGAATACAACGACGTCTAAGCTGATAATTTCAAAAGAAACAAGATCCCAAACTTAAGGGAGATTGTTGGAACATGAAGCATTTCTACTCACAAGAAAGAAGAATGCTAGAAGACGTCAAGCAACTGCTACTACATCACAACTAACACTTAGGGGGAGATTGTTAGAATCACTCCTAAATAGTATTGTCAAGTGTTAGTCATTTACATGTAATAGGTTACTTTATTATGGCTTTTATGTTTGTAATTAAGTGCTAGGCTTATGTAGAAAGCCCATGAGCCTATGCAAAGGCCCATAAGGCCAAGGAAGGGACTAGATATGTTGCCCTAGTTCCCTTACCCTATAAATACATTGTAACCTCTCCTTGGAGAGGTGTTATTCACTTTAATACTACGCATAACCTTTCTCTATCCATACGTGTGTTTTGTGTTCAACCTTCCCTTCTTAATCTCATTTCTATCATCTACATACTTGTTATCATTCATGGTGACCTAACAAATGTGATTGACAAGTGTGCCGTACCATTAACACCAAAGGCAACACTCATGTTAGACTTGATAAAGAAAAAGGCTTATAAGTACACCGTTTTACGGGTTGAAGGAGATAAGTATCAGGTAAGTGGATGGGGAGATAAGTGTTTTGTGAATGTTGAAGCTAGGGCTTGTACATGTAGAAGATGTGAGCTTACATGTATGACATGTAAACATGTTGTTGCTACCCATCGGTATATGAGCTTCCGTGGAATGCAAGTAGGATATGTTGAATCATCGGTTCATCCATGTTACTTGCTTAAGACTTGGGAAGAAACTTATAAACACTACATCCAGCCAATAAATGGTTATCAACATTGGAATAAGTCACAAGTGCATACAAGCATTCTTCCACCTAAACATCATAAACCATTAGGTAGGCCACGAAAGAAAAGAACTAGGGATTTTACTGAAAATGATTAGTGACAAAACCAGTAACTTGTCACAGTCTAGTAAGAGTGTAGTTTGTGGTATACGTGGCAATCTTTGGACATAACAAGAAAACATGTCTTGGGCAAGGAGGTGTAACAGGAAGTCAAGACAGTACACAACAGTCTCAAAAAATAGGTTCATCCCAGCCAAAAGTTACAGCAAAAAAGAAGGCAAAGGTTACAGGTCACAACTTTGTAGGAAATGAAAAACCTCGGTGTCAAACTGATGCTCAATCTCAAGGTGATTTTCAACCAAGTGTGGTCCAATCTCAATCTGGAAGTCAAGTTGATGCTGCTTCTGGTGGTTCTCCAAAACAATTTTAGACTAAGACCAAGACTATAGCAGCAAAGCTGTCTTCACCACAAAAAAATGTTGGTTAAGTATATGAAAGCCAATGTTTTCCATGGAATATGTATTCCCCTAAACATTGTTTGCTGTCTTTAAACAATGTCTGTTTCTGAACTTTGTAGACTACAAAATTTTATGCATTTGGAAATATATCCATTTTCATTATGTATGAAATCATGTCATGTTAGTCTATGGGTAAAATTGTGTTTTAATTGTATTGATTTGCCACTTTACCCATTTCTACATATTGTTATAAGTTCATACGCATATTAACTGCCGACTTTTACAAAGTCTATTGTTGTTCACCCATCTTTGAAACTTCAGACGTCTTTGACTTGAATCTGTTTTTCTTGGATTTGTGTTTTGAGTTGGATACTGTTATTCTATTATCACAAACAGCAATGAAGAATCAAAAATGGATGAACAACACCATATCAAGTTTATGTTGATACTCAAAAGTGGTGTATGTTCATCCATCTCTGATCATTCATCCATCTTTGATAGTTGTATCTGTGTTATAAGTTTGATCATTTTTGTAACACCCCAACCTGATAAGGGTCCGAATGTCACATTATGGAGTCATATCAGAACATACTTATAAAATGTAAGCAGAAATCTTATTAAATAAAATACCAAGTCATATAAACGAATGACTTACAAAAGGAAAAATAGATAATCCAACATGTCTAAGAGATACGAAATATCAAAACAAATGTTCTTCCAAATGAGTCCAAAATAATAAGGGAAACTAGGGTCGGTTCACTCAAAAGCTCCTACTCTCAGCCCATCAAATCCCAACATCCCACTTGGTACCTGCCGCATGGAAAAGAAATGCAACTGAGCTTAAAAAGCCCAGTGAACAGATATAACAAAACAAAAGCTAAACATAATCAAAAGTACAAAAATGAATCAAAGGAGGTTGATAAACAAATCGTAACGAATGAACACAACGAGTCTATGAGTCAATGAGGAACCTGCAGAACACAATATTAACAGATATCCAGAAGGAACATAAATCAAAGAAGAACAAAGTAAAGCAAAGCAGCGAATCATTTAACAAATATAAGCTCATATAGATAACCAAACCTACAAGTATCGAAACTTAATAATATAGAAGTTGATGAAAAGTATCATAATCAAAACAAGCAACCAAATAGTGTATAAGCATATCAGTCAGTGGATCAACTAGACATGAATATGGCAAACAAACAAATAAGATAATCAGGTATACATAAGCTAAGCAGAATTCTGTAATCAGGCGAAATCAACTTAATCATTATGTAAGCATGGCAATCACACATGTCAGAATATCAACAATTAATAAACATAATAAATATCATAACAAGCTGAGATACTAATAGAAGTACAAGCATGCTAGTCACAAGTATAGGTAGGAAATACTGAACGAACATCATAATTAAATGAAGTAATTGAACAAGAATATAGCATGGCAAACTAAACAAGTCAACTAGACAGATAACATAAGTTGAACCATATTCCTTCATCAACCAGTAACATGAACAGAAGTGCAAACATGGCAGATCAACAAGTCTGGTAAACATCAACCATTATGCGGAACCGATAACATAAGCATCAGAAAATACCAAAAAAAGTACAAACATGGTTATCACAAATAGCAGGTAAGATTACTAAATGATTGTCATAGCCCACGAAATAACCGAACGAAGCATAACATGATAAACGGATAAATCAAATGACTACATACTAGCATGGCAACCAGACGAATCAAATAGTCACATAATAGCATGGTAAGCGGATAATCAGATATTAGCATGCTAACAGATGAATCAGGTAACCACATACTAACATAGTAGACAGAGAAATCATGTAATCATGTACCAGCATTGTAAACAGATGGATCAAATAATCATATAATAGCATAGTCAACACTTGAATCCAATAATCATATAATAGCTCGGTAAACGGATGAAGTGGTAATCTAAAGTATAAGCTTGGCAGCCAACCGAAATATAGTTAAAGCATAGTAAATCAAATGAACTGAAGACCGGGTATAATAACCAAATGAACTGAAGCATGAGTCCGATAGTCAAACGAATCACATAAGAATACTGAGTAAATAAGTAGTCAATTGAATGACTGAATAGGCATAGCAAATGAATGAATCAGAATATCAGATAGTCATATAATAACCAAAATCAGAATGTTGCCACGAGCACCTAATACTAAAGGAGATACTCCAATAGCCAAATCTAACAAATCACATAGCATAACCCATATCTGCCAAATCATATCAAATCCGTCAAATCATAAGTGCACAAGGAGGGGAGACCTCTCAAGTACCAAATGGAGTAGCTAGCTCCCAAATGTGAGAGGGTGTATTGCACACACGTACCACATCACCAAACCTGAACTGAGTACCTAGGATGCATCCCTACGCTCCCTGCAAAACAAATCAAATATACATATGCCAGTACAAGACTGTACATACGTATTCATAATGGCCAAGTGCAGACATATCATAATCATATCAAAAGGGAACGTCGGGGACTAATCACACCGCCCCAGATAGTTTCATGCCATTGGTGGATCAATGACATGGCCATGGTACCTCTATGGCTAGTTAGCTCGTGCAACTAAACACAACAAATCATATCATACCAAACTGATCATATAATGGAATCATATCAATAAGGGATCTTAAACGGATAACATATCGAATGAATAACTAATCGAATATCAAATAAGAGGATCATACCAAAACGAATCATATCAAATGGATCATATCAAATTAAAGAAAGGAGAATACGAATCGAATATCAAAATGGACAAGAGTCATGAGAGAAAAGAAGTGTCATTACTGAAATGACGGAATATTTGTACCTCAAAGAGTGTGCACGAGAGCTAAGCACACAAAGCCAAATCACTTCTCCCTCTTCACAATATCTATAGTAAATATATTCACATATTACCAACATACCCATTTTATAAGCTTCTTATGCATTTATAAGTGTTTTACTTATTGATATCATCCTTTTATCTTTTATTTTTTTAACTTCACTTCTGGACCAGCTTTACATGAATTTTTAAACCCATTAGAAGTATTCAAAAAATTTCAAGAAAATTCCCAGAGGTTCCCACATTAGTTAAGTAATTTCACAAATTTTCGTGGATTTTATCTCAGAGTCTAAGTATGGTTTAAAAATCCATATATCCAGACCTGCCCAGAAATTATTCAGGAAATACACTTCAAAAGTTCACGCTTATTAGACCTGTTTAGACACCTTGGAAAAATTCCCAAAATTCCCAGAAATTCATTTATATCCTAAATATCACTTCTGTAAAAGGAGAGCTTCTAATTCCACATGGTTTGAAAATGAAAAATCAAACAATCCAACTAAATTTCAGACCCGTTTTCTCAGCTTTGACACTTGATCTTGTAAAATTCAAAAATACGACCAAAACACTTGAAAAACTTAACTAAGACATATAATAAGCTTTTCCAACAAAAACCCAGAATATTTCACTTTTACAATTAGATCTATAACACACATAAATTCGACTACAAAACTGTCCCGATCCAACAGCAACACCTAAACCCTAATCAACGCAAGATAAAACTTCTAACACATCCCTAATTATGTTTTAATGATAAAACATGTTTAATGTTAGGAATTGGAAATTTTATAGTGAAGCATCGGTCACCCCAAAATATAATATAGCTTAAGTTAGCTCGTAGACATATCATTTATTACGTTATTTGTTAGTTAGTTATTAGCGTAGTTTAGTTTAGTGCAACACCGTGGAGGAAGGACGGGTCTTTACCCACTGTATGCTTGATCCACAACCCGAAGGAAGGCGTGCTTCTTTGTATAAATAGCCCTCTCTCCACAAGGGAGAGGGTTGGATGTTCATTTGCAATCTAACCTTCTATGTGTTTCTCTCACTAGAACATCTCCCTTTCTCTCTCTAAAACTTGTATACGCCATATATGTTTATGCTTTGATGTGATTGTGAAATCCTATATCTTACAATTGGTATCAAGAGCCATGGTTTGATCACTCATCTTTCATGCTCTTTGTTTTGGTGGATTTCATAAGGTTTTTGGGGTTATGAGTATTTAGGAGAGTTTGAATCATTTGGTAAATTTCTAGTGTTAAAGTTTGAATTTTGATCGTACTTTTGTGTTTAGGATCATCATATGTGTTTAGGTTTTGAATTGGAAGGCTTGAATCATTGTGGTTTAGCTGTTTTTGATTGATAAAGTGGTTGTTTTCAAATATTGTACGAAGCGAGTTGAGCCACGGTGTTGGGTTTCTAGGAAGCGAGTTGCTTTGGCATTGGAAGCGAGTTAGCTTAAGCGACTTGGCTATTAAGCGAGTTGTATTGTCAGCGAGTTGGTTTAAGCGACTTGGTGGTTAAGCGAGTTGTCTTTGTATGCGACTTGGCTATTTAGCGAGTTGACTCTTTATGTGACTTGGGTGTTAAGCGAGTTGTTTCTTTAAGCGACTTGAGTTTTAAGCGACTTGTCTTTTAAGCGAGTTGACTGTTTAGCGAGTTGATACCAAAGCGAGTTGGCTATTTAGCGACTTGTCTATTGAGACTTGTTACTTCTTCGTGCTACATTTTACGGTTGTTCTTTTGATTTTGTAAAATCCCGTGAAAGAATCTATTTCCCGATTTAATCAAAGAATAATAAAATCCAGTAAAGTCTGACATTCATGGCTTATACCAGTGATCCAGTAATTTCTGATGTACTCAAACTATATGACTCAGTGGACTGCAAACAAAGTATGTACTACTCAGAAAGCTTGACCTTAACAGATTCATCCAATGATGATCTAAACATTTCACACTTTGAGTCCAATTTGAATGAACCTCAGCAGCAATTACATATTGAATGCAGTATTGAACCTTATTTACTGCTTCACTCTCATGTCTCACAAGTTTTATCCACGTCCATGGATCGAACATGTAGTGCTCTTTTCCGTCAGGACTTACCTTCACTAAAGAGAACATTGTTACTAGACTTAGAACGATTGAAGATCTAGCTCGTCAAAGGGAAAATAATGAAGAATGATTCCATGGCTGTACTCCAGATGATTCACAACCAATTCCAGCCATTTATCAATGAGGAATATTCTGCAGATTTTGATCAACACTTGATGAGTATTACCTTCAAAAAGCATACTGGAATGGAAATTCGGGAATTCGTCAATACATTCATCCGATTAATGGATATATGGAAATGTACATTGAGGAGGCTGCTAAAGCAAATGAAGATGAAGTCCAGGAACATCTGAGGGATAATTGTGAATTATCAGGTGATGTGTCAGTTAAGAGGCCGAATGGTGCTAAATGCGGGATGTCAGAGATTAATGACAATGATTTTATATTTGAAGAGGATGCAGAGATCAGAAATATGAACGAATGTAGGGCACAATCATTTGATTACAATGATGAAATTGGAATGGCATCGGATGTTGTATCTGCTGACAATGAATGCAAAGGATCAGAGTCTAAGGAGCCTGAAACAGTCAGAAATTTATTGACACTTAGTGTATATGATGTGGATGCAAGTGTCAGACCTATGAATGATCTGGTGTCATCTGATGAGCTACCCTTAACTGTTCAACACAATGCATCGGGTAACGTATCCAAACCATTTAAGTTTAAGGATAAACATGATTCTGATAAATGTTTTACAACAATTGATATGGTTGAGATTGAATCTGTAAGCTTTAAAACAAATGATATGGTTTCAAAAATGGCATTTGATGAACTTTCTAACAAATATTCAATTCTTGAAAAACACTGCATTTCCTTGGAAATTGCAATACAGCAAAAGGAAGAAAGTTCTTCTGTTTCAAATGTACGCACTAATCCGGAATTCCCAGAATTTCGTGAATTTTTTGAAATTAACCAATTAAAAACTCAGATTCAACACAAAGACTCAACCATCTGTAATCTGAAAAAACAAATATCAGACATTCAGATGAACAAGAATATGGGTATGAACATTATCAACTGTGAAGCTAGTGATGCAATTAAATCTAGGAATGAGGAACTAGCCCTATGTGTAGCTAATTTGTTAAGTGAAAATGAATCCTTGAAGAAGAACTCTTTGGAATGTAGGACCAAACAGATAGATCAAATCAACTCCATGTTAGCTGACATTGATACCCTCAAAACCCAAATTCAGGATAAGAGTTTCACTATCGTTGCTTTAAAAAACGAGCTTAGAAAAAATATGGGAAATAGAGTGAATACTAAGTTTGCAAAACCATCAACGGTGGAGAAACCAACTGTTCATAATGCCACTAAACGACTTGTAACTAGGCAGCCCAATGAATTTAAGACAGAAAGATTTAAATCATCAAAATCTAAGCTTGCCTCCCAAGTTGATAAGAATATAGTTTTGTCAAAACCAGTCACTTCACTAATTCATTCCAATATGAGGAATGACAATCCCCAGCTGAAGGTTCAGAAATCTAAGATCAGGAATATAAGGAGTTCATCCAGTCCATATAAGATGCATCAAATGGCTGACCAATCCCCTAAGAAACAAATTAATTGCAAAAGGACCAATGCTCAGAACAGGGATTTGGCTTCATCTAACGCTGCTAGCAGTTGTTTTAAGTGGATTCCTACTGGTAGACTCTTTAAGTTCACAGGTACCAAACGGACTTACTCACCTAGATGTTGTCTTAAGTGGATCCCCACAGGTAAAATCTTCAAGAATGTTGAACTTAAAGGGATGTCTATTAATGATACTCCTAGACCTGACTGTACAACATAAAAAATTGAGGATATACCTGTCACTAACCCACCTATTTGCAATACTACATGTGCTATTAGTGCAAAGTGTCCTCAGTCTTTTTCAGGTACAATGCTCAATTCATTCATGAACATCATGACATGGTTTCCAACAGAACTGAAGACTGCTCACTCTGGAATTGTAGCTTGTCAGAATTGATGTACCTCGTACTCTGACTCCTGATCCCCTCTATTCAGGATTCGTTCTTATTAAGTCTTGTACAAATTTTTTTATATACATTCTTATAAAAAAAATAAAAAAAAAATATATTTTTTTTGAGAGTTCATTATTACACTCGTTTTTATTCAAATTTCTGTCATCGATAACATCTACGGCCCTAGAAATGTCATTCAACAATGACACGGGAATTTAGATGAAGTTCGAACAGAGTCTTTATAATCTTTAGTATTATTCGTTTTAACAATCACATACTTAAGCTGTCATAAACTCACTGTCAAGTTACTGAATCAATCAATGATTACTCTCTATCCCGTATCATTGATTGAGGGGGAGAATTGTGCACCTTCATTTGATTTAGTACTTGGGTTGATTAAGCATGATCATTTTGGTTGCATGTATCTACATTCTTAATTGTGTGGTCTGGCTGTTGCATGCTATGTGGAGTTATTTTATGATTCTTGGTGTGATATTAGGTGCTTATCTGTATGTATTCTGAACTGATATGCTTATCTCTTTTGTTAAGTTATGCTTATCATGTCCTTATAATATGTGAGTTGCATTTTTCTTTTTCATGTGAGTTGAGTATATACGTGTTGCTTATTTGGTCCATGCGTGTTAATATCTTGCGAGTCGACCTACCTAGTTCATGCATGCGAGTTACCTGGAATGCGAGTTGCTAAGTATAGGGACTAAAAGTGTCATCTCGAAATTACTATGTACTTATGTATGCGGGTTGTATCTTGGTCAAATCATATTAGCACCTGGTCAAAGTTTCTTTTCACATAGAACTATTCTCTCTCAACTCTCTTATAAGCGAGTTACTCCTTATTGATTGCGTGGTAAGTTTTCTTGTGATCTGATCCTAAATTATCTCATCTTTATCATGATATGTACTCGATCCTTGTCTCATTTTGAATCCATTGTGCAGATTGTACTCTTTCTCTCTCATCTCGATCAATTTTCATTACTATAGGTTTGTATGTTTTTTATTTATGTAACGAAAATTAAACTTAGATGTTACTGATTAAGGTCAATCACATTAGGATTTGTATTGAGACTGTTTAAATGACTTAATTGGTTCACCTTTTTTATGCGTATTGAGGATGATTAAGGCTCGTTTAATAAAATTGGTTATTGGATGTGCTTTGGTTGTTGGTCGTGTTTATTGTATAAGGATTCTTATTGGCATGAGAGTTTTTCTGAGTGTTTATAATCATACGTTCGTTCTCGTGACTGGTTAATTGGGTCATTCAAGTTGTGTTCTTCTTAGCGAGTTGCAGTTGGTGCTTGTATGCGAGTTGCCGTGTAAATTCCTTATAGCGTGTTTCCCATGTGAGTTGCTATATGCAAGTTGCTTTTTTTATAGGGCATGCGTGTTGCCTATTACTTATCATTATATGCGAGTTGCCATATGCGACTTGCTCCATGTTTCTGATGTATACATGTTACCCTATACGTGTTGACCAGCCTCGTTTGACCAAAGCGTGTTGATGCATGCGAGTTGCCATATGCGACTTGCCTCATACATTGTGATGTATGCGAGTTATCACATACTTTATCCTATGCGTGTTACACTATGACCAAAGTGTGTTGTGGGATGCGAGTTGCCATATGCGACTTACCTCATATGTTTTGAAGTATGCGAGTTGATAACCAATTGTTACCTATGCGTGTTGTGTTATGCGAGTTGCTCAAATTGTTGTTCCAAAGCGAGTTGCAGTTTGCGAGTTAACATACATTTTGTCAAATTTGCTTGTGGTATTATCTTTTTGATGTCCTCTCTCAATTTATCCTGCACTTATAAGTTTCTGCATACTGATTACATTTTTCTGAGATTTGCATCCTATGTCTCCATATTTTTCATATCCAACTTTCTTAAGTTCTCTATATGTTGGGCTATGAATTGGTCATAAGGGATATCAGTGTCTTATCCTAACAAATTTCCTGGATATGGTTTGTGTTGTATGTGTAACTATCAGATCTCAATGGCTGACACCACATCCTCTGATGTACTTGCTGCCCCTGCACCAATTGTCACTCTAACTGGCGAAGAATTACTTCCACGTGCGGAATGGGTGTCAATTGCTAAGAGCAACTGCTATTTAGATGTGGATAGAGGGCAAAAAAATCTAACTTACCAACTGGCTATCGACATCTTGAAGGACACCAACTTCTTTAATGCCCTAACCAAGCGTTGCACAATCCCATCCATTTATCTTCAGCAATTCTAGAAAACAATTACGTGGGATAAGATATCTGCTTCATACTCGTGTAAGCTTGAAGACAAATGGTATGACATCTCATTTGATACATTCAGGGATGCTCTTCAGATCACACCAAGAGACCCTTCCAACAAATTTATCACTCCACCCTCCACTCAAGAAATTTTAGACTTTGTCTACGAATTGGGATACTCGGAAAGACTAACTAAGATTTCATCACTCATCAATGCCGAAATATATCAACCATGGAGATCAATCATCACAATTCTCAATCTATGCCTAACCGATAAAACGTCAGGGACAGACAGAGTAAGAACTCCCATTATGCAAATCGTGGGGAATAGTCAAAGGAAAACTATTGACTTATTGAACTTATTTGGGAAGAATTCATCTTGTCCTTAGACATATTTATCACCGATAGAATTAACTCTGAGAATAAAGTCAAAGGATGAAAAAGTCTTGGTAAACGAGTGATTCCCAGCATCAGATTCTCAAAACTCATTATCAATCATCTGCAACAAACTCACCAGCTCAACTCACGAAGCGAGTCAGTCCTGCATGAAGCCAGCGATGAATTCGTTCTTGGCAACATTAAATATATTGCCAGAGGACATGACAAGGAGATCTTTGGAATGGCCGTTCCTGAAGCTTTGCTTACTGATAGAATCAAGAATGCTGATTATTTCATGAGATATGTAAAGAAAGTCTCCGCCACAACAGCTGATGACACACCCAAGTCCACTCCCACACAATCAAAATCAAAACAATCAGGGTCCACCTACTCAAGCCTACCTAAGAAAAAGAAGAGACCCGATAGTTCAGTATCTAATGTCTCTCCTTCACAAATGCAAAAGAGGAGAAGGAGAGACGCTGGTAAAGGTAATGATGAAGGAACTAAGGTTCCAGGAAGTGAGACGGGGTTGATAGATGAAGACGAAGCTGCATTGCAACAAGGAATTCAACAAAGCCTGGACAGTCTGAACGTGTCTCAAAGACCACCAGTGGGAGGTGTTGTGATAAGAGAGCCAGAGCCAGCTCCACGACAAATCAATCCTGCCACACAAGACAAAGGTAAAGGAATTGCTGGAGGAGAAGCAGAACAAGCTGCTCATATGCTACTAACCATCTCTTCACCACCTCCTAAAACAACTACCCAGTTTGAACTCAAGAAAAGAGATGTCGTATCATCCTCTGCACAAGTGCAATCTATGGTGGAAAAGGATGTGGCGGATACATCGGTTGAATCCCCTGATTCCAGTGATACACAGGCAGAAAATCAGGAGACACCTTTTACTGTGGAGATCCCAGTGCTTGAAACAGTAAATGATAAAAATGAGCTGCTAAAAGACCCACAGGAGATCCTTGAGCGGGATCAAGAATCTGAGGCGTCTTGAAGAAACAAACATGTCTACAGGATCTCTATCCTCACTTAAGAATCTTGATACTGATTTCTCATACTGTGACCAATTCTTAAAAGACGGTCCCTCATACATCGAGTCAGACAAGCAAACTATTGAAAAGGAAGAAGTTCAGTCCATGTTCTCAGTCACTATTTAACAAGACTCTTCAACCGTTCCTCCGATGTCTGCTCCAAAGGTCTCCACTGCTGCTACAACTCCATCAATCACACTTCCACTCGAACCTGCTAAGACAACTGTACTTCCACCACCCGAACCCGCTAATGATCCATTACAAGTTGTCACTATCAGTGACGTCGTCACTCCACCTGCCTTACCACCTCCTGCCTCACCTCACCTCCTCTTGTCAAAACAACTGAGCAATTGCTCGAAGAGGCCATGTTACGTATTGCAACTATTGAGAAGCACTGATCTGGTCCGAACCGTCAAGTCCTAACAGACTTAAAACAGCTTAAGCACAAATGCAAATGAAGATCAGGGAATACAGTGAATTCCCGGGTCGTTATGTCCCACGGAGACTCAATGGTGTGTCAAAACAAATTCAGAGGATAGAATGATCACTAATGATAGTGATCAGAAAAGATTTGGATGGATAATTACACTACTGAAAAAGGTTATAAATTAAAGCGACTTAAATTAAAAAGATAAAAGATATTAAATAAACGCTATCACTATTTTTAAAAGTGATGAACGTTTAAAACCTAAAACTTACGTTTAAATTAAAAACTACGTTAGCGTCTGAAAATAAAAAGTGAAAATAAAGAAGGAAAATACCTACGGATATAGAAAATACATTTTTACAATCCTAAATATATAATAAAATTATTAGAAAAGAAAAATTATTTTTATGACTATTTATTTAATTATTATTAATTAAAAACTAATTTAACTATTTAATTAATACTCTAAAATAGAAGAAAATATGAAATAAGACTAGAAAAATAAAATTAAGACTTAGAAAAATCTAAAATATGATAAAACTTATTTTAAAACTGAAAATATATTTTTTAGACTTTTTATGTATTTATTATTAATTTAAAACTATTTAAAACTAATTAAAATGCTAAAAATACTTTTTAAACTAAGAAAATTATGGAAAAATACTTTTTATGCTATTTATATTTATCTAAACTTAATAAAAATGAAAAATTATTTTTTTGAGACTTTTCTTAATTATTTGTATTTAAAGCTAATTAAAAATACTTAAAAACTAGATAAAATGTAGAAAAATACCAAACAAGCTAGGAAAAATCTGAAAAATTCAGGAAATGCTTAAAACAATATTAGGAAGCTAGGAAAATTAGAAAAACAGGGTGCTATGTGGAAGAATTTGAAACTGATGTCCAAAGTGCTTATCAATAAGCTCTTGAATAAGCTAAATGGAGACCAATAAGCACCAAACCAAAACAGAAGCTCTGAAATACTAAAAGAACCAGAATGAAACTTAAAACAACTATCCTACACTTCTAAATCACAAGCTCAAAGGATTTGATGAGATGAGCTTATGTATGCAAAACAGTGAGAAGGTTCCTACTTTAAGCCCAAGTATAAGCACTCAAATAAGCTAGCAACCAAAAACTAAAACTTGCAACTTATACTAGACACGGTTGATAGTTTGTAAACCAAAGAAGAGACCACAGTGAGCTTTGTTGAGCTTGATACAAGCTCTGCACAAAGCTGTCTTGAGAGTCAGTGTCAACTGTCTCTCGGTTACCGGGCAACTAAGACCCTAAAGACAAGCTCATTAGGAGCTTCTAAAAATTTGATAAAATTCTACAAAAATAATGATAAGGAAATAGACCAGTAGGACTTTTTAAATCCAAAGTTTCACATGAACAGGCTCAGAAATGAGCTCATAAAAAATCTTTTCAGTTGAGCAAAAACTGAGTTTTACAAATTTTTGACTTTTTATCAAAACTAAAAAGTTGACTTATTTGAGTTTTGATCATGATTTTTGAACTGAAAATGAACTATTATGATGAAATAAACTTAAGGAAAGCTAGTTCTATGAATTCTAAGCACAAAATAAGATTTTGGCTTTCAAAATTTCCAACAGTGCAGGTACAAGAATAGATCAAATGAAATTTTGACTAATGATCTTTTGCAGGTACAAGTTATGACTGGAATGGTTCTAAGAACCTATACCAAGACTGAGTATACAATTTTTAAGCACCAACAAAGTCTCAAGCTCAGTTAAACCACTTGAACCAAACACTCTTTTAATGATCTGCTAAGCAACTAAAACACTTAAACTCCTAAACTGACTTATCCCAGTGATCAAACTAAACTTACATGACCCAAACACAACTATATAAACATGTTAAAACTAGAGGTGACCACAGAAACAGATACAAGCTTACTATGCAAATTAGACTAAAAATGAAAAGTTAGAAACTTACTCATGGCTGATCCAAATTTGGTGTCACAGGCTAAACCAGACCAATACTACACTAAATAAGCCTATTCCAACCCAATTCACAGATCTGCAACCACAATATCCAACCCCATTGCAATTTGCTCCTACTGATTGACTATTATTGATCATGTACTATATTTGATTGGGACTGGTTTCCAAGCTTTCCAAAAGCTTAAATAAGCTTAAGTAAGCTTAATAGAACTTGAAAATAAACTGTTAAAGATTGCATATAAGATTTTGAAAATTGAATTTCCAACAGTGAAATAAGAAATTCTGAAACTTGAATGAAACTTGGAATTAGGATTAAACTTGATTACAAATCTTGAATTACCTTAAATTCAATACATTAAAACTGAAGAATTACATTTTAAGGTTTAACTAAGACATTTCTATTAAAACGACATACAAAGACAATAAAAAAAAACTAACTCCCTAGCTTGCTTCTTTCCTTTTCTTTTATACCCATCTTCATTTCTCTCTCATCCTGAGCAAATCCCACTTCTTTTTGTGGCCATTGGATCATTGTATGCAATCTTGGCCTTTGATTCAGATTTTGGCGGAAATGGACATATTGACAGTTGAGAGGTTGAGTGGAAGGTTAAAGATGTATTTAATGTAGTTTGGAGTGAGGTGGAGGAGGGGGGACAGGATTGTGATAAGGTGAGGAGGGGGGTTGAGGTTGTGTGGAGAGAGCAGGTATCAAGTGGGGAAGAAAGGAGGATTTGGCGGGTTAGTGTTTTATTTGACCAAGCAGTTGACTGGTGTTATTAATAGAAGGGGGTCCAAAATGCTTTGTGACAGGGGGTCACAAATAAGCAAGGGTCCAAAAAGGTGTATTAAAGGTTTTAAATGATAAGGACCTAAAGTGTAAATTCTGAAAGTTAAGGGACCACATCTGCCATTATCTCAAAGTGGTTTCAAGGGACCAAAAGTGACAATCTTACAAAGTACAAGGACCAATCTTGCCATTTTCAAAATTCCAAGGACCATTTTTGACATTTTTGGATTTTCAGGGACTAAACTGTAATTTTCTCAAAACTTTTAGATTTTTCACCAAAGGACTAAATATGATAATTTATGATTTCAAAAGGACCTTTGGTGACTTTTCTTTTAAAATTATGACTCAGGGACTATTTTTGACAATTTTAGAAACTTGGGGGACTAAAACTGCAATTCTTGCAAATTTGATATGTTTTTCATCTGATTTTGATATTTTTGCATTTAAAACACATAAAACACGGATTTGTGATATTTTGATCATTTTAATGTGTTTCTGAGTGTTTTCAGATGATTTTGCAGTTTATTTTGTACAAAAATGATGAGTATTTACACACTCATCAATCCCCACACTAAGATATTGCTAGTCCCTAGCAATGATTTGAGAAAATATAATGGATTTTAATCTCTTTACCAAAAGCCATCACTTCTGGAGTAGCCAAATGTTTCAGTTCAAGTAAGAACCATGGTACACCGATAACCATGTGATTTTGAGCAAACCACCACCTTTCAACGGATTTGATTTGTCTTTACCGAAGCCGTACCCATACGGACTAGCCAACTCTTAGATAAATTATCGGGATTATCTTTGGTGAGCTGAATACCAATTATGGATTTTCCACTGCCTTTACCACAAGCCATAACCTTGCGGGCTAGCCAACTCATTATCTTTTGAGGATGATGGGGAGTTGAGGAACCATACAATTTTGGGCAAATTGCAAGCCATATAAACGGATTTGAGAAATCTTTACCAAGAGCCGTTTGCTCCTGGATTAGCCAATCCTTTAGTCTAACAGACATGGCGGACTGATAACCAAATGAGTAAGTGTAAAACACTTACTCCAAAAAAAAAAATTTGGCCAAAAACGGGGGAATTGGTATAATTATATGATAAAATTCGTGAGAATTCCCCCCCACACTTAGAAATGAATATTGCCCTCAATATTCAAAGTACGGCGGTTATGCGAAACAAAGAACGTAAAAGGGAAATATTACGGCCATTATTTAGAAAGAAATTTTTTTGAAGCTGTGGCAACCCCCACACTAGGGTTGTAGAAAATAGAAAGAAGTCAGAAATATGGGTGAAAACCCATATGGCATGCTACTGTTTTTGATTCCCGAGTCGCTAGCTTGACTCGACCCCGAATTAATTGGTTCATGGGGAAGCAAAGTGGAAGAAACTATCTCCATCGGACTTTCATTCAAGATGTTTGGATAAACATTGAAGTACGTGAAAGTTCCACACCGATGAGATATATCTGACGCAGACCCGGCTCACAAATGATAAATGAAAATGCGGGGTCAAAGATAGTGTCCTCACTCCGAAGCGAGTGAAGAAGAGAGGAAGTCACCATGTAGGTGAAGAAAAGAAGGAAAATCATGATGACGATCATGATAAGATCTTCTTCCTCGGGTCAAGTGATTGCACTCGTTTGGATTATATCGGTTGAGCTCTTAGGCTTGGAAAGCATCTCGGGAGGGGGGGTTGGAAAATTTGTCATAGAAATACAAACTCTCATGATTGAGAACTTTTCCCCGCGATCATGATTTTTGCCATCCAGCGATCATACTCATGAGTCATGATATGAGTGAGTTCACAGGCGAACTCCTCATGAAGAGAATCATTCACATGATGTGAATTTGTGAACTCTTGTTCCATTGTGGACTCATCACTATCCTCAATCTGAGTATCAAAAAGTGGATTCTCAGAAATTGACGTGAATTCAGAGTCGAATTCAAATAGAGGATTAGTGAAAGTAGCTTTGAATGTTTCGGGAACAAAGTGATCAACATTCTCAATTGGACTGTTGGAGTAAGAAGTGAGTGAACGATCATTATCAATGAGACTTTCAGTCTCTCCCAGATCGGCTTCGAAATCAAAGAGTGGATTGATGTGAGTGAGTTCACCGGAGAACTCCTCAAGAAGGGGATCAGCATCAGATTGTGGAAGTGATGCCTCAACGTACTCGATGTTTCCATAGGAAGCACAATCGTCGCTAAGATCAGAGAAAGTTTCAAAATGATCTTGAGAACACTCAAGAGGGAAAGGAATATCACACAGATGGTCACTAGCTCCCTGTGACTCTCCCGGGATTGGGACAAGGTCCTCAACACTAGACGATTCCATTTCTGGAATAGTGCTAAGAAGCTCATCCCCCATGTTTAGAGAGTGAGTGGGAACTTCGGGTGTGATAACAACAGACTGAGGGAGTTTAGAAGGACTAGCATACATATGTTTTATACTTAACATTTGTTCTTCTGCTAGTAATTCCATCATAGTCTTTTCTCCCTGATTCTTCATGGAAGGAGTCTCAACTGATGAACTTGATGAACTGTTATAAAATTGTAAGATATCAAGGATATCTTCATCATCATCGTCATCAGGAATGAAACGGAATCGAGAGCTAGATTTGGCAGCTTTTTCTTTGCGATTGATTCCCTAATAGATTGTTCAAAGGCAATTTGGGAATCTAATTTAGCAGTCCGCTCTTCGGCTAACAACACTTCCATGGATTTTTCATTATTTTGGGATGACATAGCCGACTCCTCCTTAAGTTCTTTTAATAACTCCAGAGTCTTGAGAGAAGGTCTGCGTAGTTTCATGAGGAGTCGCTTGAATCATTTGATGCTTGTGGAGGTTGGTCATGATATGAAGAGTCGTAATTGTTACAAGGAAATGGGTTCCCTGTTTGACAATCCGAGCTAGGGTGAGGACCTCCACAATACTCACAACAGTAAAACTGATGTGGTACGTGAGTGGTATGTGTTGTAGTCATAATTGTTATCGAGGGAACTTGCTCATAGACAAGCGTATTTCCCGATTGACAATCAGAACTGGAATGTGAATCACCACAGTACTCACAATAGTAAAACTGCTGAGTCTCACAAGGTGGTGATGGAATAAATCAGCTGTGTCATGGTAGGAATAGGGATCTTGGTTATAGACAGACCCGTTTCCTGATTCCACCACGCTACAACTGGGGCAATTGCCACCATTATAAGGACCACCACACCATTGACAACCAAGAGGGTGAGGATAAGACATAGAAAGAATCAAAGGTTAACAGAGGGTAAGAAATGAAGAATCAAAAAGGTAAGAGGGTAAAGAGGAATATTTTTGGTGTTTTTGAAAGACATGATGATAAAAACAAAGAATGAAAATATTTTTGGATTTTCTGATAACTTTACAAAAACTTTTTACAAAAGGTGGGGTATGTGCAAGAATGGATCTGAAAAAGGCTAAACACACGCTAAAGCCTCCCCGGCAGCGGCGCCAAAATTTGATCTGGTCCGAACCGTCAAGTCCTAACAGACTTAAAACAGCTTAAGCACAAATGCAAATGAAGATCAGGGAATACAGTGAATTCCCGGGTCGTTATGTCCCACGGAGACTCAATGGTGTGTCAAAACAAATTCAGATGATAGAATGATCACTAATGATAGTGATCAGAAAAGATTTGGATGGATAATTACACTACTGAAAAAGGTTATAAATTAAAGCGACTTAAATTAAAAAGATAAAAGATATTAAATAAACGCTATCACTATTTTTAAAAGTGATGAACGTTTAAAACCTAAAACTTACGTTTAAATTAAAAACTACGTAACGTACAAAATAAAAAGTGAAAATAAAGAAGGAAAATACCTACGGATATAGAAAATACATTTTTACAATCCTAAATATATAATAAAATTATTAGAAAAGAAAAATTATTTTTATGACTATTTATTTAATTATTATTAATTAAAAACTAATTTAACTATTTAATTAATACTCTAAAATAGAAGAAAATATGAAATAAGACTAGAAAAATAAAATTAAGACTTAGAAAAATCTAAAATATGATAAAACTTATTTTAAAACTGAAAATATATTTTTTTAGACTTTTTATGTATTTATTATTAATTTAAAACTATTTAAAACTAATTAAAATGCTAAAAAATACTTTTTAAACTAAGAAAATTATGGAAAAATACTTTTTATGCTATTTATATTTATCTAAACTTAATAAAAATGAAAAATTATTTTTTTGAGACTTTTCTTAATTATTTGTATTTAAAGCTAATTAAAAATACTTAAAAACTAGATAAAATGTAGAAAAATACCAAACAAGCTAGGAAAAATCTGAAAAATTCAGGAAATGCTTAAAACAATATTAGGAAGCTAGGAAAATTAGAAAAACAGGGTGCTATGTGGAAGAATTTGAAACTGATGTCCAAAGTGCTTATCAATAAGCTCTTGAATAAGCTAAATGAAGACCAATAAGCACCAAACCAAAACAGAAGCTCTGAAATACTAAAAGAACCAGAATGAAACTTAAAACAACTATCCTACACTTCTAAATCACAAGCTCAAAGGATTTGATGAGATGAGCTTATGTATGCAAAACAGTGAGAAGGTTCCTACTTTAAGCCCAAGTATAAGCACTCAAATAAGCTAGCAACCAAAAACTAAAACTTGCAACTTATACTAGACCTGGTTGATAGTTTGTAAACCAAAGAAGAGACCACAGTGAGCTTTGTTGAGCTTGATACAAGCTCTGCACAAACTGTGCAGAGTCAGTGTCAACTGTCTCAGTTGCACAGGGCAACTAAGACCCTAAAGACAAGCTCATTAGGAGCTTCTAAAAATTTGATAAAATTCTACAAAAATAATGATAAGGAAATAGACCAGTAGGACTTTTTAAATCCAAAGTTTCACATGAACAGGCTCAGAAATGAGCTCATAAAAAATCTTTTCAGTTGAGCAAAAACTGAGTTTTACAAATTTTTGACTTTTTATCAAAACTAAAAAGTTGACTTATTTGAGTTTTGATCATGATTTTTGAACTGAAAATGAACTATTATGATGAAATAAACTTAAGGAAAGCTAGTTCTATGAATTCTAAGCACAAAATAAGATTTTGGCTTTCAAAATTTCCAACAGTGCAGGTACAAGAATAGATCAAATGAAATTTTGACTAATGATCTTTTGCAGGTACAAGTTATGACTGGAATGGTTCTAAGAACCTATACCAAGACTAGTATACAATTTTAAGCACCAACAAAGTCTCAAGCTCAGTTAAACCACTTGAACCAAACACTCTTTTAATGATCTGCTAAGCAACTAAAACACTTAAACTCCTAAACTGACTTATCCCAGTGATCAAACTAAACTTACATGACCCAAACACAACTATATAAACATGTTAAAACTAGAGGTGACCACAGAAACAGATACAAGCTTACTATGCAAATTAGACTAAAAATGAAAAGTTAGAAACTTACTCACAACTGATCCAAATTGGTGTCACAGGCTAAACCAGACCAATACTACACTAAATAAGCCTATTCCAACCCAATTCACAGATCTGCAACCACAATATCCAACCCCATTGCAATTTGCTCCTACAGTTGACTATTATTGATCATGTACTATATTTGATTGGAACTGGTTTCCAAGCTTTCCAAAAGCTTAAATAAGCTTAAGTAAGCTTAATAGAACTTGAAAATAAACTGTTAAAGATTGCATATAAGATTTTGAAAATTGAATTTCCAACAGTGAAATAAGAAATTCTGAAACTTGAATGAAACTTGGAATTAGGATTAAACTTGATTACAAATACTGAATTACCTTAAATTCAATACATTAAAACTGAAGAATTACATTTTAAGGTTTAACTAAGACATTTCTATTAAAACGACATACAAAGACAATAAAAAAAAACTAACTAACTCCCCTAGCTTGCTTCTTTCCTTTTCTTTTATACCCATCTTCATTTCTCTCTCATCCTGAGCAAATCCCACTTCTTTTTGTGGCCATTGGATCATTGTATGCAATCTTGGCCTTTGATTCAGTTTTGGCGGGAAATGGACATATTGACAGTTGAGAGGTTGAGTGGAAGGTTAAAGATGTATTTAATGTAGTTTGGAGTGAGGTGGAGGAGGGGGGACAGGATTGTGATAAGGTGAGGAGGGGGGTTGAGGTTGTGTGGAGAGAGCAGGTATCAAGTGGGGAAGAAAGGAGGATTTGGCGGGTTAGTGTTTTATTTGACCAAGCAGTTGACTGGTGTTATTAATAGAAGGGGGTCCAAAATGCTTTGTGACAGGGGGTCACAAATAAGCAAGGGTCCAAAAAGGTGTATTAAAGGTTTTAAATGATAAGGACCTAAAGTGTAAATTCTGAAAGTTAAGGGACCACATCTGCCATTATCTCAAAGTGGTTTCAAGGGACCAAAAGTGACAATCTTACAAAGTACAAGGACCAATCTTGCCATTTTCAAAATTCCAAGGACCATTTTTGACATTTTTGGATTTTCAGGGACTAAACTGTAATTTTCTCAAAACTTTTAGATTTTTCACCAAAGGACTAAATATGATAATTTATGATTTCAAAAGGACCTTTGGTGACTTTTCTTTTAAAATTATGACTCAGGGACTATTTTTGACAATTTTAGAAACTTGGGGGACTAAAATTGCAATTCTTGCAAATTTGATATGTTTTTCATCTGATTTTGATATTTTTGCATTTAAAACACATAAAACACTGATTTGTGATATTTTGATCATTTTAATGTGTTTCTGAGTGTTTTCAGATGATTTTGCAGTTTATTTTGTACAAAAATGATGAGTATTTACACACTCATCAAGCACTTTCCTATAGCTGTCAATAATCTTGATAGTTGTGTCAAAAAGCTAGAGAATCTTAACCTCGATGAAGTTGTAACAAAGGCAATAGAAGCAGATATTAAAGATGCGGTTGAATGGGCAATGAAGGCTCCATTACTTCAGCGATTTAAAGACTTGTCGGTCTCTGACATGAGACCAGTTCTCTCAGAAATAATGTATGATGCAGGAGAGCATTTGCACGATACTCATAAGAAATTATACGAGGCTCTCGATGAATCTATGAGGCATGATGATTATCAGCAGTTGGTAGTGGATGTTCGTGAAAGGGAGGCTAAGAAGAAAAGAAGGAATTTATTCTGTTAGATGGAATCAAAGGATATTTGGAGGCCCCAGTCACCACCACCTCCTCCACCTCCTCTTGGTGGAGCGGCACATCTGGAGCGGGTGGATCTTCCTACACCACTTCTCACAAGGTAAACCCACTTTCACCTCCACCAAAAACTCAGAAACAAACCGGAACTTCAAGTGGTCATGGATCTCAAAAGACTTCTACAGCATGGACCACCGTTGACTCCAGGTTTACACCAACCATCTCTTCTATCCCTGAAGAGCAAATGCTTAATGAAGAGTCTTTCGTTGCTCAAGAGTCAGAATCAGAAGATGATGACGCTTCTACCAAGCACATTCACAAAGTTACAGAAGAAGAAGATTGGTTGGATGCTTATATTGAGGGAAAACGCATCAAAACGTCTAGAGCTACACCTTCAAAGGACGAGACTCAAAGCTGGCTCACCCAAGATAAACCTCAAACTCCTGAACCTTCATGGTTCATTCCCGAGTCTGATTCAACAAACCCATACAATAATTGGGCTACAACCATTATTTCCAACTATGAAGCTCCAGCAGAAGATTCTCTTCTTCACTTCACAGGGGATATGGGAAGCTTTATGAAGTGGTTTTGTGAGAAGAAGGGAATTACATCAATCACTCTGAAAGACCTTGAAGGCCCGGCGTTTGAAATCGTTAAAGTCTTCCACTCGGATGCCAATCACTTCAATACCGGATGGAAGAATGCTATAAAATGCTTTGAATGATCAAGTTAGTGGCGGATCAATCAGTTTGATGTGAACAACCCTCTTCCTCTTGGTGAACCGGACAAATGACCATTTAGTCTGAGTTCTTCTTCAACCATGACCTGGACTATCTATGTGCTCATACTACTGAAAGAAGACCAGCTTTGTCGATTTCAAAGATGAAAGCTGCTAGCTACACTGATCAGGGTCTTCAAAAGATGGTACCGGATCAATTCTAGGTAGATAAAGAACAGGAGTTTGACATTGCTGTCTCATATGGCATTTCTCATTGGTGGTTCAAGAAGAAGAAATTCTACATTGATAGACATGGTGCTAAAAAGAGTCGCAGAGCTGTTCGATCCAAGCTACGTATTCTAAGTGTTGACAGTGTAGAGATCTTCTCAATCTATGGCTATGATTACCTGAAGAAGATTATTCTTCGAAGAGCAGACTTGAAAGAGCATATTATAGAAGAAAACGACTTCAAACATTTGATGCCAAATGACTTTGAAGACCTCTTTCTTCTGAACCTCCAAGGACACCTTGACCATCTACCTGTTCGTGAGAAGAAGGCTCTCTCGGCTGTTGTCAATCTCTGGATCAGAGGTTTGGTCATTCGACAAAGAGTTGGGGATTTTCAGCTAGGAATGGAAAGCTACCAGACTCGGGTCAACCTAACAAGACCGAAATGGGAAGCCTCAAGACATGAATTTCATCACGAATATAAAGTGATTGACACTCCTAGAGCCATCATCTTTACCGACAGATACGGGTCACGTATGCTAATGAGACTGTGTGAGCTTTTCAAGTTCAGTGATGGAACTCTCAAGATGGTTGAAGAAGAATTGAACTCGAGAGTGAAGCAAATCAAACTTGATCTGAAGCCGTGGAACAAAACAAGATTCTGGTCTGAACAGGATTTGAAGATGTGTGAAGACTTCATTGCTGCGATCGGACGAAGACTAAAGACTAGAAAGATTTATCGCAGTCTTGAGAGTTTTGTGGGTGGTAGACTTCGTGAAGGTCATTACAAGCTGCTTCAAAGAACTGAATGAAGACATCTTCCGGGAGCAGTTTCTTTTTTGTATTTTGATGTATAGAATGTGGTGTCTATAATATGAACAACTATAACTATAATATATGGAGTAGTGATAGGTTATGTTTTGTGGTTTCCCTTTTTATCTAAAAAGGGAACTTCAGTGTAGTCCACTTTAGATCATATAAAACCGGACACATTTTTCTCCAACAAAGTTTTGTTTCATACATATTTAAATCACTTGAGATCCAAAATCTCAAAGGATTTGAAATTTTGATCGGGGGAGAAAATGTGATATAAATATGAAAGATGATAAAAGGTGACCATTTTTGTCTCAAAGTGCATCTTTGCTCTCTAATATGTGCTAAACTCTTTTTGAATCTCGAAGCATATATTAAGGGGGAGCATTTCAAAACAAATATAAACCTTCATGGTACAAAGATTTCTATGTTTTAACATAATGTACGTTGATTGAGTGTTAAATGGTTTCTAAATATTTGGTAATCGTGGATGTATTTCAAAAGATCTCTTACCTCTATGTGATAAAATGATTTCAAATATCCTATGCACATATTGAGGGGGAGAATTTACCAAGAAAATCAAATGGTTGCTTCTACGGAAATAGAGATCAAGAAATTATGTCAAAGAACTCATGCCTCCATGTGCTAAACAATTTCAAGATCATATGCACATGTTGAGGGGGAGCATTTCAAGATGATCAAAACTATTAAGGTACAAAATGCTTTGATTTCGTATCACAAGTACCTTGATTGAATTTCCAAATGATTTTTCAATTGGTTTCATGGAAGGATGAACAATACCAAATAGACCGACCAAATTTACTTTATGCATGGAGATATAAGAATGGTTAGGTTAGGTATTCGTTCCCACGATCTCGCCAGAGCCGGAGGGATCTACCCAGGGACAATCCACTAGATAATGTAGAGTCATTAGGTATAATGAAAAAAGGAGAAAAGTGAGATATAGGAAGAGTGCGGACTGAGATAGAGCTAGAACTGGAATAAACCCAACAAGGTTCTAGTAATGAAGTCTCGGTAAGCACTTAAGGGGTTGAAGAATGAAAAAGAAATGAATGATAAAAGGGTGAAAAGAAATAGCCCTCCATTATTTCAACCTTAGGGCAGAAACCGGGTTCAATTCATATGCTACTGGATGTTACCTAGGTAACACCGGTATTGAAGACAAGACATCATGGACCCAGTGACGCACTGCACTACATCTTCCCAAGCTACTCAAGTTCCTCTTAAAAGGACTTGTTTCATTCTCACAGGGGAACCTACATTATCTATCAACTTTTTCTTAGAGATGGTTGATATTGAAGAAGGAGATCCTCTCCCTAGTCTCCGGCATAGGATCCAAATGTGCACAATTGAGTCTAGAGCCACGAGATCATCATATAAATCTCATTAAGGACACAATCAATGAAGACTCTCTGTTTCACACAATGTGGAAAGAGAGAATGTACTTTTAGAGTCCTACGCATTATCCTTGTGGTATTGCTAGAACATCTGAGTGATATGCAAACATATTCACAATGAAGATGGAAAGCCTTCTAGAGCCAACATCAAACAAGCTCTTGGTAGGTGGCATGTGAGATCTATCCAATAGATCAACCATGTGACAACCGAACAGAAACAATGGGGCGATTCAAATTTTGAATCAATCCTGGTTCAGGTTATGGATTGACGGATACCTTTGAAAAACCGGTCGTTGTGCTTAAAACTCTTTTCTCTAGCACATCGACTGTGTATTAATATTTCAAAAATAAAAGGTGTTTATGATTGATAATTGATTTTCTTTAAAACCTTCGTTGTATTGCAAAACGCTTTATTTTGAGCAGATACATGATTGTTTTCAAATCTCTTTTCATCAATCGGTGAATCTCAAATTTGCTTGGTTCACTCACTCGTGTTGTCTTCTTTGAGGCGTTCGGTTTGAGAACAGCTAGAGCAGTGCGAAACCATCAAGGAGATTCTTCGAATTATACATGATCACGGGCGTACTTATGCTTGATCAACGAGGAACTGTGGGACGTGTACCTCAATTCAACGAAAGTGATCAAAGACACTTTCGTGCACTTTATTGCTAACTGTTGTATGTAGGTACACCCGACGTTTGTAGCTGATCAGAATGGAGAGGTCAATCGATAGCCGCATGCTCACACAACACATTCATCTCTAAAGAAATCATGATAAAAGCATCAACGACTCTGATATTCTCACTTCATGCTTCTGCTACGCTGCTGCAAATATCATGAATCAACTAAAGCTTCCGCTACTCTGATAAGAAGAAATCATGATCCAGAATGTGAGCATGTCGGTCCTAATGTCACAACTTTATATGCGGGCAACACAACAATGGGTGATGCTGAGATTAAAGGTGGCCGATGATCTCAAATAAAGCTCGAAGGTCATCAAAATGTGGATCAGCCCTATAACCTCCACTTAATGTACAAAGTTGTTGGACTATGATGAAATCGCCATGTATGCATAATGATTGAATATATTGATGAAGTGAAGTCTACGAGATCAAGACTGAAGATTAATTAGAATGCTAGAATGCGAAATGTAAATCATGGGGTGACCTAGGAATTGGAAATTTTATAGTGAAGCATCGGTCACCCCAAAATATAATCAAGCTTAAGTTAGCTCGTAGACATATCATTTATTACGTTATTTGTTAGTTAGTTATTAGCGTAGTTTAGTTTAGTGCAACACCGTGGAGGAAGGACGAGTCTTTACCCACTGTATGCCTGATCCACAACCCGAAAGAAGGCGTGCTTCTTTGTATAAATAGCCCTCTCCCCACAAGGGAGAGGGTTGGATGTTCATTTGCAATCTAACCTTCTATGTGTTTCTCTCACTAGAACATCTCCCTTTCTCTCTCTAAAACTTGTATACGCCATATATGTTTATGCTTTGATGTGATTGTGAAATCCTATATCTTACATTTAATTACTGGGATTTTAATCAACCCTAATCATATCCATAAATTATAGTTACATGAAAAAAATTAAAAACAAAATATGTTAAAGAAAATAGGCGATTAATCATACAAAATCTTCGCGGGATTACCACGAATCTTGATCTTGAGTTCTTGATGACAAACCATTATGAAGGCTAGGGCTTTATTTTCTTCTTTTTTCTATAATTCGCTTTTGGGAGGGGGGAATAAACCGTATTTTTTTAATGTATTTATCAAATTCTAGTTGGGCTTGGGGTATATGGGTTTAAATAAGAAAACTAAGCCCAAAACACATTTTTTTAAAAACCAATTGGCCCAATATTACATTTATATTTCTATTTATTTATTTAACTTATGGCATATATAAAGTAGATAATTAAAAAGTTAATCCGAATTCTAGGGCGTTACAATTAATCCCCTCTAACAAAAAATTCGTCCTCAAAATTGAAGTCGCAAAAGTTAGACGGAGACGCACCAATTCACGAAACGAAATGCCAATAAATACCCTCACGCTCAGAGAGGTTATTCCAAAAGGGTCTTCACAAATGGAATAGTTTTATTTCTCATGACTCGATCCCGAAAAATTTGGATAGCCACAGGCTCTCCACATAACACAAATCATAACAAATCTGATCCAACAAATACGAAGCCATTACGTAGCAGATGAAGGTTGTAATCTCACAAAGAGATACATGAAACACATATACACACTAGGTAAATACGGAGGTAGTGCTAAACAGTATAAAATGTCACAAATCAAATCAGCATCTGAGCGAACAAAGGAGCTTGCTAAAGATTAGAGAAGCACCTATTGAATTATCAAACATATCAAGCGTTTCATTCAGGGATGGGTAACATATTCGTACTGACGATCAATTGAGCACATATCGGAATATCAAAATGTGAAATTAAATGGATAGGATACCCGCACGGTCGAGAATATCATCAAGGCTGACGAATCACATATATAATTCTAATTCATCAAAGGTACTAAACTTAGGCACCTCTCACGACATCGTATGATCCCAATAAGTTCAAATCATATGATCTCGGTATTATCACGTTGATCAGGCGTCATAATACTTGCATCATATGAACATGTCCTTATTGCCATCATATGAACATGTCCTTATTGCCATCATATTCTATTATGAGTCGTGACAAATTATACTACTAATGCCAAATCAAATCAGATTCACATATAGGTGACAAGCATATCATCAACCCAAACTCAGAGAAAAAGATTCAGAAGACTAAACGAAAACTTACCAATCCACGGAAAGAAGGAAGGTGGTCGTCTAACTTAAGAAGGTTCCTCATGACTCATTTCTGACGATCCAAAACAATCTCAGGCGCACAAACAGTGCCAAAATATCACAAATCTGATCTTGCTGATACGAATCACATATTCACATAAACAAAATAGATGATAATCGAAATCTCCTAAAGAGATATGAGATATGATACAAAGCTGAAATATTACCAAAAATACCAAATCATAAAACTTCACAATTCAAACCGAGTTCTGAACAAATCAAAGAAAAGTAATATCGATCAAAATCACATAACAAAATATCAAGCTGTCTTAAAACGCATGACAAACAAATGAGAGGGACGACGAATTGCGGTAGTTCTATCTTCCACCATTCTCAAGATAATCACGGGCCCGATGCCCTACAAACCACACGGAGCGGATGAAATCTTCTCAGCATCTCTTCTCTGATACGACGTCCTAGTAGTTCTGCTGAACTGCTGGCCATCTATATGCCCAAACTCCTGGGAGTAGTTTCTCCGTCTATCTGCAATACACCAATCATAGTTCTTTTGCTCGTACTCCTTCTGTGTGCCCGCTTGTTGAATTTTTACCTCCATCTTTGCTCCTCTTGTTGTTCTGTCCAGCTCTCTCCTGCGGCATCTTGATGTTTCATGCAGCGTCGCAATACTTCAACGATCTTCTCGACACGAGCAATATTGTCTTCAACTTAACTGGAGTGGCAGCTGTACTAAACGGATGTGGCATATTCACGAACCTCTCTATTTCAGCAACTATTGTAGCAACTCAGGATCCGGATCACCATCTTCGATTCTACAAGTAGTCACCATCTAAACGATCGACAAACTAATCCGCGAAGACAAATAGACAAAATCAAATGTGGGAGGATGAAGATCAAATCAGCGAACAAAGCAGTTCGAAATCAAATCGAGCGAAAAGGTCCAACCAAACGGAATAGGTCGACATAGCGGAAGCCTAATGTCTACCCAAATCCTCACAGATCATAGCCTAAGCTCTAAGGGTCTCAAAACCTAGGCTCACGATACCATAATTGTAACACCCCCAGACAAGGGTCGAATGTCACATTATGAAGTCATATCAGAACATACTAATAAAATGCAAGCGGAAGTCTTATTAAATAAAATACCAAGTCATATAAACGAATGACTTACAAAAGGAAAAATAGATAATCCAACATGTCTAAAAGATACGAGATATCGAAACAAATTTTCTTCCAAATGAGTCCAAAATAATAAGGGAAACTAGGGTCGGTTCACTCAAAAGCTCCTACTCTCAGCCCATCAAATCCCAGCATCCCACTTGGTACCCGCCATGGAAAGAAATACAGCTGAGCTTAAAAAGCCCAGTGAACAGATATAACAAAACAAAAGCTAAACATAATCAAAAATACAAAAACGAATCAAAGGAGGCAGATAAACAAATCGTAACGAATGAGCACAACGAGTCTATGAGTCAATGAGGAACCTGCAGAACACAATATTAACAGATATCCAGAAGGAACATAAATCAAAGAAGACCAAAGTAAAGCAAAGCAGCGAATCATTTAACAAATATAAGCTCATATAGATAACTAAACCTACAAATATCGAAACATAGTAATATAGAAGTTGATGAAAAGTATCATAATCAAAACAAGCAACCAAACAGTGTATAAGCATATCAGTGAGCGGATCAACTAGACATGAATATGGCAAACAAACAAATCAGATAATCAGGTATACATAAGCTAAGCAGAATTCTATAATCAGGAGAAATCAACTGAATAGAATATAAGCATGGCAATCACACATGTCAGAATATCAACAATTAATAAACATAATAAATATCATAACAAGCTGAGATGCTAATAGAAGTACAAGCATGCCAGTCACAAGTATAGGTAGGAAATACCGAACGAACATCATAATTAAATGAAGTAACTGAACAAGAATATAACATGGCAAACTAAACAAGTCAACTAGACATATAACATAAGTTGAACCATATTCCTTCATCAACCAGTAACATGAACAGAAGTGTAAACATCACAGATCAACAAGTCAGGTAAACATCAAATATTATGCCAACCCGATAACATAAGCATCAGAAAATACCAAACAAAAGTACAAACATGGTAATCACAAATAGCAGGTAAGATTACTAAATGATAGTCATAGCCCACGAAATAACTGAACAAAGCATAACATGATAAACGGATAAATCAAATGACTACATACTAGCATGGCAACCAGACGAATCAAATAGTCACATAATAGCATGGTAAGCGGATAATCAGATATTAGCATGCTAACAGATAAATCATGTAACCACATACTAACATAATAGACAGAGAAATCATGTAATCATGTACCAGCATTGTAAACAGATGGATCAAATAATCATATAATAGCATAGTCAACACTTGAATCCAATAATCATATAATAGCTCGGTAAAAGGATGAAGTGGTAATCTAAAGTATAAGTTTGGCAGCCAACCGAAATAGAGTGAAAGCATAGTAAATCAAATGAACTGAAGACCGAGTATAATAACCAAATGAACTGAAGCATGAGTCCGATAGTCAAACGAATCACATAAGAATACTGAGTGAATAAGTAGTCAATTGAATGATTGAATAGGCATAGCAAACGAATGAATCAGAATATCAGATAGTCACATAATAACCAAAATCAGAATGTTGCCACGAGCACCTAATACTAAAGGAGATACTCCAATAGCCAAATCTAGCAAATCACATAGCATAACCATATATGTCAAATCATATCAAATCCGTCAAATTATAAGTGCACAAGGAGGGGAGACCTCTCAAGTACCAAATGGAGTAGCTAGCTCCCAAATGTGAGAGGGTGTATTGCACATACGTACTACATCACCAAAACTGAACTGAGTACCTAGGATGCATCCATACGCTCCTCGCAAAACAAATCAAATATACATATGCCCGTACAAGAGTGTACATACGTATTCATAATGGCCAAGTGCACACATATCATAATCATATCAAAAGGGAACGCCGAGGACTAATCACACCACCCCAGATAGTTTCATGCCATTGGTGCATCAATGACATGGCCATGGTACCTCCATGGCTAGTTAACTCGGCCAACCAAACACAACAAATCATATCATATCAAAAAGGGATCTCAAACGGATAACATATCGAACGAATAACTAATCGAATTTCAAATCAGAGGATCATACCAAAACGAATCATATCAAATGGATCATATCAAATCAAAGCAAGGAGAATATGAATCGAATATCAAAATGGACAAGAGTCATGAGAGAAAAGAAGTGTCATCACTGAAATGACGGAATATCTGTACCTCAAAGAGTGTGCACGAGAGAAAAGCACACAAAGCCAAATCACTTATCCCTCTTCACAATATCTACAGTAAATATATTCACATATTACCAACATACCCATTTTATAAGCTTCTTATGCATTTATAAGTGTTTTACTTATTGACATCATCCTTTTATCTTTCATTTTTTTAACTTCACTTCTGGACCAGCTTTACACCAATTTTTAAACCCATTAGAAGTATTCAAAAAATTTCAAGAAAATTCCCAGAGGTTCCCACATTAGTTAAGTAATTTCATAAATTTTTGTGGATTTTATCTCAGAGTCTAAGTATGGTTTAAAAATCCATATATCCAGACTTGCCCAGAAAGTGTTCAGGAAATACACTTCAAAAGTTCAAGCTTATTAGACCTGTTTAGACACCTTGGAAAAATTCCCAAAATTCTCATAAATTCATTTATATCATAAATATCACTCCTGTAAAAGGAGAGCTCCTAATTCCATATGGTTTGAAAAGGAAAAATCAAACAAGCCAACTAAATTTCAGACCCGTTTTCTCAGCTTTGACACTTGATCTTGTAAAATTCAAAAATACGACTTAGACAACTCCAAATTCGACCAAACCACTTGGAAAACTTAATTAAGACATAAAATAAGCTTTTCCAATGAAAACCCAGAATATTGCACTTATACAATTCGATCTATAACACACACAAATTCGACTACAAAACTGTCCCGATCCAACAACAACACCTAAACCCTAATCGACGCAAGATAAAACCTCTAACACATCCCTAATTATGTTTTAATGATAAAACATGTTTAATAATTGGATTTTAATCAACCTAATCATATCTATCAATTATAGTTACATAAAAAAAATTAAAAACAAAAGATGTTAAAGAAAATAGGCGATTAATCATACCAAACCTTCGTGGGATTACCACGAATCTTGATCTCGAGTTCTTGATGACAAACCATTATGAAGGCTAGGGATTTTTTTTATGTAATTCGCTTTTGGGAAGGGGGAATAAACCGTATTTTTTTTGTTTGTTTAATGGATTTATCAAATTCTTGTTGGCTTTGGGGTATATGGGTTTAAATAAGAAAACTAAGCTCAATACACATTTTTTTAAACCAATTGGCCCAATGTTACATTTATATTTCTATTTATTTATTTAACTTATGGCATATATAAAGTAGATAATTAAAAAGTTAATCCGAATTCTAGGGCGTTACAATTTTACTAGTATTTGTGTGGCAAGTGAGGCAAATATATGAATTTTTGGGGCAAGGACCTATTAGTAAAGGCAGCACAGTATAAGGACCAAAGCATAAAAGAAATATAATATTACCACTGTACAAGGACCAAACATTATCAACCAAGAGACTATTTTTAGTCAACCTACACTAAAACATCTTAAACACAACTTACCCATTAGGACCATCTACCAACTGATCCAAAACACAAAAACCGGTATCTTTCTAAACCCTATAGAAAAACCATAGAGAAACCAAGAAGATGACTATCCAAGACAAAACACAAAAGTTCCTTAGACGGCAAACTTTCTACTTCTCAACAAGGAGATCAGCCAAGGATGCTTGGTGAGAAGCCTCAAGCTCGTTTGCCCTGCCACCAGCGTTGACAGCCTCCGTAGTCTCAGCAATGAGGGCGGCTTGGCATTCTTGTAATGTCGCCTCATTCCTGTAGATGCTTATCTGCAAGTAGCTAATCACATCCCTTGCTCTCATTTACATGGGTGGATTGTACCACCCATTGAATGGACATGTTGTAGGCTAAAATTGATAATCAAAATGTTAGCATCTTTTTACAGCATAAACACCAACTAGACCCACTTGTATAAAATCACAATCATAATTAAACAGATATTACTATAATCAACACATTTAAGGTAAACCACTACAAAGTCAACTTTAAAATGAAATAAAATTAAGTGTCCCAACTTGTCTAGGACATATATTACTATAATCAACACATTTAAGGTAAACCACTACAAAGTCAACTTTAAAATGAAATAAAATTAAGTGTCCCAGCATGTTCGAAGGACAACCCTTCTATTGCATGAACAAAGCACCATTTTTCCGATTTTACAGTCGGTGAAGAAGATAAGATTTTAGGGGATAGGAAAGATTAAGAATGAGTGGTGATAAACTTTCCCTTTTATTAGCAGTTTCTTGTGGCATTACGGTAAACAAGTGGACCTTACGGTAATATTAAATAATGGGCCGGTGGTAAAATGACAATTGTGCCATTTGACTAAAGACAAAGCAAACGGCAACTGACGTGGTTGACTAACGGAAAAATGGTCAAAGGACCAGTTTAGACTATTAAACTTGAAAAAAGGACTCCCGGAGATGAAAATGCCAAGTTTTGGTTTAACGTGATACGTATGTAAAAGATTAAGGACGAACCGTGTATTTTACTCTAATATTTAAGCTATTTATAGCTTTTGGGTATTTAATGTTTTTTGATTTTGTGTTGGTTATCTAGCTTATGTTTAAATGATTAAAAGAAGAGAAAATGTAGTATTTCGAAAGTTAGCATTGGGATTTTTTTAATCATTAGAATATGTTGAAAGCCAATAACGTCCGAACTCATAAAATGTTGACTAAGAAACTATTAAAGATACATCCTATGTTTTACATGGTTGATTATATTTAAAATTTATTCATGGCTGCAAATGTTATGTAGAAAAAAGGGTGCGTTTAACTTAAGAGTTGAGAATGTGAGAAGATAAAAATGCATAGCCGTGCTTTAAAATGTTAAGAACTGGTCCCAAGTATGAAATAACTTGTTTTTAGGTTACATAATACACACACAAAACCAAATTTGAAAGTATGGTTATATAAAAACAAAAAAAATAGAAGGCTACACAATTAAAGAAAAAACGACAAATTAACTATATTTTTAGGTAATTATCCTTTATACTAGAGATACTGCGTAGCGTTCTTGGCCAGGCTACTGTATTTAACGCTTTTAGCAAACAATGTCTTTCGATTACACATTTCCTATGATAATAAATTTATGTATGTCGATAAATTTAGGATGTAATAGCTTTAATCATAGCAAACCATTTCATATACTAATAGTAGGATAACCACGCGATGTTGCGACAATATAAATACGGTAGTCCTTAATATTATGGGTGTAAAAGATCATAGTAGTTAACATTAGCTTGTAGTCGCAAGTAGGTAGGAGATGGTATGATATGCTTCATTAAATTTGTGCGACAAATATCTACACATTACTAAGTGTGATGGAGCTTTGCTTGGTTTATATTATTTTGTTTGTTTATTGTGTCAAGTAAGCTTGTTTGGTTTTACAATATGTTTTATTAATTGTAATTTTCATAAAGGGGGTGTTTTAAATAACATCATTAATTGTAGGTGTTGACCAATCAATAGAGTATATGTTAGTGCATCAATTCATTGTGCATATTGCATTAGTAGTTGTATTCTTTAGTTAAATTGAATTTCTATTTTTAATTTTTGAAAAAAAGACTTCTAATAATAGCAAGTGTGTAAGCTTAAAATTTTTAAGACTTCTAAAAATAAAAGTCCTAAATACATTATATAGACAAGTAATTTCTATGCTTGTACCTTTGTACTTTTATAGATAAATTTTCAAGTACTGGACGACAAGATTTACCTTAAACATTTTCACAAGGTTGGTTAAAGATAGCAATCTCAAAGTTTTTCACACATAGAAAGATTGACGAGAGATGTAGTAATGTGCAGAGAAAGTAAATGTAATGTTAATTTTGTGATAGTCTTGCCTAAGAAGAGACTCATAGGCAACTAAAATTTCCTACACGTATATCAAGCTCATAAATAAATAAGTTCAATGCTTTACTAATCCACTTTGACACACTTATTTTAACAACATTATATTAAGAGCAAAACTAGCAAATAGCTAGCAAAAGATTAAAAGAAAACAAGAATACTACACATTCATATACGAGGATATGGGTTCATCCAACCACTATAACCAACTAGAATTACATTTCTTGCTCCTATGACATATCCACGAATATGAAACTTCATTCCGCTTTGACGCACTAGACTTTGGAACTGATAACTTAGAAAAATTGAACGACTTCGGTTTGGGTTGCTTTGAAAAGCTTCAACACACGCTCACACACAAAGCCATCTACTTCGGCTTATTGAGTGTTTGTTTAAGCTTATATACGGGCTTAGGAGCTTATAGGTTTTCAACTTATGTTTCATAAGCCTTTTTTGGTTTATTTTTTGATTTATGAGCTTATGGAAGTTTATTATGTCATAAAAAACCTATATAAGTCTGTAAGTTTTAAAATAAGCTGAAAAAATTAAGCTTATGAAATATAAGTCGAAAATATATAAACTCATAAGCTCAAACAAACACCCCTTTATTCGTACACTACATATAAAGCAAAAACCATTGCACCTAAAAACTTACAAAATGAGAAAAATAGATTCACTAAAATACCCTTAGAGATAAAATTCAATGTAATAATTATTTTTTTCACAATTAATCACATTTTAATCAACAAACTATTTATTGTCGCTACCCTGCACAAGTAAAATGACATGAAATATAACGGATATAAAAAATTAAGTGCACTCCATCTGACTATAAATTTAAGACATAAAAAAAGATACAATATTTAAACAACATAATAAACGCGCACACACAAATAGGCGTAAAATTTATCTCATATAAAATTAAATCCGTCTAAATAAGTCATCAACTCAGGACATGTTTCACGCTAAGATCATGAGAAGGTTATGCTTTAAAAAAAACAATCTCAATTTTTAATCTCTCACTTTATCTCAATTTACAACTATATCTATAGTTTTGATAGTTAGGGTGATGGGGGTGAGCGGCATGGAGCCTCAGTACCGAAATCGGCGTCAGCAAACCACCACCCCCCATCAAATATTGGCATCAGCATGGAATTTTGGCATACACTTGCCTCTGTTGATAACCGTTAGGCTGTTGATAAAATTTTATTTTTGGTTTTTTTAAAATTGGATTTGACAACCAGTGTTAAAATTTGGCAACCACCCCAATCAAACTTACACCTTTTGGCATAAAATTTGCCAAGTGACATGTCGAGTTGAGATCAACATAGATCTCATATTTACCATAGATCCAATAAATCAATCTTAGCCATCAATTTTTTTTATCAAAGTTAATAAAAAAACCATTTATCACATTTTTTTGAAAACAACATATCTTGCAAACGATAAATCTTCAAACTATAAAAAATACACCATCGCGATGAGAATTAAATTATATTTCTATAAATATGCACTTTTTTATATTTTCGACAAACATGTTTTTTCAAAAATTCCGCTCAGAAAAATCATATATGATTTGTAAAATCATATATGATTTTTAGAAATCATATATGATTTTTAAAAATCGAATCATATATGATTTTTAAAAATCGAATCATATATGATTTTTACAAATCATATATGATTTTCAAAAATCATATATAATTTGTAAAAATCGAATCATATATGATTTTCACAAAAATATATGATTTTTCTGGACCGAAATTTTGAAAAAAAAATGGTTAAAAATATATAGTAGTGCATATCTAGATAATTTAATTCCGCGATGGTATTATTTTTATCGCGTAACAATGCGGTTTTGAGATATTTAATTTTTAAAAAAGGGTGAAAATTTATTTTAATAAAAAAATAAATGACTATTATTAGTTAATTGGATCTATGGTAAATTTGAGATATATATTGAACTTTTGCCGTGACATGTCACTTTATGATTGAATCAATTCTATGCAAAAAATAAAATAAAAAATGACAACCACCCCATCACCCTTATTTTCGCAAAACATGCACTCGATTTAAAAAGCAAAAATGAAAAACTATTGAAAACATTTTCTTAGGCTTATTTATTTAGCCCACATACTAGTGGTTGGCTCAGTTTCCAAAAGCCCATTAGGGTTCCACACTATCCCAATATATAAAACCCAAACACACAATCCGTCATTTCTCACAGCTAACTTTAGGTTTTCTTCGCCTCCCACACTCCTCCTTACAAAAACACACATCTAGGTTAAAGCGACGGCGCCGCCGCTGTCCTCCTTGACTGACACAAACAGTCTTGGCCCTCAGTTTTGCTAAACAATCTTTTACAAATCTTAGTAGTACTTTTTTATAACAGTTAGAATGGGTAAGGTATCAAAGGCTGATAAGAAGATTGCTTACGACGCTAAGCTATGTCAGTTGTTGGATGACTACACTCAGGTGCTGGTTGCTGCTGCTGATAATGTTGGGTCAAACCAGTTGCAGAATATCAGGCAAGGGTTGAGGGGTGATTCTGTCATTTTGATGGGGAAGAATACTATGATGAAAAGGTCTATTAGGATGCATAGTGAGAAGACTGGTGTTCAGGCTTATTTGAACCTTATTCCACTCCTTGTTGTAAGTTTTTTTTTACCCTTTTTATTTTTCATTTTGTTAAATGTTGTATATAATCTGATTTTGGTTTAAATATTTAGTAATGTTTGGAATAGTGATTAATGGTTTTGTGATGTATTGTTTATTGTTATATATTGATCAGTCGAATTTAGTGTTGATAATTATCTAAAAATAAATTTTCTTTTATTCTTTAGTAACTGTATTTGTTTATTTTCTGAATTGTAAAAGTTGTTAAGTGGGTGCTTGTTTAGGCTTATTTGGTTTTTGGCTTATGTTTGATAAGCTTATTTTGCAACATTTTGGCTTATATAAGATTTTTATTACAAATTAAAAATATATTAGCCGGAAAGTTTCAAAACAAGCCAGTAAAAGTGAGCTTATGAAACATAAGCCCAAAACCAAATAAGCTGTAAGCCGGCTAAATAAGCCGAAACAAATACGCCTTAGTTAATAGTTATGAAACATATAATGAGTTAAAAAACTTTATATACCTATGCTGTATTTTTTATTGTGAAATCTAGGTTTACTGAAAGTTATAAATGAAATTATTCTTGGATTTGTCAGTTTTTTGGGGTATATTATTGAATTTGAGTATGTTATTTGTTTTAGTAGGAATATGTTGCGGGTCAGGAGTAGGTTATTATTAATGTTTAATTTGTTTTGATTGGTGGTTTTTAGGGAAATGTTGGTTTGATCTTTACCAAGGGTGACTTGAAGGAGGTCCGTGAGGAAGTTGCCAAGTACAAGGTGAGATTGCCTATACTTCATATTTTGTTTTTCTCTTGTCATCTCGTTAAAAGACCTAATACATTTCATTGAATTTGGGACTATGATGCTCAAGGGTGTCTGAATTGGCATACAGTAGTGTGTATTGTCTTGTTACTGTTTCAAAATATAAGTTCACAAAATAGATCTAAATTGATGGTTTGTATTAATTTTTGAAGCGTTGTCTATTTGGTATAACTTGACTTAATCATAACACCTCCATATGTGTGGCTGGATAATCAGAAACTGCTTAAGCTGTTAAAAAATGTCATAATTTTAATTTTGATTAAGAACAGGCCTTTTTATAAGCTTATTTGTTGGGTTTATTGTTTTTTAAAATTACAATAAGGCAATACTCACTTCTGTGTACAAGTTCAGGCATATTATGAAGCCTTTGTTTAAGTCTTTTATTAGGCTTATGAGATAGTTTGTCAGAAATTGAACTACTAAAAATTTATTAAGGGCATGTTATGGAGCTTATAGGATGACCCTCAGTATTTTTTGATGTCGACTTCTCACTATTATTCTATGGTTTGAACAGGTTGGAGCTCCTGCTCGTGTTGGATTGGTTGCTCCAGTTGATGTCGTTGTCCCACCAGGCAACACTGGTCTTGATCCATCTCAGACCTCTTTCTTCCAGGTTAACATACTATAATACAGTCATGTCAAATCATACAATATATGTGTTTCACAAGATTTTTTAACTTGATCTTTATAATCAAATCAGGTCCTTAACATCCCCACCAAGATTAACAAGGGTACCGTCGAAATTATCACCCCCGTGGAGCTTATCAAGAAGGGTGACAAAGTGGGTTCATCTGAGGCTGCTCTTCTAGCCAAGCTTGGTATCAGGCCGTTTTCATACGGTCTTGTTGTTCAGACCGTTTATGAGAACGGTTCAGTCTTCAGCCCAGAGGTTCTTGATCTGACTGAAGAAGACTTGGTCGAGAAGTTTGCTATGGGTGTTTCCATGGTCACCTCTCTTTCATTGGCTATCCACTACCCAACCATTGCTGCTGCTCCTCACATGTTGATCAATGGTTACAAGAATGCTTTGGCCATTGCTGTTGAGACCGAGTACTCTTTCACATTGGCTGACAAAGTGAAGGAATACCTTGCCGTAAGTTTCAAGACTTTATTGTGCTCTGATTTCAATTTGACATTATTTTTCTACCTAGGCAAGCTAATTTTTGTATTGAAATCATTGCAGGATCCAAGCAAGTTTGCCGTTGCTGCTCCAGCTGCTGG
>OU343220.1:94258268-94351957 GCA_910596185.1 Chrysanthemum makinoi | reverse complement strand
TTCAAACATGACAAATATCTATAGGTGTTTTAATATTATAACAGCAAATATATCTTTTTAGATGATTATCATATTAAACTTTATTCCGTAAAATATGAAGTTAAAAGACTAGTGACATCATTAAACTCATCTCCAACCATGTTTTTTTTGAGCAAATCTCCAACCATGTTCGCATGACACATTTGTCTTCATATTGAAAGATTGGAGCACATTAAAACACATTTTTAGATGATTATCACATTAAACTTGCTAAATATCGTCGGCATTTAAAGGATTACGGTTAATACTTAAGAGTCGTTCAATGTTGTTGAAATATATCAATCTTATGATAGTTGGAGGTCTTAATAAGTAAAATATTTAAGTCAGTTTTTCTTGATAATATCTTTGGTCTGTCTTTGTTTAGTTTATGTTTGTAGGGTTTAAAGTGTAAAAGTCCTGGCTATATAAAGATATCTCTCCCTTAGGGCGTGGATAGTTGTCACACACAAAAGTTTTCATCTGGTTTATTCTCTCTGGCGATTCAGTTGGTTCTTGATTTTGGTTTATTGTTTACTGGGTTTATAGTTTAGTTTGGTTTAAGATCTTCTTGATCTTAACAATTTGGTTTAGTTTTATGTTTTTGATTAGTTTCTGATTGGTTAGTGTGTGAGTTTGTAAGATAGCACCTAATAGAGGAACTATCACTTTTCTCTTGTATTGTATGCTTGCATCCGTGTTGGAGACAAGCTTTCAGTGTATATTGTTATAATAAAAGATTAGATCACCAAGGGGTGGTTGGTTGGGTGATTATACCTTGTGTTTAGTTATTTTGATACCATTTTTACAAATGTCCATATAGTCTCCGACTTCGTATCTCCGTCCCAAAATATAATATTTGATGAAAAGTATATCAATGAAAATACATTTAAAACATGAAATTAATTAAATATATCTTACATCGATATTATATACACCGAAAAAATAATTAAAAGTTAAAGTTGAAATAAAAAGGCTTTGAAAAGTCAAAATGAACTTATAATTTGTGACGGAAAGAGTACTGTACAAGTGGTTAATACAATCATAGGGGTCATTATAATAAACAGTTTCGTTAACCAGTAAGCCTTTTAAACAGAGTTGACATTGTCCTGTTAACTTAATTTAAGCCTTTTAAACTTTAATACTGTTTTTATCATTATAAACAGAGTTTCTCTGTTCCAAATATGCAAAACTAGATCAATCGAGATAGATTTCGATAAGAAAACAGCTAAAGTCAAATTAGAAATTTGGATTTCCATATTTAGAAAGTTACTAAATTACAACACCACTACTTCACAAACAAAACACAAAATAATTACTATCAGCAATCACTAGTAACATATTCCATAAACTCTGGATCCGATTCAATACCCGCCATCGTCTCAGGCGACAACACGACCTCTAAGTCAACACTCCCACCACCTTCGCGCCCTGGAAACGCTGATATCTTCCCATCAAACTTATTTGCTCGCCCACTTCTAATCGCTATCGGCTTCCCCCACCCAAAATCATTATCAAACATGGGAAACCTCGGCGAACTCCCCATTGTCAACATTGCCCCATCAAAATTCCCTAAAGGAAAACACCGTGGGTCGTTTTCCCAATTTTTAACAAAACGACCCACCATAGTGTCATCATGAGACAACACATTTTTATTTAATTGTTCGGCACACCATTTCAGATCATGCGACAATACGTCACCTGCAGTGGCGTATGTCGGAATGCTCTGAATGGCGTTGCCAAAATAATGTTTGTCTAATTTTGGACTCAGTCTGTGCCGGCAATTCACTGCCATTCGAAAAGTTGTTATTTTCGAGTCAGGAAATTTCCGTGCACGTGTCACTGCGCGCCATACCAGCGCGCAAAGTGACTGAAAAGAAGAAATTTCAGTCACAGATATCTGACTATTCTCTTTTTTAAAAACAACAGCATTTCGTAACCAGTTGCCTAATAACTCCGTTACTTTCTCATCATTCATTTCCTTTCCAATCAACTCAACCACATTAATTTCACCATCACCATACAAGCTTTTCTTCCTATTATTCGTCCGATTCTTCAACTTCAAAATCGACTCTCTACTAAACCGAAACACCCGCTCACTCAACGGGGCGTGCTCATCAAAAGTCACCTTCAAACCATCTTCTGGAACTTTCAAAACCGCGTCCGAAATCAAGACAGAATCACGAACAAAACACGCCTCCTGGGACACAATCCCTTCACCTCTACATATCTCAGAATACATATTAATAAAGTTCCACAAAGAAGTCCCATCTACAACAGCATGATTAACCGAAAAACCAATAAACACACCATCACTCAGCTCAGTCACCTGCACGCCCAAAAGCGCGTTTTTATGGCCAGCATAACTAACCATTCTGTCAAAAGTAAAAAAACTTTTAACGCAATCTGGCACATGGGTAGGAGCCAAAACATCAGATACTGATAAATAAGTACTATTTGCATGTACAAATTCGACACCAGCATCGTTACATGTTATATACACATAGCCCTTATCATCGGTTACTAAACGCCCCCCTAGCGGAGGGAAATGTACTAGTGTTTTTGCAAGTGCGGATTTTAGCTTAGACACGAGGTCGAGGATTGAGATTGTAGGCTTGGTGAAAAGGTTTCCTTTTTGTATATAGTGGCATGACAACATTGGCAAGTCAGATACTGAGAGCTTAAGGTCGGGAAGTGTCGATTTTTTTGCGGGAAAGATAGTTGTTTTCTCGATTATGTCGACATGGCATTGAGAGGATTGGCAAGGCATTTTGTGATCGATCACTATTTTTGTGTTTGTGAAAAATGGTGGTGTGATGGAGAGTATAAGTGTGTTGTGGTTTATATAGGGGATGTTTGGACAATTGGACGGTTGGGTTCATGCATTTGCTAAGTGTTGGTTTAAAATTTTGTATTTTTTATGGTGAGATATGTTTTGAAGGAGAATGAATATGACTGACTGACTGGCTGTCACGTGCCATCCACACGATTTCTAGCTGTGTATTAGTATATTCACTTCACCAAAATAAGTAAAAGTATAAAGTATTACTAATATAGTTTAATTATATTGAAAATTAACTTAATAGTTTTTATGCTAAGAGTATTCCTAACTTTTTTATTTAAATCAGATTTATTATGGTAATAAAGTTAAGACCAAATCATGTTTGTAAACCATACTAGTTTAAGACCCGTGTAACACACGGGCAGCCTAAATATATCTTGTTGTAACTGATTATTTCTATAGATATTAAATATAAAACTCTAATCATGTATGATATTTGTATTACCCAAAATAAAGGGTATATACAATGTTTCAAGTGATGTCCTGAAGCATGAAGATAACAAACATCGTATCAAGAAGGGAATGCTTAAAAGATGATAACCGGAGTCCTCAATCCTTAGCTGAAAATATTTAATGAATCATGTCATAACTGTTGTCATCACAACCAAAACACTTTGCAACATTGTAAAGATGCTTCCTCATTCTTTACCAAAGCATTAAATGGCGTATATGTATGTCATGAGCTTTATTAACCTGATATTAAAGATAACTACAATACATAAATATGCAACATTGAAAAAATGGCAAATTAGAAGTTCAATTAATACAAAATATCGAGTTTTAAGAGAAGATGTCATTGAGGATTTTCATCCTTAACAAAACCTAAATATAGAACTCAATGTTTGGAGCTTAGCCATCATACAATAGATAAATTCTTAGTCGAGTTTAACAAAATAACAATCAAAATGACAAACATGCCAACGCTACAGAAATAGAAGACCAACGACTTGTTTGATTAACCAATCAACATCCAATAGTGTAAATCCCATCAAGGATTTTCGCTTCACCAAAATAAGTAAAAGTATAAAGTATTACTAATATAGTTTAATTATATTGAAAATTAACTTAATAGTTTTTATGCTAAGAGTATTCCTAACTTTTTTATTTAAATCAGATTTATTATGCTAATAAAGTTAAGACCAAATCATGTTTGTATACCATATATAGTAAATGCAGTATTTAAGAGATGGGCAAATGACAAAAAAATGCATTGAACTTGACACTTTTTATGATTGTATACACTCAACTATTTTTTTTCTTATTGCGTGTACTGAACTTTCAAAATTCGATTATTGTGTGTATTTTGTGACCATTTTACCCTTAATTTTTTTCAAATTTTGAAGGGTAAAATGGTCATTTTACATGAGAATAGTCACAAAATACACATAATGATCGAATTTGAAAGTTCAATTTAATAAGAAAAAATAGTTGGTATGTCGGATAAAATGTCAAGTTAGATCACATTCCGTTATAGGATTAAAAGTTTATACTCGTTTAAAAAAGATGTAAAAAATATTTTATTATTTCTTAAGTATCAGCTTTTGCAGTTAAATATCATAAATAAACAAAAAAATTAAATAGGTAATTTGGCACGAAATTGTGAATATAACTTAGATATAAGTACGGATATGTACTATATATACTTTGTTTGCTAACAAACATAGACTTTATACATCGGAAAATTTGCAAAACTGTGATCCAAGATAGCACTTATTTCTAACTTGACACAACTTTGTGACATATTACTAAAGTTATGACATCGAATCACGTTTTTTCGAGTTTACTCTTCTGTACCCAATGCACACCTGGTTCTCACTTATTTATCACATTTTTTTTAATACTCTACTACTTCCCAATATCTCATAATCGACCATATTTCCCCGCATTCCTTTTTGTTCTTCTCAGAAATTACACCGTCTTCACTGTTGTCTCATTTCGATCATGTTGACACATGTCCCATCCGTTCTCATGTACATCAGATTTCGACCGGATCAAAATCGAATATGTTGCAAAGTGAGAGTAATGTGACAAACAAACGGACCCCTCTTCACCAAACGGTTTCTATACTACAACAGCCTACGAATCGATTCTGTTTGACATAATGGGTTGTTTTTATAAAGGCTATGACAACGTTAGAATGCTTTGAGAGGAACAACGACACAAGTTGGTTAGCTTTCCAATAAAACTTTGGAACTTCAATTTCATCATCAATATCTAGAATGCTTGTGAGAGGGAACACGGATCCCTAAATTTACTACTAGTTTCCTTTTTAAGGATCCGTGTCTCTGAGGCTGTTTTTCAATTGCTTTAACGCGAATTGTGTTTCATAATCTCTGCATAGATTGACGAAATGTTCTGTACTTAGACCTTTTGATTATTACCCTTTTGCACTACATCAACTATTTTATCAAAGTATTAGTACTTATTCTAGCAATCTTAGAATCAAGATGATCAACTAACGTTTGAAGTTCTACACAAAGCTTGCACTCACTATCTACTTCTTTTCCCTTTTTTAATCTCTTTAATTTATCTTTTAGTTCAAGAACTTCCTTTTCTAAACGTTCATTTTTGTTTTTCAAAATCTTGTTTTTGTTAGTTACTTTAAGTCTAATTTTGCAAAGCTTATCACATTCAAGATGTAAAGATTCATCATCTAACGATGAACTTACCTCGTTGGAGTCTTTTGCCATGAGACAAATCTCTTCCTTCTCCTCCTCACTCATTCCCGCAGGCATTCGCGAGCGCCTTTTTGTTAAGCCATTTGGGACATTCACCAATAAAGTGATTAGGATCCCGCATTTGAAACACTGCGTTAATCCTTCACTTTCTTGTCGTCTTTGCTTTTTCGCAACCCTTTCTTGTCGTCATAAGGTTGCTTGACATATCTTCCTTTTCGAGAAGAAGAACCTTGAAGTGCGTACCGCCATTGCATACTCTTCGTCATCACTTTTCGAAGATGAGGTTTCTTCATCACTTGAGACTTTCTTGGCCTTTAAGGCAAGAGATTTATGTTTCTCTTCTTTTTCTTTGAGACCTCGAGTCTTTAGCGAAACGAGCTCATAGACTTTTAGGTTGCCTATGAGTTCATCGAGAGTGATGATTGACAAGTCTTTAGATTCTTCGATGGCCGTCACCTTCGGTCTCCACTTGATAGAAGCCCAGAAATCTCGACATGATTACGACTAGAAAGACTCATCAAAGTGCTTTAATGAAGTAATAATAGTATTAAAGATAGCAAAAGAATTATCAATACTATTCTCATCCAATATTGAAAATTGTTCATATTGTTGAACAAATAAATCAATTTTGTTGTTTTTAACTTGTTGATTTTCTTGGTGTGTTACAACCAAAGAATTCTAAATTTCTTTAGCGGTTTTATGCATAGAAATTCTTTCAAATTCCTTTTAGGTAAGGCATTGTATAAAACCATTTTTGCCTCACTATTTTTGGAAAGCTTTTCTTTTTGGTCGTCGGTGAGACGATCATGAGAAATGTTTTCTTCATTGCCGGTTTTATCATCTTTTGTAGTTGCTTGAAAATCACCTTCAAAAATAATATACCAAAGATTAATATCTTTTGATTTCACATAAGTTTCAAATCTATTTTTCCAATAAATAAAACCATCAGTTTCAAGTGTGGAGGTCGTTGCATAGATTGCCCTTCTCTATAATTTTCAAAACTCATTGTGATCGAAAAGTTTTTAAAATACAATTTACTTTAAAACTTTTGTAAACCTTGCTCTTGATGCCAATTGTGGAAAAACTAGAAGGGGGGAGGGTTGAATAGTTTTACCGATTTTAATTTAAGTTTCAAGGATTTAGATTCTATCTTATGTGAATTCGTATGGATGGATAAATAGTATGAAATAATAAGTAAAGTAAATAATAAAAGCAAGTAAAGTAAATGATAGAAAGTAGCCTGAGTGATATATAGTGGTTAACTACAAGGACACCTTCCTTTCCACCTCGGCTCCTCAGAGTACCCCACTCGAGTTCAAGCACTATGTCAACAAGCTCCTTCAACTTGGCGGAGAAGCCTAAGGCGTCGCTTACATTTTTTTCGGTACAAAGCTAAATACCGAGTTCTTCCAGAAGGTAGAACCAAACCTTTACACACCTATTACACAACAACTATGTGAAATATGAATTACAAGATCTTGCTACATAAATCTTGTGGATGGATAAATCAATCAAGGACCACCTTGGATGACTTGTAGTATAACGTGATCTCGCCTTTGTGAATGACCTATATGAGAATCACAACAAAAGATAGAAGAACTACTAGAATGATCAAATGATCGGAGGTTAGAAGAGTGAGATAAAATATGAGAGAGTTGTAAGAAGAACGGTGAGTAAATGAAGAACCATTATTTATAGGCATAAAAGCCTTTTGCCCATGGTTCGGCCGATCCTTCACTTGGGGATCCGGCGGTGCAAAACCAGAGATCCAAACGGTGCGAACAGTCCGGATTTTGGGTTGCAACGGGGTTATGGGTTATAGGTTATGGGTATGAGCCAGCCATGTCATGGGCTTTGGGTCATGGGTACCAAAACATAGATAAAATGTATTCGATAAATTAAATGGGTCATGGGTCATGGGTCATGGACATTGGGTCATGGTATGGACCCAACTGATTTCATGTATAATGTCATGCAATGGGTCATGGGTTATGGATTAGCTCCATGGGTATGGGTTATGGGTCTTGAATATTACCCATCCTATTACATAAGCTATTATAACAATTAAATTATTACAACATTTTATGTAAATGACCAAATGTATATACTTTACAAAATAACATGTATTATTATAATTTTACTTATGGTAATTTTATATTTGTTATCAACAAAACATAACGAGATCGCTAAATATGAATAAACGTTTTTACGATTTATTTATATTAGCGCGTCGTATGCTTGCTTTTTCATCTACAAGTAGACATAATAGCATAGAGAAGGGTAACTACAACTGATGGGTTCTATTTGCACATTATGGATGGTGGAACGATGATCAATGTTCCATTTTTGTTGGCTGAGTGGTTATCAAAGACTGCTGGTGGCAGGAGGTAAATACATACGGATGATTTAAATCCTTCGTTCTGAATCAGTATAAATCGTTGTCTTTATCTCTTTTTTCTTATTTATTTACTTACGATTTATATTTTTATATTGTTCACACCTTTGTATGAAACTTGGTACTTGTAAAAGAAGTCGAAAAGAATGTATTCACCCATTCTCTCTATGGTTCTACAAGGGCATTGTCAATCCCTGATGAACCTTTGTCCTTCAGCTTTTAGTTCCTTATACATACTAGGTGACTCTGCATCAATTGGAGAGTATGTATCTAAGTTATCTTCGCTTCCTTGACGATGCCTTTGACTCGAACTTGGCTGAGGTTGCTCGCCGATTTCCTTATCAACGAGTCTTTTTTATATTTAGTTTAATTTATGTTTAAATCTAGTCAGAGATCATTATGCACTGAATTAACCCAAAATTATTTAACAAAGTTACAAATAGAAATGTTAGCTCATAAATTGTTACTGATATAAATAAGACATTGTATCAAAATTTGTTTTTCCTTTATACAATAAAGGTGTAATGTTTTGAAACAATTTTATATGTTTAATTCCATCAACATGATTCTGGCAAAAGTACTTCAAGTTATATAGAAGTTGTATGGGACAACTTCATTGAGTTCAAATCTTACTTTGGCTACTACACAACTTGACCGCAACGACCGCAAGAAGAGATGATGGAGATGCTCACAAGTAGATGCTTTCTAATATCATTGTTAAAGAAAAAACATTGCGACAATCTTTATCTACAATCTAGTCAGCAATTGAGCTTACATTCTTATTTTAATATATGAATTTGATATGCAAGTAAGTAAGAAACTAAGAACCAAATAATATTACTCTAAGGAACACATAGATAATTATTCACGTAAGTTTTCAATACATATTTGTCTTGGGAGATAAAAAAAACTATTTTAGGATTAATCTTAAAACAATAAGTAAAAGTACTTTCAAGGACATAATAACTAGTGGCAGGGTTCAATATCTTCATGTGTTTTTGAGTTAACAATCAAACGTCTGGCTCACTTTGTTTGTTAAACAGTTGCTAGTTTTATTTTATTTTTCTATGTTTTGCTTGACTTTCAATGCATAAAAATTTTAAACTACTTGCTAGTATAAAATAGGTTACAATTGGTCGGTGGGGTTAAAGGTTTAATCTTAAAAAAATAAGAACAAGGGGGCGTATAACCGCCTTTTTTCTCATTAGTCGGCTGCAACTAATTTTTAAATGGAACAAGTAGCGACGCTGACTTAAGAATCTTGTTTTTAAATATTGATTAAGGTTGATGCAACCTTACTGTACTTGTTTACAACTATTTTCTATTTTTCTTGGCTGTCTCTTCCAGCCTTAACAATCTACATCCCTTGTTTCTTGCTTCAATTCAACTTCCTTGAATGTCATTTAAAAAACGAGATTGTCTGTCTAACAGAAACGAGTCTTAAGATCATGAGTATCGAATGGATATATACACTTATCAAAACAAAGGAAATGTGTTATCTATACTATATAAAATGGAAAAATGGTCAAAGTGGAAAAAATGGAAAATGTTGAAAGTTGAATGTTGAAAACATGGTCAATAGAGAGAGAAATAAATAATATTATTAACTTATTAAGCAATAAATTACTTAAAAATACCATATCTTCTTCAAATTTATTCACGTTATGCAATAATTACCAGCGTCATGAAAAACCAATAAAATTAAGCTTTTCTTAAAAGTACAATAAAATTTTCATAGCATTACAATTTAAAAGCTACCACATAATACAAAATATAAAATAATTAAACACCCAATTAATGTTATTTTTAAACACCAAAATTAGAAGTAAATGTTATTATCTACATTGTACGTATTAATAAAACAGAAAAGCTTCATACAAGTAAAAGTTGATAATACAATATAGTTTTGAAAATTGGACCCAGGCGGGACCAACGTGTCAACCGGAACAAATTAATGCACCGTAGGTTAATTGCCAATTAAACCATCGAAAGCGTCGAGAGGACCCGTTGAAACCGTCCGGGTTGACCAGGACGCTTAAAACGGGGTGACGGTTTAATTTGACATGTTTTAACCGACCTCTCGAATTGACTGGTTTAAATCGACGTTTTTTATCGAGAACGGTTCAACCAGTTGAACACCCGGGTGAAATCGGGTTTCAAATTTGACAATTATATGAAATGATGTAGTAGTTGTGGAACCCGTGACCATTTTTTTTAAAGGAGAGACCAAGTAATTGTAGTTTTTGGTTTATTTTGATTTGACACATGTAATTTTTCATTTGTATAATGTTATTTTAAAATTGTTCTCTTAAAGGAGAAAGCGTATATGAATCGTCGTTTAAAAGTTAATATATATTGTATAGCCTTTGTCAGTGTATCGATAATAATGTTATGTAGTTTATTAAAATCACAAAAATAAATAGTATTGTTATCTTTAGCGATAATTATTTGTCACTCCAACCAAAATAGCTTTGAACAATCATAAATATCTATACAATTGATAGTACTGAAAATAATCTTATATGGTGATATCAATTTGCAAAGTTACAATTTTAAAGCCATACCAAATGTTAGCTACACGTAAAAAAAATAGTTATCCTGCCTAAATTACCAACGAAAAAAGCCGTAGCGGTTGAAATTTGCATACAACTACAATATAATATTGTCATTAATAGTTGCTTTTTTGTAATCTTGAATCTATTATGCAAAAAATCTTAATGCTTAAAACAATCCATTGAAAATATCTTCACACACTTAGATCACTCGCATAATTTTTTAAAAGCCCATATATTTATCTTTCTGTATCGGCCAGCACGTCAGTGTAGTTATTTGAAAGCGTTCTATCTTCAAATCAGTTATTGAAAGAAACATGGGTCGTCGAGCTTTCTTGAAACTGTCATTGCTTGCATTGGCCAGGTACTTCGTCTAGTTTAATATAATGCCAGTAATAACCGTAACAACTCTTTCAAGTACATTGTTTCGATAAGATTTATAGAAATCCCTACTCGAGCAAACTTTTTACCTTAACCATCATCGAGAGGCATTGTTTCGCAAGACTTTGAGACTCTTAGGAATAATTGACACAATAATTTTCTAACATAAATGATTTATGTTAAAACAAACAAATCACATGGACATATTTTCCAATTTACTCTTGTCATCTTAAATGTATGCATGTTTGACAAATATAGCGCCCGGTAGCACGAAGAAGCAAGAAGAAGCAGTAGCACGAACCGGTAGTTGTCTGTGTTTGTAAGAACGTTTGAAAGTATAGTTGTATAAGTGTAAACTCTACTTGCTTGTAAACGCTACCAAAAGAACCATATAAATTTGAAGCATCTAAAGAAAATTAAATAAGTTAGGGCCTATTTATTTTATTAAATGGCTTATAAATATGTGGATCCTACATGTGGGTCAACGTCTGGTTCTACGACTTATTGAGGAGGACCGGATATCTGATGCCTTGTGCATATAAAGGGCTTATAAATATGTGGATCCTACATGTGGGTCAACGTCTGGTTCTACGACTTATTGGGGGAGGACTGGATATTTGATGCCTTGTGCATATAGAGGAAACAACATAAATGAGTAGGCCTCACATAAAAAAGAAATCTTATTAAAATTTTTTGGCCCCACTCATGTTACAACTCAAACCGTTTAACAAAAAAAGAAGCGGCCCCTTAATTAATCTTACCAAACAAACACCATGTACAAAATACTAGACACTTGTTGCTTCAAAACAGAAATGCCAGAAGAAAATATGTCTTGTGATAACAAACTTTTGTTGATGCATATTTGACGTTTAATCCAGTGATTAGGGCGTTGATTTTTGGGCGAACAGACCCAAGTTCGAGCCTACCGTGCCCCCTTTTAATTTGTTTCCAAAAACAATTTGTACCGTTAGTCCTCTAAGGACTAACGATGCAAATATTTTCTCCTTCGTTAGGAGATAACGGAGAAATTATTTGCACCTTTAGCTCTTATTGACTGACTTTACTTACAGAGGGATGTATGGTGGCTAACTTTACTAACAGAAAGATGTTTGTGTGTCAAAAAAGATCACGAGGATGTATTGCGAGATATAAACCACAAACATATATTTTGAACTTTATTTTATTTTTCTTCTCTTTTTGAATGTTTGTTTAAGAGCATGAGTTGAAAATAAGGAAGCGTTGACATACTTTGAACTAGGATGCCCCGGCCAATGCACTGTGCAGCGCCTGATGCAAACACTCTTAGGAACCCACCTCACAAAATAAATCCAATTTATAATTTACAATTAAGTTTTGTCATATGCTGTTTTCTATACTTCAATACGACCTAAAATAACATTATAATCATGTCAATGGAATATATAAAAACAATTTTCTTATATAAACTTCACGCTGAAATAAAAACAGGTACTATCAGATTTAACATTATAATGGTAGCAAGAATAAGATAATCACAACCATTCAACCAAATTTATAATGTGACTTGCGGGACCTAACCCGAGTTCCATATGTGTAAAATAATAAACAGTAAGAAGCTCAGTTTGTTCAACAACGCATCCCATGAACGAAAAGACACACAGAATGACATTTACGTGACCTAATGACTTTTTGTACCATTTTACCGAGAAAACTATATCTATTGAAAAAGTGAAATGAACTAGAGAAAACACATTAAGGCGGGAAAAACTGTTATTCTCATTAACTGGAAAGTGAGGAGTACATGTATTATTTAAGTATTTATAGACTTTACAAAGTCAAACTAGAACAGTCAAAACAACTCTAATATAATAAATGTAAAAATGCTAAACTACATTGAGCTATTATAATTACAACTATGCATTAAACACTTCTTATACATATTTACATTGATCCACAAATCACTTTGGCACTGTAGTGAAGCTTGAACTTAGCTGCAGTTGTTGAACTTAGCTATGTAGTAAGAATATGATTGACTCGATGAACAATAGGCTTGTGGTTGGTGTGCTCTCCTTTACCCCTCCCCCTCCCCACAAGTTGGCACTACGTATGCATCACATATGCCAAAATTGGAAATGCACTGTGTATGCATCACATATTCTTTGGGAAGACCTTTAGTTAGAATATCAGCTACCTATAAAGATGTCAGTATAAAGCTTGGTAGAACTTGATTATTCTTGATCTTATCTCTCACAAAATGGCAGTCTATCTCTATATGCTTTGTCCTGGCATGATGGATTGGATTATAAGCCAAAGCTATAGTAGAAGCATTATCACAATGAATGGTAATTGGAGTAGCAAGTGGCATTTGAAGATCTTTGAATAGGCATTGGAACCATGTAATTTCACAAGTGCAGTCAGCCAAGGCTCTGTACTCAGCTTCTGTTGATGACCTTGAGACCACAGATTTCTTTTTGGAGGTCCAAGATAGCATGCAGGGACCTATGAAAACACATATAGCGAACCTAGATCTTAGTGATGGGAGCTACCAATCACTATCACATATCTTGAGTAGGAGGTTATTGGTCTTGGGAAGTGTAGTCCTTGGCATGGGCAAAGTTTGATGTACCTTAAAACCTTGTATAAAGCTATCATGTGAGTGGTCCTTGGTTTATGAGAGAACTGACTGAGAGCTTGTGTTGCAAATTAAAGATCGGGTCTTGTTATGGTGAGGTAGACGAGTTTGCCAACAAGTGTTCTGTATAAGGATGGGTCATCAAGAGGTTCTCCATCAGTAAGATTAAGAGTTTTGATTGGATACAGAGGTATTGATGATGGTTTTTGATCAAGGACTGTTGCACATTGAAGAAGATCTAGAGCATATTTTCTCTGAGACATAATCAAACCAGTGGAGTTCTAAAGTATTTCAATGCCTAGATAATAATGAAGTGATCCCATGTCTTTAATACTGAATTTGTTGTGAAGCTGCAATTTGATGGAATTAATCAAATTCCTATCGTTTCCTGCTACCAAGATATCATCAACATAGATTAGTAAGGCAAGAAAATGAGATCCTTTGTTGAAAGTGAAGAGAGGAGTATCTGCATATCTTTAGTGAAAGCCCAATGTGAGAAGGAAAGAGGCCAGTTTGGTGAACCATTGCCTATTTGCCTACTTGAGCCCGTATAGAGATTTCTTGAGTTTACACACTGAGTTAGGAGGAAGGGTTTTGAAGTAGCCTTGAGGTAATGCCATATAAACTTCTTCATGTATATCTCCATAGAGGAATGCATTGTTAATGTCAAGTTGTTCTATGATCCAGTTGTGGTGAATGACAACAGCTAGTAAGGCTCTAACTGAATCCATTTTGGCCACTAGGGCAAATGTTTCTTTTTAATTAACCATTCTCTTTGTGTGAATCCTTTGGTTACAAGTCTTGCTTTGAATCTTTCAATTGTTCCACCTGCCTTGTACTTAATCCTGAAGACCCATTTGCAACCAATGGGAGACTTTCCAGGTGGTAATATAGTGATCTCCCATGTGTCATTGGATTTCAAAGCTTGAATCACTTTGTCCATTGCATCTACCCATCTGGAATCTTTAGATGCTTGGAGGTAGGTGTGTGATTCAGTGTTTTTGTTTATGTTGTTAATGAGGTGTTTGAGTGATGGTGTTTGGATGTTGGAATAATCAATGTAGTTTGTGTAATGGTGCTTATGAATGTTGTGGATGAGTGACTTAGGAAGGGTGCATTGGTAGTTTGTGAGTTTGGAGGATGGTTGCTTGGTTCCGAGTGATGTTCTTCTAGGTATAGGAGGTGGTGTGGTTGATGTAGTTTGAAGTGTAGGTGTTGGTGGGTCTTATAGATGAGTTGGTAGTGGTTGGTGCAACAGTTGTTTGATTTGGAGGTGTTAGAGGTCTTTATTTTGTGTCAGTTTGTGTGGTGGTAGGTTCTGTTGTAGATGGTGTGGTTGTTTGTAGAGTAGGTGTTGGTAATGTGGGTAGATTGGTAGGATCAGGTGTGGTAGATTGTAATGGAGTGATTGGAATTTGTAGGTGAGCAAATGAAATTAAGTTTCATCAAACAAAACATGTCTGCTAGTAATGAGTTTGTGTTTGTTTTGGTCATATAATTCATAACCTTTTTGTATGAAGGAATAACCAATTAGGACAGTGGGGATTGATCTTTGTGCAAGTTTATCAGGGCTATGATGGTGTACAAATGATCTACATCCTATGATTCTAAGATGATTAAGTGATGGTGGTTGTTTGTGAAGAATTTCATATGGTGATTTATCATGAATAGGTTTGGAAGGGAGTCTGTTTATGATGTATGTTGCAGTAAGGAGACAATATCCCTAGAAATGATTTGGAAAGTGGCTTAAAATTTAAGTGCTCTTGCAATTTCCAGTAATTGTTTGTGTTTTCTTTCCACCATTGCATTTTTTGGGGGGTGTGTTTGGACATGATGTTTGATGGATGATACCATAATAATTAAAGTAAGTTGTGAGGTGTGAATTTAAGAACTTTGTACCGTTGTCACTCCTAATGGTTTTTATAGTTTTGTGAAAGTGATTTCGAACATATGCACATGATAAGGATTTGAAACGTACACTTTTAAGGGGTCATTTAAGCCCTTAATCGATCACTTTTATATCCATTACTGCTTAATTTTGTTTTTTTCACTTTTTAGGTCTCTTGGAAGCAAAATGCTCGAATGATGCATATTTGGACGAAAAGGAGTGAATATATGAAGAAAATGGCTAAGCCAAGCCAAGATACTCAAGCTCTTGAAATTGGTGGCGTCAGGCTTTGAAGAGGAAGGAAGCTCAGTGTTAGGAATTATGTAGCGGTGGGTTCTGGCGATAGTATTATAGTTTCTGGCGATAGCATGGTTTAGCGATGATGCGGTTATACGGATAGTTATTTTGTTTCTGCGGATATGTAGTTTCCGTGTTATTAGTTATTTAGTTACGATATGCATGAGATAAATTAGGAATAGATAGTGCATATCTTTTACGTGTTTAGCAAGCAACATTAGGTTTCTTGTACTATAAAAGAAACTAGCGGCTAGGGTTTGATGTACGCTTTATAACATTGTTAGTAATTTAATATATATCCATAGAGGATCAAGCAATTGGTGTTAATTGTCTTCTTGAGTATTGTATTTATTTTCCGCGTGAATACAATTCTAGTAAAGGTTCTCCATAGTTTTTCTTGTGATTACACAGGTTAACTATACTCTCTAAAAGCTCATAAGATCTATCTGGGATTGAACCCAACAAGTGGTATCAGAGCCTTGTGAGAATCTTTCTTAGAAGACAGTCTTACTCTATTTCTTAAAACCATAACAATGACATCATCAAAACATTCAGATTCAGAAAATGAAGAACAACACGAGCCATCAAACACCCGATCCACTATTCAACGGTAGTTACCACCATGTCCAACACCAATGCAAAATTTCCCTACCTGAAGAAGGACGAATATGACATATGGGCTATGAAGATGGAAAGTTATATCTCCAACATGGACATCAATCTCTGGAACATTGTTCTAAAAGGCAACAGTAAGAAGGCTGGAAGAGATTCGATGGGGTGATAATTCTTCGAACAGTGCCAGAGCACTTGCACTTCAGAGGAAACAAAGGCAAGGACTACCTTGCTTCAAGCTCTTCGGAATGAGCATATGAGTGACTTTTATTATATTGATGATGCTAGAGAAATCTGGAGAGCAATAAAGGCAAGGTTTGGAGGTAACGAAGAGTCTAAAAAGATGAGAAAGTCAATGCTCAAGCAGAACTTTCAGGAGTTTTCGATTTCGAAGAGGAAGGCATGCACAAGGGTATGACGGTTCCAAAAAATCCTCGGCCGATTAAATCAGTTGAAGTCCAAACCTGACAATGAGGAATGTAATCTCAAGTTCCTTCGTGCTTTACCTTCTTCAGGCGGAGTTTCTCTTACACTCCAAGGAGGCCTTGACTACTTAAGCTTTGATGACTTATACAATAAGCTTAGATCCCTTGAAATTGATATCAAGGGTCATTCATCTTATTCTCCAACTCCAACACACTCTGCTTTTGTTAGTGCTACCAGTGCTAACACAATGGTGTCTTATCTTTGAGTCCACTTTCATCAGCAGAACGAGAACTCACACTTCTACAAGAAAATCAAAGTCAATTCGTGATAGAGGATGTGCTTCAATCTTTTGTTGCTGAAACTAAAGACCAACAACAGTTGGCCTATGAAGATTTTGAACAAGTGGATAAATGGGATTTGGAGGAGATGGATCTCAAATGGCAGATGGCCATGCTTGCTGTTAAAGTCAACAGGTTTGGCGAGGCTCGGGAGGAAGTTTGGCTACAAGGGAATAGAATCACCGGGTTTGAGGGAAGAAGATCAGGTGCTTTGAATGCAACCAACTTGGTCACTTTTGAGAATGTCCAGATAAGAAGGTGACGAGAAGAAGGTATAATGCATACAAGCTTAAGGATCTTGAGGAGGTGAAACCCTAAAGCCTTGTTGTCTCTGGAGACAAGGATTGACTGGGATGATCATGTGGATGATGCTAAGGATGAAAATCCACAGGTTGGATTGGTGGCTCTACTTGGTGAATTTGCAATGATGGGCATCACTTCTCAGGTACAAAATTGTATATTTGGTTGTAATGCTAAATATGATGCTCTTAAAAGTGAACTTGATGATGTTAATGAAAAATATAAAGAATATTTCATTCAGGTCCAGGCTTATAAGAAAATTGTTAAAGCTTTAGAAAAACAAAAGGTCTGGTACCAACAAAATCAATTGGCTCTTGAAGAGAAAATTAATATTTTAGAAAGAGATTTAGAGAACACCACTAAAAAGCTAAAATTTAATAAGAAAGACTTTGTAAAGGTCATTGCTGAAAACGAAGGTCTTCAAGCTAATTTAGATTCAGAGGTGGCTAGGCATAATCAGTGGCAAGAACAGGCTAAGAACCTAGATAAACTTTGGAATAGTTCTATGTATGTTAAAACAAAGATGGGGTTAGGGTTCAAGGATTATATTGGACCAGATGAGATTTATGACCCTTATGAATATAGTGTCTTTAATCCCGTCACTGATGAAGAGGAAGATAAATATAGAAAACCTGTTAACTTTGTAAAACATGGTGAAATGCATTAAGTTTCTTCTTCCATTAATGGCATTGTTAGGCCACCCAACCCAGACTCAGACTCAGACTCGGATGAATCACATATGACCTATGGTCAAAATTCCAATGACTTATCGACGGCGATTGAATCTAATACTTTTGTCTCTTGTTCTTCCAGTGATAGGACTTGAGAACCAGTCTAAAGACTATGCCGTTGTGATTCAAGTGAAGAGTCTACAACGCCCAAGCTTTCTCCCAAGCCTTGCGCCCAAGAGTTCTTTAATGAATCTTCTTCAAAGACAACTCATTTTAGAAACATTTCTTGTTATGTTGATTTTGTTAAACAATTGATTTTGGTTGTGGTTTGAATATTTTTTTGTGATAAGACTATTCCTTTTTTGCAAGCATTTTAAGAATAAATCATGTTTTGTTTGTGGTAGTACATTTCATCTTATCAAAGATTGTGATTTTTATGTGAAACAAATGGGTATTTGTACTAATCAACAGAGATGTAGACCTATATGGAATGATGTGACCAACATTCCTCCATTTTTTCCCTCTGGAACACATGTGAGGACCAGAAGAATTCTTTGTGTAGAACAGTCTTGTGGTAACCCAGTTTCTGCTGACAAGTCATCTTCATCATGTTGGAGAAGAAATATTTATAGGCCATTATACAGACCTACTAGTACTTATTTTTAAAATGGATACAGGCTCCGTTAATAATGACCATTACATAAAGGGGGCAAGGTGGGATCTGTGTTAAGCCCTCAGCAGTTACTCTAGGACACATGATAGACCATCTTTCATGAAGGGTTCCAAGAACAATGGTGGATCTCATCGGTATGCGAGTTTATCTAATATGGTCCCAAGGCTGAGGCCCAAGATGATGGCAGCTCCATGTATACTAATGTTGTTGTATATCTTTTAACTTGTAGGATGATCCTCATTCAAATAAAGATTTAGGTATTGTTGATAGTGGGTGTTCTAGGAGTATGACGGAAGCAGAGACTCCATGATTTTGTAGCTATTCAAGGAGAATGCTTGTTACTTTGGAGGAGGAGATGGTAAAATCACAGAGAATGGAACTATTAGAACTTCCAAGCTGGACTTTGAGAATGTGTATTATGTGGATGAATTGAGAAACTTCAACCTATTTTTTGTGTCCCAAATCTGTGACAAGAAAAACTTTGTGTTGTTGTTAACTATCTTGAATGTCGTTCTCTCAAAATTTCCGATACCTGATGATAGTCAAGTTGTTCTGAAGGTGCCAAGGAAACAAAATCTGTATATATTCAATCTCAATGAAGTTCAGCCTGCAAGTGACTTGGCTTGTTTGATAGCAAAAGTATCCTTGGATGAATCTACTAAATGGCATAGAAGGATGGCTCATGTGAATTTCAAAACAATCAACAAGCTAGCTAAACTTGGGTTAGTTAATGGACTTCCTTCCAAGGTCTTTACTAATGAGCACAACTGTGTGGCTTGTAACAAGGGAAAACAACACAAGGCTTCCTATAAGTTCATTACAGCTATCAGCACTATCTCTGAGCCCTTGCAGCTTCTACATATGGATCTTTTTGGTCCTATATCTATCAGAAGCATTGATCATAAGTACTATAGTTTGGTGGTTACTGATGAATATAGTAGGTATTGTTGGGCATTCTTTTTGGGGACTAAAGATGAAACATTCCAGATTCTTCAAGACTTTATTGCCATGGTAGAGAACCAGTTAAATAAGAAGGTTAAATCCATTAGGTGTGACAATGGGACAGAGTTCAAGAATGACAAATTAATAGAGCTCTGTGCTACAAAGGGGATAAAAAGGGATTATAGCACTGCCAGGACTCCACAACAAAATGGAGTTGAAAGGCAAAATAGAACCACGATTGAAGCAGCAGAATCTATGCTTGCGATTCTAAGTTACCTACCATGTTCGGGTGAAGGTCGACGCTTGTTATATTAAACGGTGTTGATAACTAATCCTCACAACAGGACACCCTATGAACTTTTGTCCGGAAGATTCCTATCATTAGCCGCCTTTTTGGTTGTCATGTCACCATCCTTAACACCCGTGATCATTTGGCAAGTTTAAAGGAAAACGATCGGGATTTGTAGTAGGCTATTCAGCTCATAGTAAAGCTTACAGGGTATATAACATCTCCACAAAGAGGGTTGAAGAGACACTGAATCTGAGATTTATGGAGGACAAGCCAAATGTACAGGGAGCAGGTCAAGAATGGTACTTTGATCTTGACTACTTAACTGATCACTTAGGTTATACTCGTTATAAGTCTAACCTTTCTGCAGTGCCACAAGATGCTCAAACTAACATTGCAATTTCCTTAGATGATGAGTCAGATCCAGAGTGTAATGAACAACTTATAGTTGTTCCTTCCTTTCTTAACCACTTTTCGGTACCAGGACTCAGTTGCCGATGTAGCTTTAGTGATCGTGGATATGTGAAGAACTTGAAGCTTCAACGCCAAAGCATGCAAAAAGGATGATGCTGAAAAGTTTGGTTATGAATTCTCCAAAGAAAGGAACTTCTCGGAGGCAACTATTGAAGCCCGCAGGAACTTTGATCTGCTGGTAGTATCTATGTTCTGCCGGTATAATGTTGATTCCTCCGGTAATGGGTCGATTCTTGATGTTGATGCTGCTGTTCGTGTTCCTGTTCCTTCTGGTAGCGATGTTGTTCCTGCTGTTCCCTCCAATACTCCATCTGTTGATACTTTGGGATTAGATGCTTCTCCCACCAGATTTCCAACTCCATCTGACTTAGCCAATTCACAACATTCCAGCTCTGAGTTGGATGGCATTCATCATTTGTCAAGATCAGGCATTTTTGATTCTTCTTCTTATGATGATGACTTTGGTCCCACAATTACTAATCTAGTCACATCAGTTGATGTTAGTCCAAATGTCACAAAGAGGATTAACACAGTTCATCCATAATCTCTAATCATTGGTGATCCTACTTCCTTTGTGCAAACTAGAAGCAGGGCCAAGAAGACAAAGTTTGGTGAATCTGCATTTCTCAGCTACATTCAGGATCAACATAGGAAAAATCATATAGACTATCATCATTGTCTATTTGCTTGTTTCCTATCTCAAGTTGAACCTACCACCGGTGTTGACGGATGATGATTGGGTAGCTGCTATGCAAGAGGAGATGCAACAATTTTTGAATCAAAATGTGTGGGAGCTAGTTCAGTTGCCTCCTGGTAAGTATGCTATTGGAAAAAAGAGGATTCTCAAATGTAAAAGGGATGCAAGGGGGATTGTGGTTAGAAATAAGGCTAGGTTGGTTGCTCAAGGTCACAAACAAGAAGAAGGTATTGATTATGATGAGGTCTTTGCTCCTGTTGCAAGAGTGGAGGCTATCAGACTCTTCTTGGCATTTGCTTCCTATATGGGCTTTATGGTTATCGATGGATGTGAAAAGTGCATTTTTATATGGTGAAATTGAGGAAGAAGTGTATGTCACTCAGCCAGTGTAGACCCTCATAATCCAGATATGGTCTACAAAGTGGTTAAAGCACTCTATGGACTTCATCAGACACCTAGAGTTTGGTATGCTTTAGCTCTCTTCATTCTGCTGAAACATGGATATAGGAGAGGTGCTGATAAACTCTCTTTATCAAGAAGAGCTCTAGGGATATCATTCTTGTGCAAGTATATGTGGATGACATTATCTTTGGTTCTACCAAAGAGGCTTGGTGCATGGAATTTGAGGAGTTGATGAAAAGTGAGTTTGAGATGAGTGCAATGGGTGAACTTACTTTCTTTTTGGGCCTTCAAGTGCTGTAATCAGATGGTATTTTCATTCATCAAGAAAAGTATGTGCATGACATCCTCAAGAAGTTTGATATGGAACTAGTTAGGACCGCAACTATCTCACCTATGAAGCTCTAAGGCTAAGTCAAATAATGAACCGAGATCTGCTGTTAATGTTCATCTCTGTGCAGATCTATGATTGGTTCCTCATGTATTTGACAGCCTCTAGGCTTGACATTATGTTTGCAGTCGGTGCATGTTCGAGGCATCAGTCACTCCTTTGACTTCCATTGTGGACTGCAGTCAAGAAGATTTTCAAGTATCTCAAAGGCCAACCTAAACTGGGTCTTTGGTATCCTAGAGAATCTCCATTTGATTTGGAAGCTTATAGTGTGCAGTGATTATCGGTGCCAACTTTGATCGAAAATATACTACTAGGGGTTGTTAGTTCTTGGGAAGGAGATTAATCTCCGGCAATGCAAGAAGAGACAATAGTGGCTACATCTTCTACTTGAATTGAATATGTTCTTGCTACTAGTTGTTGTGGTCAGGTACTTTGGATTCAAAACCAATTATTGGATTGTGGGTTCAATTTTATGAACACTAAAATCTTTATAGACAACCAAAGTACAGTCTGCATTGTTAAAAATCCTATTTTTATCAAAGAACTAAGCACATAGAAATTTGACACCACTTTATCAGAGATGCTAATGAAAAACACCTTATTCAAGTGGTTAAACCTCATACAGATGAAAATGTTGCTGATTTGTTAACAAAAGCTTTTGATGGTCCCATATTTCAATATTTGGTTGTCCATATAGGCATGATCAACCCCTGATTGTTGTGTTTGAGGGGAGGATTGTGCCTAAGGGGAGGTGTCTGATTCTGAGGAGGAACAGGGTAATGAGAGGACACATATTGATCTTGAGGCACTTCATGTCTTGGCATCTGTTTCATTAGGAGAGACTCTAGCTCCAAAGGATCCAGAAGTTCAAGTGTTTTAAAGGAGGCAGGTTAGGAAGAGGAGTTATCTAAGTCAAATGGCCCTTAAAGCTAGTATGGTGGATTCTTCGAACCTTCATTGCTGATTATGTACACGTTCCTTCTGACAAGGTGTGTGAGGATAAGGAATCAGAGGCTTTAGATTCTACTGACACGTCTGTTGCTGCAGATAAGCCTGATCCTTCATCTGTTGCTTCTGAGATTCCTAATTACATTCCCTCTTATCCAAAGGATTATTCATTTGAGGATGAGTCTTTGCCTGCTTCTCAGGTTGATAAGGGCAAAGGTAAAGTACTAGATGAGGATATGGACTCTGATGCATTTAAGGCTGAACAAGCTAGGTTATTGAGTCTTCATGAGATTTCACAACGTGATAAGGAAATTGCTGCAAAGACTCAGGCTACTTATGATCTTGAGAGGTTCAAAGTCAGTCTTCTATAGTTCCTGAGGTCACACCATAGAGAAGGAAAGAACTTGATGATCTTGCTCTGAGATTTACTGATGTTACTTGGAATCAAGCTGGTGGTGGTGTGTCCAACAATCCAACTCTTGCCCAATCTATCTTGGGTGGTGCCTTTGATTAGAAGAATTATGTTGATGATATAATGGATTTGGTGAATCAAAGAAAGAAGGATCACGAGCGAAGGCTAAAGCAAAAGGGACAAACCTCTCTCAAGCCTGACAGAGGAAACATATGAGAGAATTTTCAAGAATATAAGTTCTGGGTTTATATACTGATGGAATATGGCATTTGTGAAATCCTTTCCTGATGATCAGTTACTCAAAGAGTATAACACCATTCTCTCAAGATTGGAAAAGGATGGTCTAAATCCTTATACCAGGGTGAAACACTCTCAATCTCTTTTGGAAGGTCCTAATCCTAAGAGATTGAAGACTACTGATGCTTCTGATAGTGCTCCCATTCCTACTGAGGAGACACAAGCTGATATGGCTTCATCCATTCCTTCGCGGCACTCCAAAGGTTTCTCTGAGATGCCGCATCGGTTTCGCTAAGAATGTGCCACCTCATGAAGAGAAGGATCTTTCTACGGATGAGAGAGGCATGTGTTCACTCCACAAAATCCACCGTTGTCTACACTGCGCAACAAAGGTTGTGGTTACCTTGAGGCAACATGTTAGTGCTACTTCTTCTCCTTCTTCGGAAGAAGACGAGGAAGAGTCTAGCAAGAAAGAAATTCCTTTGATCTTCCAGCCACAGAGCTCTTTTATAAAGGATTTTGAGGAGGAGGATTCAGATGAGGAGTTGGTAGTTTGGTCTCCATTGGTGAGATGGGAACTCACACCTCACTGGTCTTCTTTGGTTTGGGTGATTGTAACTCTATTTATCGCAAGGATGGCTCTGTTAGGCATTTTACATTTCTTTCTGAGATCCTTAATTTTTTGGATAGACAAGATCTGATTGCACTTTATGGAATGGTGTCAAAACATTATGAATCTCATCCTGCAACTAGTGCTGGTTTTATGTTGTTGGGTGACCTTCAAGTGTTGTTTGATTTCAAATATCAAGATGGTGCAGGGTTTAGGATTTGGGAAGGTCAAGCTAAGTGGAAGGTTTTTAGTTGGACATTTTATCCACTGTCTAGTATTCATGTGGTACAAACCTGGTCTGGGGTTTATCTTTATATATTTTCAGATCAGGATTACCCTTTGTCTTCACATTTGCTAGAGGAAATGTTGAAAAAGAAGTTGGCCTTCTCTACTGCTCCAGTTGGGAATGATATGACTAATGCAGAGCAGCTGGTAAAAGGGATAAAGGATAAGCTCATTGCTGCTTCTGTTGATTCTTCAACTTGAAGTCTGGTTTGTTGTTATATTTATTTCTTATTTCTTATTCTTTATTTCTTATTTTATTTGGTGTTTTGTTAAAAAAAAAAATAAAAAAAAAATCGTGTATATATATTGTCTATTTTCTAACTTTCATCTTTGAGGATCATGTTGTATAGGTGTGCTTCATATATGGTTTTTAACTCACCATGTCCTTTAGTGACAAAGTGTTAACTTACTATGGGGGTACAACTCTAGTAAGTATTCTCAAATCTGTTGATAGTTGCTGATTTACTAAAAATAAGAGGGTTATCAATGTACCCTGGTCTAACACACCAAACATTGGCTACTCCATGAGCAAACGGCTCTGGTAAAGAGATCTCAAATCCGTTGGATGGTTGACAACTTGCCAATAAGTTGTATGGTGATCAACTCACCATGTCCTCATAGATGAAGAGTTGGCTAGCCCACAAGTTCATGGCTTGTGGTAAAGGCAGTGGAACACCATGACTAGTCCTGAGTTAACGGCTTCAGGTAAAGAAAAATCAAATCCGTTGATGGCTGTGATGGTTTGACAAAAACCATTAGGGTATTCCAACACACCATTGATTCATGTTCTAAGTGTTGGACTGGTAACTAGTTCACCAGGGTGATGTCATGCTTCTACTCAAGAACCAGCTAGCCCAAGAGTGAGTAGCTACTTGGTAAAGGCTTCTCAATCTACTCTATTACTGATGATCTGGTTCCGATCTTGCTAATCTAGGAGTTCTTGATGAGATTATGGACTTCATGGTCTCTACGGGGTGGTTCTAGGTGTTCCTGGTGATTTCTCGGTTTTATTCTTTGGTTCTACTCAATCCTCTTGCATGGTAAAGATCTATCTAGAAACTTGAAGTTAGCAGTCAAATTCAAGTTTAGGGAGGATTGTTAGCAATTATGTAAATGGGTTCCTCGCTAATAAAGGATCCTGCCGATAGTATTATAGTTTCTGGCGATAGCATGGTTTCTCGGATAGTCGAGTTACACGGATAGTTATTTTGTTTCTGCGGATATGTAGTTTTCGTGTTATTAGTTATTTAGTTACGATATGCATGAGATAAATTAGGAATAGATAGTGCATATCTTTTACGTGTTTAGCAAGCTGCAACATTAGGATTTTTTGTACTATAAAAGAAACTAACGGCTAGGGTTTGATGTACGTTTTCCAATAACAATGTTAGTAATTTAATATAGATCCATAGAGGATCAAGAAATTGGTGTTAATTGTCTTCTTGAGTATTGTATTTATTTTCCGCGTGAATACAATTCTAGTAAAGGTTCTCCATAGTTCTCTTGTGATTACACAGGTTAACTATACTCTCTCTAAGGCTCATAAGATCTATATGGGACTGAACCCAACACTAAGACTTTTCATCTCAGACGGCGCAGATCCAGAATCAGGTGACGTCGCCCGACGGCGTCACAACTACAAGGTGACGTCGTCCCAACGATTACTTGGCCAAGACGAAAACCCGAATGACCAGCGATCTGACGGCTTCCCACCTATAAGGCGACGCCGTCGTAAGTGTAAAATTATATATAGAAATCGAATTTTCAGTATTTTAGGAGGTAGACTTTTGGAGTAAAAACCCTAAATGTTTGTAGTCCTACTTGGACAGTATCTTAGGGTCCCAAACCCTATTTTACACATCAAGATAAGTGTTTTACTTCATTGATTTCATTATGTCTTCCATTGAATGTGTGTATGCTTGGTTGTTTAACATGTCCGGATAAATTTCTTGTGTGTTTGCTTAGATCTATGAAACTTAGTTATTAATTATTGTTAGGTTGTCTCTTATCTTAATTGTAATCGGCTCAGGAGTGCAACTAGGCTATCATTGTGTTTAAATGCTTGAGTAATCTTTGTGAAAATTAGTATATGAATGAGATAGCTGATTTCGTAGTCTAAACATCCAAAGATAACCTTAAAGTTAGTTTATGAATGACTTAGTTGATTTTGTTTACTACACTCAAGGGTGACTTCAAAGAGTTAGGGCATAGGCACACCCTACGACTTTAGGAAACACAACGCGTTAAGAATAAGGACGTGACAATTCAACTTACAATAAAAGATAACTAGGAAGTAATAATATCTAGGTAAACAAATTTTTAATCATCATACGAGCACACATCAATAGACATAAGACTACCCGTAGAATTAGATAATTAGAATAGTAGAGTAATCGATAAGAAGTACCACCGCCCAATCAAGCCAGAGACTTTACCCTTAGTTTTCTAAAAATATAAAAAGATAAAAAAGAATCTTCCTCAACCTCAACCTTAGCGTAGTACACTTCTCACTAGCATTCCTATTCCCCTAGAGAACAATATCAATCCCGAGGCTTACCCAATACTACACTAAAACGATTAGGTACACTGCCTAGGGTGTTGAAAAACTTGCTCGACGAAAAGGAAGTTCCTTTGACCCGACGCAGCGGTACGCGCATCAAGTTTTGGCTGCTGCAGGGAATAGAATAGCTAGTTAGATTTTTATCTCGTTTAGGTTCCCTTGCTTGATTCCTATCAAGTATTCTCATTTTTAGCTTCCTCGTAGTCTATCTCCCTTCTTCGTGACTTTGTTAGTAATCTCATCACTTTTCTTCATGGAAGGTGATAACCCGCCACCACATCCACCACTTCCCATCAACCCACCACTCATTGACCTGCCAAGAGGCCGTACTCTTGGTGAATACTCTAGACCGACCACCAAGGCTATAGGAACACCATTGAGCTCCCGATCAAGCTCAAACTACGGCCCTGCGATCCGACACCATCCGGTTGGTGCAAAACGGATGTGCATTCCATGGACTTCGTTCCGAAGATCCTAATCAGCATCTCAAGGATTTCCTTAAAATCGTTGATTCTATCAACCTTGATGCTACCACATAGGAGACCACACCCTTATGTCTCTTCCAATTCTCTCTGCGGGACCAAGCTAGTAATTGGCTTGAGCGACTTCCCGCCGGATCCATCTCAAGTTGGAATGGTCTCACTACTTGTCTCCTTGCCCAATTTTTCCCACCGGGGAGAACTACCAACCTTAGAAAGGACATCTTGATGTTCCAACAACGTCAAGACGAATCTCTCAACGAGGCATGGACTCGATTCAAGGATTTGGTCCATAAAGACCCCTCATCACGGCATTGATCTTTGGCTTCAAGTCCAAATCTTTTACGATCATGCCAACTTCCTCACCAAGCAATCCATTGATCGAGCGGCCGGTGGAAGGCTTAGCAATCTCAACGCGAAAGAATCATGGGATATAATAGAAGAGCTTGCCAGTCAAAGCTACAAAAATTGGAGTGAATCTCATGAAACCCCTATAAGAATGGTAAATGCCATATCAATTCCTCATGAGCTTTCCAACATTATTGAGGAGCAAGTTAATGATCTTGAGAGAAGGATCGACTATCTAATTGAAAGGAAAAAGAAGATACCTGGACCAATTCATCGAGCAACGGTCAATTCCATTAACTATACCAACGACCCAACACCTCTCTCTGAATCACCAAGCCGTGAACAAAATCCCAATTCCATTCGACGCTTCCGTTCTACCTCTCCAATTCCACTCTCACCAAGCTTCAAAGCACAAATGAGAGAATACATGGCAGCCCATTCGGAAAGATTAGCCAAATTTGAAGAAGAGGTTTATAGGCAAAGGGAAGAGATGCAAGCAAAAATGACTGAGATGATGAACTTGGTGAAAGAGTACACTAAGACGAAGGTTCCCGATAAGGTGTTAGTGAGAAACGATGAGCGCGCCACGCCCACTTTGTTTGTTAACGCCATTTCCATTGTTTCCGATGAGGGTGGAGCAGTTTGAGAAGAAGGAGCCTGAGAGCAGCAAGGATATTAAGGATAAGAATAACGCTCAGACTGATGATGAACCTGATCACGAGGTTTTACCCTTGACGTGTTTTACATTTATAGTAACTTCGTCTACCTATGGCCTACCTAATGCACTAACAGGCGTGTACCCGGTCATGTAGTGAAGGAATGGTAAGACCGAGGTCATCCCAAACGGTTGATTCCTAACTGTCTAATTAATTAAATTAGTCAAATAAATAAGTTTTAATGTAGGATTGATAATATTTAAGGTGTCACGTGATCAATTGAGCTGGTTCTCTGGTAAACAAGCTAATGGAAAAGATAGTGATGCAATTCTTAAACCTAGTTCTTCCACAAGTGGCAACGGTCGATAGACTCCTTTGGTCAATTCGCTTTACCCTATGGTTCTAGAATCCTCACCAAGATGAACAGGTCACATGGGATCATTCGGCAATCTAATAGCAGTCATTAAGATCCGGTCGTTTACTATCGCAATACGTGGGTTCTAAATGTCACTAGATTCCCCTGTTTGGTGGGGTCAAATTCGAGAAGGACAACATTTGGTCAATTCGCCCTGTCATCAAAAAGATGCCACCACAGGAGAAATCCAGCACCGTGATAATAGTCCTATTGTTCCTGTCCCCTAAGCCGAGTCGTTAAGTTCCGCCACATGCTAGATTTATAATAGTGAGTGCCCGGCCGTTAGGAACTTAGACACTCACCCCCAATTCTTAAGTTCATCCAAACGGTAGGTGATCAGTTGGTCAAATTTCACAAGTAGAAAGGGTCGAGTGGGTTGGTCATATCTTTACGCTTCCGTCCGGTCCATCACCTAAGGTCAGTTGGTCATATCTCTAGGCAATTGACCTCTACCACCATTCAAAACTACCTAGAAACAGGGTAGCTACCAATAAATATCGTCATCTATGAGAAACAATTAATAACGCAAAGCATTAATAAATCTAAACTAGGCCAGAAATACCTAATTTCCACATCTCCATATATACCAAGTGGGATGACAAATATAATTACCACAAAAAACAATAAATAAACAAATACATAAAATCAAATAATTAATTAATAATAAATTAATAATCAATTAAATAGAACACAATAAGAATTAATTCGCCAACAATTATATTGATAATCAATATTAAAATAAATAATAATGAAACCAAAATAATTTTATGAGTCAGAAAATAATTACGTATCGTGCTAAAGATAAAGCTATCGATCCCTAGTTAGATTAGAGGCCGAAACGGGAGGTTTCTTCAAAACCTGCTACTGTGCTGCGCCTCTTTTGTTTTCCTCGTACAGTACAAAGCAACCACAATTGATGAAAATGACATATGACATATGACATAATGTCATATTTATACTAATAAGCAATATGCTTAATTGCAACTTTGGTCCTTGTATTTTCACCACTCTTTCATTTGGAGACTTGGTCATATCTTATCTTTATTTACACAAAAATGTGTAAAAATCGTCTTTTAATAATGACGACTTCAGCCCCTGGACTTCAAAACTTCTTGTAAGATATCCGCATTTAATTAATTACGGCGTAACTAATTTATAATTACGCCGTAACCTTCGAAACTTTGCGCCCAAGTAATAAATTACGGCGTAACTAAACATCGGGTTACGCCGTAAGCCTTCATAATCTCACACTTATCCGATCTGAAATAATCTCTACGTGTAACTAATTCCATGTTAGCACCTCATAAAATAATTACGACGTAACCATAAAAGATGGTTACGCCGTATCCTTCAAAGCTCATATTTACGCCGTAACATTATTAGCTAGTGCGGTAACCTTAAATAATTGCGGCCTTCGTTGTATTAGTTACGGACGTGGTCAAAGTACCCTTTACTGTAACTTATTTTGAGTATAGTTCTTGGCCTTTTATCACTTCTTTTTCGAAATAGCGCATTTATCCGAAATGCAAATATGAACGAATATAGACCAATTAAGTACCATATTAATATAAATGAGGCCATAAACACGGAAATTTGATATATAAAAGATCATGCTAATTTGATGTTATCAAATATCCCACCACTTGAATCCTACTTGTCCTCAAGTAGACCCTTTAAATAATTCTTAGAAAGATATCTCCCAGGATTAATTGGAAAACATGAGTCTAAAAATCACCTAAGCTAGAAAATTCCAAACCGAGCACCTCACGAAAAGGGAATTGAAATCACACTCTCTCATAATTCACGTGTTTATATTTGGGTGATCACTTAACTTTCGATCATATGGCGAGTATTCTATCATAGGCTTGACAAAGATACTAATCTCCACCACTAGAGTCTATAGATCGCATATTCTAAAAGGCAATGGGTTGATACAACATAAAGGCTTATGGGATTTATTTTGTCATTACTAACGAACTACTACGGGAAGGGACAAAATCAATGATACATGACCAAATCCATGGCCAAGACACCAATGATTTCGCTTCTTCACCTCGATTCATGAATAAGGGTAGGATAAGACATGGGAAACATTTAATGGGTGTAAACAAAAGCTGAAACAAACGGATTCCTAAGTCCATAATTAGTCCACCATTGCATTCAATCCCATAGCAAAATCGGGGTCAAGAGTCAAGGGGTCTTCAATACACGAGTCAATGCATATAAAATGTAGCGTAGTGCCTCATAATCACATAAACTTAGGCAAATAAGATGCATTAACTCGGCCTTCATCATTGAAAAAAAGTATGTGCTATAAAAAAATTTAAAATTTGGGTACTTTTAGCACATAATTCGACCAAAATCAACCATTTCTATCTCCCATCCCCCTACTTGAAATGTACAATGTCCCCATTGTACGAATATTGATTAAAATTTGAAAGACGGGATAGAAATGTACGGGTTTCTAATTTTATCCATAAACAAAAGCGGATTTGTAAACATTTGCGCCTAATTGAACAAGGCGAGAATACTTAACACAATACGACACATAAGCTGATTATAACGATCAGCAATAAACAAACTAATAAACTCTTGCTTGCATTCTTTTCATTTTTTTTACTTTATTTTTTATTTTTATTTTATCTTTTATTTTTTTTTCACTTTTTCACTTTTTTTTTTTTTTTTTTTTTTATGCAAGACAAGGTATACATGAATAAAAATAAAACACAATACGAACAAATAAAGCATCCCCCCACTTGAGATCAACTATCATCTAAACAGACTTTCTTCCAAAACCTTTATTCAAAACCCCGACTTTCACCAGTGGAACCAAAATTAACCAACAGCCTTGGGACCATGGACATAAGGAAACTACAGGGTAGGCTAGGCGATAGGTGTAACGAAACATATATTGGGTGAACAAAATGAAAGGAAAGGCTCAGAAGGGTGTATCTAGGGGTATCTTGCACTAATGGAGAGTGCAACAAAAGGGTTTAACAGGGGGATTGACTAATCGATGTGAAAAGTCAATATACACAATACACATATGGGCTATTTGGGTTTAATCCTAAAATTGCCTTAAATCTTAGCTGACCGATCACACCAAGTTACCTCAGTGTAATGCTCATGATAATGGTCTCGAAAAGATATGCAAAGCTAAGTTCTAAAGTCTACTACCCTTCCACGCACACTCATTTTATGGAATTATGTATAAGGGGAAAAGCGGAAGAGCTTATCCTCACACAATGGAAATATAGGGTAGGTGTGCTCATCTAGATTAATCCAGGTTAAGTAATGAAAACATGTCAAAATTTTACTAATGAAACACTTTTCATCAAAAACTAGAAAAATAAAGGCAAATAAAATCAAGTGGGTGTCTATGTCTAATCCCTTCCCTCCACTTGGGTCATACCTCCTCTCTGCTAAGCATATAAATGAAAAATAGGAAGGGTTAGAGATGGAACGAAAAACTCCCCTGGATTTGCTCGGTATGAATAATAATGCATGTTCAAAAACATGCTCCAATTGTGCCTCCACGAGCAACATCCAACTTCTCATCAACTCTCCTTGTAAACACCAAGTCACTCAACTAGGACGGATAAAAAGTGTTCTCTTGCGGCCAATCATAGCTCCATAATCAATTTGTATTGCTGCAAGAAAAACTAATACCAAAAAGCATAATTCCGGATAAGAAACAAAAATAGCACGACATGTAAAAATAAAAACAAAATAAAACCTAACTCACTTTAGTAGGAATCACGGTTGCATTTAGCGCATGCAACAAGCCTTTTAAACCCCTCGGTGTCCCGAGTGACTGAGTGAAGTCTCGTGAGGGTTTCTGAGGGAACACACCCACAAAGTTCATTTAATTACTAATACAAGGTTATGAAAATGTTTTGAAACTGTTTATATTAAAAAATTTTCATATCGTGAGGAGGATAGTTACGTAATGGATCGCTGGATTCGACGTAGGTGAGTTGACTTAAAAATGTTTACAGGAAGGGATTACGGCGTAGCTGGATCGGCCCGATTCAGGTAATAAAAAGCCCGAAGAAGATACGGAACATGGATGTTACGGCGTAACTAGATCGGTAGTTACGGCGTAGTTAGAATGAAAGTAGGCGGGATGGCCTTACGATAGCGCTTACGGGCGTAAATGGATCGGCCCATTACGTCGTAATTAATCTCTGATGTTGTTGTGGCCAAAATGTCAACTTCTTCCTACGTGTTGAAGAGGAGTTATTGGAACTCCTGTTATCTATCCTTGGTCTTTATACCTGCAAACAAGATAACAAAACATACCAAACCCAAAAACCTAAAAACTACCAAAATATCCAAAAAGGGTCTAAGAAAAATAAAATCAAAAACTAAATCTAGGATAGGGACGGGTAGTCTCCCGACGAGCACTTTTCTTTATCCTCCCGAGTCTTTAAGTTAGACTCTGCAACAACCATCAATCGGACGTCTCCAATAATGTCCATCGCTCTCCTAATCTCGGTTTATTATCGCGTCGAGATTCCCTTCACTTGTTCTTCCTGCTCAACCTGCACACTATCATAACCTCATGCATTAAATGTGTAAAAATAATAAACATGAGCAACAAGTGAGATATAACACATAATTCATAATTTTGAGATGTCACAGACTTGGTTACGGCGTAAGTCCAATTACTAACTACGTCGTAACTTCAGTCTGAAAGAAACCTGATATAATATAAGAATAGATTAGCAGTAACCATGGCCAAGGTTACACCGTAATCTCAAGACAGAAGACAAAATTGTAGAATAATATCAATCAAACAACCAAAAATACGAAGACCGTTCCCGGCGGACGCCAAAAACTTGATGCGGGTTTTAATTCGACCAGGTTTTAAATTTATAGTAACTCGTCTACCTATGGCCAACCTAATGCACTAACGGGCAGTGTACCCGGTCGCATGTAGTGAGGAATGGTAAGCGAGGCCGTGCCCAAACGGTTGATTCCTAACTGTCTAATTAATTAAATTAGTCAAATAAATAAGTTTTAATGTAGGATTGATAATATTTAAGGTGTCACGTGATCAATTGGGGGTGGTTCTCTCGGTAAACAAGCTAATGGAAAAGATAGTGATGCAATTCTTAAACCTAGTTCTTCGACAAGTGGCAGTCGATAGAACTCCTTTGGTCAATTGCTACCTATGGTTCTTAGAATCCTCACCAAGATGAACAGTCACCGGGATCATTCGGCAATCTAATAGCGATCATTAAGATCGGTCGTTTACTATCGCAATACGTGGGTTCTAAATGTCACTAGATTCCTGTTTCAGGTGGGGTCAAATTCGAGATGACAACATTTGGTCAATTCACCCTAACCTATCAGCAAAGATGCCACCACATGAGAAATCAAGCGCACCGTCATAAGTCCTATTGTTCCTGGTCCCCTAAGTCGAGTCGTTAAGTTCCGCTACATGCTAGATTTATAATAGTGAGTGCCCGACCGTTAGGAACTTAGACACTCACCCCTAATTCTTAAGTTCATCCAAACGGTAGGTGATCAATTGGTCAAATCGCATGAAGTAGAAAGGGTGCGTCGGTTGGTCATATCTTACCCTTTCCGGTCTCGGTCCATCACCTAGGTCAGGAGTTGGTCATATCTCCTAGGCAATTGGCCTCTACCGCTATTCAAAACTACCGAAACAAGGGTAGCTACCAATAAACTATGCATGCATACACTAGAAACAATTAACAACGCAAAAGCATTAATAATAAAAGAATCTAAACTAGACCAAGACCTAATTTCCACATCTCCATAATACCTAAGTGGGATGACAAATATAATTACCACATAAAACAATAAATAAACAAAGACATAACATCAAATAATTAATTGACTAATAATAAATTAATAATCAATTAAATATAACACAATAAGAATTAATTCGCCAACAATTATATTGATAATCAATATTAAAATAAATAATAATGAAACCAAAATAATATTATGAGTCAGAAAATAATTACATATCGTGCCAAGGATAAAGCTATCGATCCCCTAATTGAGTACCGGGGCAAAACCCCGAATGGTTTGCCCCAAAAACCTGCTCGTGTCTTGCGCCTCTTTTGTTTTCCTCGTACAGTACAAAGCAACCACAATTGATGAAAACGAGATTATGCACCCGTTCTTGTGGGTTTTTGCATTTAATTTTTTATGCTATATGAGTTTTGTTATATGTGTGGTGTCTAACTTGTGTGCAAAAATCTTTATGTAAATGTGGGTATATTCATTTCATATAACACATTTGTATGATGATAGTTGGTTCGGAATATGAACGTTGACCTTAAGTTTGTTTAACGGGTGTGTTTTAAAGTTTTTTTTAGAAAAATTTAATGAATAAAGTTTAGAATTGAGTTTAAAAAGTGTCATATCGTTAGGAGGTACATTTCACCATTTTTACAAAGTTTGTGAAAATATAATAAAGTATAGGATTGGTTTTGCAAAGAGTCGCATAGTTTGGGGGTATTTTTTTTTCCCGGTTTTCATAAATGTTCGAAACGACGTCGTTTTGATTTTGTCGTTTTACTCTTTATTTGGCAGGTGAATTATTGGTTTGGGATTTTTTTTTCACGCATGGTATATGAGTTTTGTTATATGCGGGGTATGTAAATTATGTGCGATAATCTTTATGTAAATGTCGCATATTTCGGGGGTACTTATCACATTTTTTTTCCAACTTTGTGAAAATATAAAAAGTTAAGGAACTGGTTTTGAAAGTTTGTGAAAATATAAAAAGGTAAGAAATGGTTTTACAAAACGTCGTTAAGTTGAGGGGTATTTTCTGCCGTTTTTTCAAAGTTTGCGAAACTGCGAAACGACGTCGTTTTACGATTGTCGTTTTACCTTATGTTTTTCCACCTTAATTGTCGTTTCGGCTGTTTTTTTCAAACGTTTTCAAACGGCAAAACGCAGTCGTTTCTTACGCGGATTAATATATATATGAATGACATATGACATAATGTCATATTTATACTAATAAGCAATATGCTTAATTGCAACTTTGGTCCTTGTATTTTCACCACTCTTTCATTTGGAGACTTGATCATATCTTATCTTTATTTACACCTAAATGTGTAAAAATCATCTTTTAATAATGACGACTCCAGCCCCTGGACTTCAAAACTTCTTGTAAGATATCCGCATTTAATTAATTACACAGTAATTAATTTATAATTACGTAACCTTGACTTTGCGCTTGAGTAATAAATTACGGGTAACTAAACATCGGTTCTTACGCGTAAGCCTTCGTAATCTCACACTTATCCGATCCGAAATAATCTCTACGGCGTAACTAATTCCATGTTAGCGTAACCTTCATAAAATAATTACGACGTAACCATAAAAGATGGTTACGCTGTATCCTTCAAAGCTCATATTTACGCCGTAACATTATTAGCTATTTACGGCGTAACCTTCACAAATAATTGCAAGGCCTTCGTTGTATTAGTTACGACGTAGTCAAAAGTACCCTTTACGCTGTAACTTATCTTCAGAGTATATTTCTTGGCCTTTTATCACTTCTTTTTAGCTCATTTTATCTGAAATGCAAATATGAACGAATATAGACCAATTAAGTACCATATTAATATAAATGAGGCCATAAACACGGGAATTTGATATATAAAAGATCTGGCTAATTTGATGTTATCAGAACCCAAATTCATCAAGCACTACCTTAATCATGAGATCAATAAGAAAACAATTTTTAATCAAGTGAACAAATTTAGGTACAATGATGTTCGTAGGAAAGCCCTCTTAGGTGAAATAGGAGAAGAGGAGTATGACACCATGCCTATGGGACCTATGTACGAGTCGATTCTGAGAAAGCCAGTAACTAAAAAGCAAGAGATCTCTAGGAACTTTGTAATACCATGTAGCATAGGTGACTTAGAGAATATAAATGCCTTGGCCGACCGGGGATCCGATGTAAACATAATGCCGCTATCAGTCTATAATAAGTTGACTAAGGAGGAACGAACCAAGACCAATCTTAGATTTTCCTTAGCAAATCATTCATACGTTTATCCTATAGGAATTGCGGAGGATGTCTTAATTGAGGTTGCCAATATTGTCTATCCGATGGACTTCGCAATTGTAGACATTGAGGAAGATGAAAACATGTCATTAATCTTGGGAACACCTTTCCTGGCCACCGCCAAGGCAACCATCAAATGCGGTGAGGGTATCATGATACTCAAAAGTGGAAAAGGACAAGCTAGGATACCTATTGTTGCAAGATATCCTTTGAAGATTATGGAGAAGGTAAAAGATAAGAATTCACAGGTCTCTAATAATGTCGTTAAGAAGAGAATTGTTGAATGGGAAAAAGGGCTTAGAAATTTCATGAGTCAAGGGATGGATGCGACATTGTGGAAACGTGATAAAAAATTAGGGAACAATTACACCACGAAGCCACTCCCTCAAGAGAACCCTAAAGAATTTTTGAAAGGAGAAAAGGTGCTTTTGTATAAATCAAAATTAAAAGCATTAAGAGGAAAGAATAGGCCAAGAGGGTTTGGACCCTACATTGTGAAAGAAACTAATTTAAAAAGTGAAACCGTTATCATATTAGACGACGATGGGAGGGAGTTCACGGTAAAGCATACGATATCACGACCTATGATGAAAGCTTAGTGAAAGGTGACGACAATGAAATCACGTAGGAGCACGACTTCGAGTCTAGCTACAAGACTCACAAATAAAGAAAAGCGCTGATAACATCAAATAGTCATGAATATTAAGTGTCAATTTCCCCCGATAATGCTCATATTTTATATCATTTATATGGATTTACGCTTGTTTTCCTCTATATTTCACTTGCAGGTAAATTACGAGCATTGGAGCTGAAGAGAAGCGGATTTGGAGAATTTATTAAAGATATAGCATAGTATGCTCATTTTGAAGAAGTTAAGGCGTAACTCCTCTCACGTTCTGCATTAACTAAAAGTGTGGCTCGAAACCATCTCACGAAGATTGCGGTAACTCTCCCAAAGATTACGGCGTAACCAACTAGGCCAAATAAGGTCTGCAGGCCATAGCTGCAAGCTCGTAACTATTGTCTCCGATTACGGCGTAACCATGATTTATTAAAGATACGTAATTCTTTCCATATTTCGCGTAACCGCCGATTTGCCGCAAAACACGGAGAATTGTATGTTCTGCGGCTTAACTCTTGACATTAGTTACGCAGTAACAGATCCGCCTATAAATACCCCACGAATTCCAGCATTTCAAATCATCCCATTTCATACAAAACATCAAGTGACGTGAGTAGAAGTCGAAGGCAGATCTAGAAGAGCATACGGAGCTATCTCTAAGGGAGAAATCACTCTCCTACGATAATCATTAGCATTTTATCTTTTCTTTACTTTCAATTCATGTATTTCGTAATGTTAAACATTGAATCGATTGTTTTAGTTAATATGAGCGGCTAAGCACCTCTGGTTCTGGCCTAGTTATGATTCCTTAATTGTTTTGTTTATGTTTACATTGCTTTCGTATAACTATTTCTAACTGTATGCATGCATAGTTTGTTGGTAGCTACCCTTGTTTCGGTAGTTTTGAATGGAAGTAGTGGCTAGTTACTTAGGAGATATGACCAACTGACCCTATGTAGGTAGACTGAGTGGGAAGGGTAAGATATGACCAATGCGACCCTTTTCTTCGCTAGTGCGATTTGACCAACTGATCACCTACCGTTTGGATGAACTTAAGAAGTTGGGGATGAGTGTTTAAGTTGCTAGCGCCCGGGCACTTAGTGTTATGAATCTAGCATGTAGCGGTACTTAATGACTTGGCTTAGGGGACTAAGAAAACGGACTTATGACGGTCACCTGATTTCTCCAATAGGACCCTTTCGATAGGTTACGGACGAATGAAAGCGACCAAATGCTGTCCTAGCGACTTTGACCCCACCTGAAGTAATTGGAAGTAATTAAACATAGACATAACTAGTTAGGATGAATAACTAGGTTAGCATCTCTCTCCTTTATTAATCACAACCCTCGCCTTTATTTTCTTTAGTAGTTAATTTGTTAATTCAATATCAAAATCATATTAAAATCTGTGACACCTAGACTTAGTTTAAATCCGCACACATAGCTCTTGGGATGATCTCGGTTTTACCGAATACTACACTACACACGACCGGGTACACTGCCCGTTAGTGCATTAGGGTAGACCATAGGTATAACGAGACTTATAAATATTAAAACCTGGTCAGTAAAACCTGCATCAAGCACTTTGTGGGAGGCAACGCATGCTTAATTGTTTGATTGTTTGTGTGTCATATATCTTTTTACTATTGTATGTTCTCATGTTTGAATTTGTGAAAATGCTTTATTATGTCTTTAACCTCGTCTTAATTTCATATAAAGGTATTTTACAATAAGATAAGTGTAGGGAAGATTACATACGTTTTTAAAAGAACGTGAACATGAGAACTACGATTAGTGAAATTGATATATATATATATATATATATATATATGTGTGTGTGTGTGTGTGTGTGTGTGTGTGTGTATATATGTGTGTGTGTGTGTGTGTGAGTCAAATGCTTGTATCGAGTCATAATAAATGTTTTGCAAGAATTTTCCGATTTTAAAGGTGTAATTTTCCGGAAAACGCAGCAGAACCGGTTTACTGTGGGGACAACTGATGGCGTCAGATTAGAACGCCGACGGACGTCGGGAGCATAAACAGCTTATCTAAATTTTCTCGTTTTCTGTGCTATTTATAAATTTGTGGAAATTCTCAGGTCTTAATTTTCCAAAAAATCTGCAAACATCCATTCCACAAGCATTATATCCTAGTTTAGTTGAGTCATATATAATTTTACCGCCGATTTTATGCGAAGGTGTCGTCTATTTTCTTAAAGTGTGTAGGTTTTATTTGGCAAGAAGAAGAAACACAATATTGGATGGAGCTTATCACGCATACATTCTTCTTGGAAAGAGTTTAACCACTACTTCACACACACCGAGCTAATCAAGGGAGTACTAGTTTCTTTCTCTTTTAATTACCTTCCTTTATCATAACTTTGATACTTTTGGGGAACATTGGGGACAATGTTTAGTTTAAGTGTAAGGAGGGAGAATAAAACGGGAACTTTGAAACTATGCTTATCCTTGAATATTTGTCTTGTCCTAGTTCATTAGTGTAATAAGCTATGAGAAATATTTGTTAGGGTAACTTTAGCGCCAAATTTAAATTTTTTTATGACATGTACGAGTGGGACTTTAGTCTTAATAAAGCGTCTCATGGATAAGAGTTATATGACTAGCACAAAAACCGTTTACCACTCAAGTTTCACCTCAAAAATGTGAGGTTCGCCCCTAGATCTATAGGAATTAAAGCATTCACCTTTACTGCTTCGAGAGTGTAACGGTAGTATAATAGATTCTAGAACTTGTTTTGTGATGCATTCCGAGATCGCTAGTGAGGCTACACTTGTGTAGTTAGGAATGACTAAATGATAAGAGGCATTAGGATAACCCTTGTTTGAAACCCGAATTATAATTAATTCTTCCACATCGGTCGAGTAATTACCCCACACCCTTGCGATGTACTTATATTTAGTACACGATACCCCTAGTTAACCCCTCAGAGCCTATCCTTTTCTCGGTTCTCGTGATGTTTCGGTTTTCCGGAATATCAATAAAGAGCATTGTTTACAATCCACCCCCAAATGTACACCCAAATCGCCTTAGCCTACCTTGTATGCACTCACCTTTAGTGCATTATTGTTATCATATTAAACCGTTAGTTCAATTATCTAGTTACTTGCATGGTTGCTAAGTCGAGTCATATCTTTTGTACACAGTTTTGGAATGATTGGGACTCATAGGCAAAGTAATATTTTATGGAGTAACGGGAAGGAACGTCAAATTCAAATTCCCTTTGTCTACGTAATTAAATACTCCAAGTGTTTTAATCTTTTCAAATCGGGTCAAATTAGTGTTAGAGTAATAAAAACTCAAGTGTAGGGATGCTCCTATAAATCCCTTATATTTTGATGTTATCTTAGAGGATGTTAGAGTAAAAGTGTATGCCAAAAAAAAAAAAAAAAAAAAATCGAAAAAATAGTGTGAAAAAAAAAAAAAAAAAAAAAAAAAGGGCTACCATCCTACATCTATCTTTATGTTTATGTTTTTCAATTTATGTATGTGTGTTTCAAGTTATCTAGAGTATAGTGAGTCGAGTCTTGGCTTAGCAACGTCATTCTTTTCATGCTTGTAACATAAGATTTTTGTTAACGTAGTATCTCATTATGTTACGCTCTCTCGGCCCGATTCTAGATCATTCATAGTAAGAATATATATATGTACATTGTATGCATGTTTAGGCAATAAACCCACTCAATCAATAAACATTATCATTCTACATGGAATCAGGCCAATAATTTCTCTCATCAATCACAATCCCTTCCTAACCAAAAAAAAAAAAAAAACCCGCTCCTCCATCTTCTGTCAATTCAAGCATTATTATCAAACCCTAAACGAGCAGCCACATCTTGTTTATGTGTATAACTTAAATCACGAATATCAAAACAAAAATCGTGTTGGTGATTGGTGCTTTGGTCATCAATCCACACAAATATATATGTCATTTGTTCACTAGGTCACAAATCGGTAGTTTTCTTCAACTGTGTTGGTGATTTGTGCAAGGTCGCAAATCCACATGTGTTTGTCTCCTTGGCATCTTCGTGCTTCAGGTCATGTATTTCTTGTTTGGTGTGTTGGTAATCATCCATTGTCATAGATCCACACATCCCATTACTTTGTGCACTGATGGTGGGTAATAACATAGAAAACGTATCATGTTTGAATGGTCTTGCTAATGGTGTTCCAAAACCAAATCTGATGAACAATGTCCCTTTGTTTTGCATAAAAATCCAGGCCCACCCATTTTCCCACTTACAACAGGTTATACGGGGGGTAAAGATGTGTCTACGATCTCACCATTACCAAAAACCTATCGTGACGCGTCCACTGACCCGAATTGGCAAAATGCTATGCGTGATGAATACACCGCACTCATTAAAAATGGAACTTGGACTCTTGTACCACGACCCCCTGACACCAACATTATTCGCTGCATGTGGCTTTTTCGTCACAAGTATTTGGCTGATGGTACACTTAGTCGGTATAAGGCTTGTTTGGTAGCCAATGGTAGTAATCAGTTAGAGGGCGTAGATGCTGATGAGACATTCAGACCAGTTGTGAAACCAGGGACCATTGATTTGTTCGAGTTTAGCCACCTCTTGACACTGGCCGATTCATCAGCTGGATGTCAAGAATGCATTCCTACACGATGATCTATCTGAAACAGTCTACATGCATCAGCCCCCAGGATTTAGGGACCATGTACATCCAAATTATGTATGTTTGCTACAGCGGTCTTTATATGGGCTCAAACAGGCCCCTAGAGCATGGTTTCAAAGTGATTTGAATCATATATCACTCGGGTGGGATTTTCTAATAGTCATGTGACACATCTTTATTTATATACAGAGATAAGGACGGATATCGCTTATCTGTATTATATCTTGATGATATTGTTCTAATGACTTCTTGAGACTTTATTACAATAGATTATTGGTTCTTTACATCGGGGAATTTCGATGACAGATCCGGGCCCACTCAATTATTTTTAGGGATCTCTCATTTACACGTGATTCTTCGGGGTTGTTCTTATCTCAAAAGAATTATGCTATCGAGGTTTTGGAGAGAGCTCATATGGTTAACTGTAATCCCAGTCGAACTCCTGTTGATACTTGTGGAAAACTAGAAGGGGGGGGGGGGTTGAATAGTTTTGCCAATTAAAACTTCCTTTTAATCTATTTAGATTGACTTATGTCAATCTATTTGGATGTGTGTGTTGGATGTTGATAAACAAGCATATAAAGGTAAGTAATGAAAAGATAAGAGTAAGTAGCACAAAACCACAACACGAGTATTTATAGTGGTTCGGCTACAAGGACACCTTCCATGCCCTACTCCACTCCCCGAGTCACCTACTCGAGAGTTCGTAATCACTACACCAATCTCCTTATAGCGGAGAATCCTTCACACGCGTCACCTACCCTTTTCAGGTGCTAGGCTAACCACCGGGTTCTTTCACTCCAAGGTGAACCACACCTACACAGCGTCGCCTACCCTTTATAAGGTACTAGGCTAAGTACCTAGTTCTTTCACTCCAAGGTGAACTACACCTTCACAACGTCGCCTACCCTTTATTAGGTACTAGGCTAAGCACCTAGTTCCATTGCAATGGAGGAACTACTACACACTACACCAACGACTAATCCCAAAGGAGATCTACTCCTTTACAACATCATCAAGGATATCAATATCCTTGGATCTAATACTAGTCTATCTTGTACATCGAAACACACTATATCGAATGTACATCTAAGGCACCTTTCACTAATACCTTTGACTAGATCTACAAGACACCTTTCACTAATGTCTTGTGTCTTCACTTCTAAGCACCTTTCACTAATGCTTCTTTGTCTTGACTTCTAAGCACCTACCACAAGTGCTTATCCTATAGACGATAGATACCATTCACTAATATCTTCGTCTTGATACTTGAGACATCTTTCACTAATGTCTTCAACACTACACTTCTTTGAAGAAAGAAAGGAATCATCAACAAGAAGACTTCAGTAGCCTTGATGATGAGGAAGCATGGCAACTCATGGACTTGAGCTTGCTTGACTTCAAAGGTGGTGATCTTGCCTTTAAGAGAAACCTAAAAGATCACACAAAAACAAAACTACAAACATAGATCTCTTGGATCTGAGGTTAGTGAGTTTTTAACTCAGGGAGAAAGTGTGTTAGAAGGGGTAAGAAATAATGAAGAAATGGCTCACTATTTATTAAGGAAAAATCCTACTGTTCCCCGGATCCCACGGATCCCTACCACAAGGGATCCGGCTAGCACAAAGCTAGGGATCCGTGGAACGCTCCTCTTTGCCCATGGGTATTTTGGTTATGGGTCATGGGTTGAACCATGGATCTTTGGCTAGATATAATGTATCTTTGAGTGCATTGCACTTAGTCACTTGGGTATGGGTTGATCCATCGGTTATGGGTTTTATCCATATGTGATATAAGCATGATGTCATGCAATGGGTTATGGGTCAAGATCCATGGGTTATTGGCTTTGGGTTGTACCCAACTACATTCAATGTATTTGCCCAATGGGTTGTGATACTTAAGTTTCTACCCATTTATATTACCCAATATACTACATACTAGTTATGTGTATATTTTACCCAAATATGTAAACACTAGTTGTTGTACATATGTATTACTAAAACATAAAAGCACTTATACTTGTTTTAGTGTTTTATGTGAAAATGTGAATATGTTAGAAACTATTAGTTCAAACCATTTACGTATTTTATTTGTTTCGTTAATATGATTTTACGTTTGTTATCGACAAAACATTAGAAGATCGTAAAATATAAATAAACGCTTTTACGGCTTATTTGTATTAACAATCTCCCCCTTTTGTTGATGACAAAACATAAAATTATTTTAAGGAAAAGCTAAAATTCGTAAAAGTTTGAATTTGTAGTTTTACTTTCTTCTCCCCTTTTTGTCGAAACAAAAAGTGTTTGAAGGAAGGCAACACATCGTTTTTAAGAAAAACATGTGAAAAAATAAAAGTAAAAGAAATAGAGAGCAAGTAACGGAAAGGATCTCGTCTTTACTCCCCCTTGACGAGTCCATCCCTATGTAAGGGTGTCAAGTAAGTGATACTAATCTAGTTTGTTTGCAAATAAGTTTGCAAAAGATTTAGTCTAAGTGACGAATGTGCTCCCCCTTGATGATTGCAATTTTGCAAGGGATGTCATGAAATGTAAACCTAGTATTGCAAGTAATTTGCAATGTATTGCTTTGACATAAAGCTCCCCTAGCTTTAGGATGTCAAAGTCTTCATATGTAAATTGAATAACTACAAAACAAAGGTTAGAAAGCAAGTATAATTCACAATTTCCTGCAAATGTGATTCAAGTTAGTAGAAAGAAAGTTTTTTGTCTCACGGATCCCCCGGTTCCCTCCTAGTAGGGATCCGTCTAGGCAATTCTGAGGGATCCGTATTAGCTGACGATTAATTTCAGCAAAGGTGATATAACAAGTAATGTTATCACAAAAATGAGATATGAATACAAGGTAATCATATGCTCAGAAAAATAACAAGTAGCATGTATTTCCATTTAATAAAACTAGAGTTATGATATACATGACTCTAAAAACTAAGAAAATAAGAAAATACATGATTAGGAATTTCTAAACCAACTATCGCTTGATGCTAGGACACCACTAAAATCTTCTAGCTCAAGTTTTGTTTAGGTTTAATCTCGTCGAAACGTTCGAGGAGATGATAGAACATGAAACGTTGGTCTTCTCGTACTTCATGTATCAAACTTTCAACATGTTGACAATGATAGCAATCTTTGTCATGGCTAGGTAGTGGTGGTGGAAGAAATGAAATGGCTTGATGTGAAGGATCAAGTGAAGCGACTTGTGGAGCTTCAAACGATGGAGGGATTGGTGGAAGCGCATTTGAGAATGACTCGACCAAGAATGATGGTGGTGGTAGAGAAGTGTCAACTTCCATATGGTCGGGTGGTTGACTTTGATGATTTCTCATAATCCAAATGGGATTATATGATGGAAATGGCGAAAAGGAAGCCGGAGCAAGTGTTGACTCAACACCTTGATTTTGAAACATTATTCCTCCTAATGAGGAGAATGTTGTCGGCGGAAGCGGATGAGACGGCCTAGGAGGCAAGTCCTCTAAATTGTAGAGGTGTGGTGATGATAGTGGGGATGTAAATGAAATAGCTCTAGGAACCAATGGTGATTGTTTAGTGGAGATGATATTGTTTGGCCTAAGAGGTATGGTGGTGTTTGGCATAGGTAGTTTTGTGGGTACTATCCTTTTAGGAATTGGTTTGATTGGATGATGAAGGATCTTATCATTTGTTGGCTTGACCGGAGATGATTCGGTTGAAGAGATTTCGTGTATAACACGAGCCCTTTTCATGGGTGGTTCTTTGTTGGATAAGTTACTACTTGGGGTTTTCCTCATGATGAGATGATTTCAAGAGGTTGCAAGAGCTGAAAGTTAAGATGAGAGTGATGACTATGGAGGTCCTAACAAAGTGGTTTATAAACCAAGAGATTTGGCAAGTGAATTTAAGCCTTAAGCCACTAGGATTCATTGGAATGTGATGATTAACATGCACAAGAGTCAACTTCAGAGTTTGCCCTGATCTAGGAACTCATTTAAGATGAGATGGAGTGTTTGAGTTAGGAAGATGAGTTTAAATGATTGTTTTAGCAAGATTTGACATAAGCTGTCATCCAGATCCAATGGTTCCCTCCTCAGAGGGATCCGTCTAGGCTAATCCTAGGGATCCGGCTCTCAGTAGCTATGAAAGAGTGGAAATGATGTTTCTAAGATCTAAGACCTATAACATCTTGAGTGTTTCAGTCCTTCTAAGTGTCTTAAATGAAGGGGTGCTTAAGTACTTGAAGGTAATGAGTGATGTAGCTAATGATTGTCTTTTATGGAAGGATTTGGAACTTTCAAGAGTACCAATGGATGAGCAAGGATGACACTAAAGATGAGAGTGTCAATTGAAGCTAAATGATCCTAGAGATCAGGTTGTGACTTAGGATAGTGTTTTGGAAAATATCCTAGAAGCTTTGAGATGGGAAAACTAGAGTTTGATCAACTTTGATCAATTTTGAGGTAAGGATGATTTATGATCAATTATGCCATAATCGAAAGATTTCTAAGACTAAATGTGAGGGATTAAGTAAAAAATGAAGTGTGAGTTTGAGAGCGGAAGAGTAATGGATTAAAAATGAAACGGTAGATCTACAAGCGTCTTAGAGTGTGATCCAGGTGAGTGATGTATGAGTAGGAAAGATCAACCTATCTTGATAAGGACTTAATTTGCCTTAAGACACTATGTTTAGCTTAGTGTGAGGTGTTCTAAGGATATGTTTGAAATATAATGCTTGTAATTGCATTTTATGTTTGCCGGATCCCACGGTTCCCTAAGTGTAGGGATCCGTCTAGTGCAATCTTTGGGATCCGCCTATCTGCTCAGCAAGACCTTTACTAAAGGTATGCAATGATCTTGACAATGCATTATATCTCAAGGATAGTCTAAAAGGAGTTCTAATACTAAGATATCAAATGTAAGATGTTTTATTTCATGAAAGAAATTGGATTACATTGATAAAGCACGAGTACAAGAGATTTGATCCTATTTTGGAATACTACTAGGTTCCTTAAGTGTTTTCGCTAGGAGGATCATTATGTGATTGATGAGTGTTGGTGGAATCAAGAATGAAGAAAGTCTTCATGAGAGATATGTTTAGCGGTTCCATCATCTTGTTCACAAGTACATACAACGGACTTTGAAATTGAGGATGGAAGTGCATAACATTATGATAGAGGCGTGTCAAGAACATTCCATAAGGGATGAGTTTATTTTTGGAGCCTTGAAGATTTGCAAATTAACCTTCTTGAAGAAGTAGGCGAGATTGTATGGTTGTTGTGTTAGCAAACAATACAACATGTGAGCACAACAAGCGGGAAGAATTTCTCGATTTCCCTAAGACTCCAAACATTTTCACGTAGGATGAGTGCAAGAGGCTTGTACTCTTCTCGGATATCCTTGTAAAGATAATGTTTGGATCGGAGTAATATGGTCGAGGTTTGCATATTATGCGATTTAAATCTTCAGGAGAGGGTATGTGTGAACAATATGGACTATTTTCTTCACGAAAATTGAAAAGAGAATCAAGAAACCAATCTTCGGTGAAGGCACATTGTCCATGATTTGGAATCCGGAGGATGTGAGCAAAATGCCCAAGGGTTAGAGTGAACTTTTGGTTTTGATATAAAACCAAAGAGATAGAGAGCGATCCTCGTTCGAACGAGTTCGACTTGACGGAAGAATTCCATTATGAACCTTGGACATATCTTCTCGTTGATTTCAAGAAGACATTCTAGTCCTATGGCTCGGAAGGAGGTATTGATACCTTCTTGAAATTGTAGAGAGGTGTTTACAATACGTCCTTCGTGGAAGTGACGGTTTTGAATTATTGAACCCACGGACATGATTGCCGGGTGTGTTGGGTTCGAGAGATGTTCGGAGTGTAGACGCTAGTGAGTGAAAAATCAAACTCATATTCATGCGTCATAGTTGAACCTATAGAAATGATAAGTTAAAAGAGAGATGTTTGTGGTCAACCTATGATTATCTAATGTTTTTACTAGATTTTTATTAGCAATGGTATTTAACACTTTCTTTCACTCAAGGTTTTGACTTTCTAGTGGATTATTACATATAGAAAGATAGTGGTTTTTAATTTGCATGAAAAGCTGTTTTTCCAAGAGGACGGATCCCACGGTTCTTTTATTAAAGGGATCCGGCTAGTATATCTTAGGGATCCGTGGATCTGTAGTAACGAACAATGATTTGATAAAAACATAGGTTTTACGGCTTTTTATACCACGAAATATGTTTTATCCTACATTTTCTTTTAGCATGCATACATGACTTCTAATGTATCACGAAAGAATATAAAACATATAAATCAAAATAAGTGACAAACACATTATGATAAAAATAACCTAGATAAACTAGATTATTAATAATATTGCATTTCAATACTAAGGATGATACAAATGATTGGGTATATGATCCCAATATAGATTAACAACACAAAGTAAATGTCTCCGTATGTGAACTTCATCATAGGGAACACAAGTGCGATGAGTGTTAGGGCGATGAGCACGAGTGCGATGTAAACCATGTTGATGACGGGTCTTTTTGGTTTTGGTTGATATGAAGTGGAGAGGAAGATGAAGTTTTGAGTGAGAGGGAATTTTTGAAATTGGAAAATTTTAAAAAGTGAGGGTTTGGTAGAGTGGTCGACGTGTGGGGTTATTTATAGGAAGGAGAATTTTTGAAATTGTGGTTTTGTTTTATTATTGGATTAAAAAAAACAAAACATAAGTTTTATATACCACGACTTTAGACGAGAAATAAAACACGTATGTGAGAAAAAGGCTTCCTAATGAAGCTTCATGTAAAACATGTATAAACACAAAGGATAATCATATAAATGCCTAAATAGACATACTTAATTATCAAGCAAAAAAAAAGAGAATCATACCTCTAGCGCACTTAGGAATGTCTTTACAAATGACACAACAAATGTCACTTAGACGATTTCCGCTCCTTTGCGATTAAGATACCTTCTTAAGGAAGGTATTCTTTTTACCAAGCGATTCCTATAGCTTGGTAGGTATGAGCTTTGACTAATCAACATGACGAAGAGGATTAGTGCAATTAAATGAAACAAGTAAATAAAAAAAATGTTGTTATCAAATCAACATCCAAACATATAGTTTTAAAAGACATGGTGTTTGTTTTTATGAAAAACGTTCTTTGTAGTTTTCAATTAACCATGGATCGTATCAAGTTTTTGAAGTACAATATACTTTAAGAAACTTGGTAACGAAGCTCTTATGCCAATTGTGGAAAACTAGAAGGGGGGGGGGGTTGAATAGTTTTGCCAATTAAAACTTCCTTTTAATCTACTTAGATTGACTTATGTCAATCTATTTGGATGTGTGTGTTGGATGTTGATAAACAAGCATATAAAGGTAAGTAATGAAAAGATAAGAGTAAGAAGCACAAAACCACAACACGAGTATTTATAGTGGTTCGGCTACAATGACACCTTCCTTGCCCTACTCCACTCCCCGAGTCACCTACTCGAGAGTTCGTAATCACTACACCAATCTCCTTATGGCGGAGAAGCCTTCACAACGTCGCCTACCCTTTTTCGGGTGCTAGGCTAACCACCGGGTTCTTTCACTCCAAGGTGAACCACACCTACACAACGCCGCCTACCCTTTATAAGGTACTAGGCTAAGTACCTAGTTCTTTCACTCCAAGGTGAACTACACCTTCACAACGTCGCCTACCCTTTATTAGGTACTAGGCTAAGCACCTAGTTCCATTGCAATGGAGGAACTACTACCACACTACACCAACGACTAATCCCAAAGGAGATCTACTCCTTTACAACATCATCAAGGATATCAATATCCTTGGATCTAATACTAGTCTATCTTGTACATCGAAACACACCATATTGAATGTACATCTAAGGCACCTTTCACTAATACCTTTGACTAGATCTACATGACACCTTTCACTAATGTCTTTTGTCTTCACTTCTAAGCACCTTTCACTAATGCTTCTTTGTCTTGACTTCTAAGAACCTACCACAAGTGCTTATCCTATAGACGATAGATACCCTTCACTAATATCTTCGTCTTGATACTTGAGACATCTTTCACTAATGTCTTCAACACTACAATTCTTTGAAGAAAGAAAGGAATCATCAACAAGAAGACTTCAGTAGCCTTGATGATGAGGAAGCATGACAACTCATGGACTTGAGCTTGCTTGACTTCAAAGGTGGTGATCTTGCCTTTAAGAGGAACCTAAAAGATCACACAAAAAAAAACTACAAACATAGATCTCTTGGATCTGAGGTTAGTGAGTTTTAACTTCGGGAGAAAGTGTGTTAGAAAGGGGTAAGAAATAATGAAGAAATAGCTCACTATTTATAGAGGAAAAATCCTACTGTTCCCCGGATCCCACGGATCCCTACCACAAGGGATCCGACTAGCACAAAGCTAGGGATCCGTGGAAAGCTCCTCTTTGCCCATGGGTATTTTGGTTATGGGTCATGGGTCATGGGTTGAACCATGGATATTTGGCTAGATACAATGTATCTTTGAGTGCATTGCACTTAGTCACTTGGGTATGGGTTGATCCATGGGTTATGGGTTTATCCATATGTGATATAAGCATGATGTCATGCAATAGGTTATGGGTCAAGATCCATGGGTTATGGGCTTTGGGTTGTACCCAACTACATTTAATGTATTTGCCCAATGGGTTGTGATACTTAAGTTTATACCCATTTATATTACCCAATATACTACATACTAGTTATGTGTATATTTTACCCAAATATGTAAACACTAGTTGTTGTGCATATGTATTACTAAATCATAAAATCACTTATACTTGTTTTAATGTTTTATGTGAAAATGTGAATATGTTAGAAACTATTAGTTCAAACCATTTACGTATTTTATTTGTTTCGTTAATATGATTTTACGTTTGTTATCGACAAAACATTAGAAGATCGTAAAATATAAATAAACGTTTTTACGGCTTATTTGTATTAACAATACTGAGTCTAAACTGGGAGATGATGGTGATCCTGTATTCGACCCTATGTTATATCGGAGTCTTGCAGGATCTCTACAGTATCTCACCTTTCAACTATCCTGATATCTTATCTTGCGCGGGTTTGCTTCATATGCAAGACCCCGAGAACCACATCTCGGCTCTCAAGCGGATATTGCGATATGTTCAGGGCACATTAGACCATGGGCTTCAATTATTTGCTTCCTCTACTTAGGTCATTGGTTGCCTACTCGATGCAGTGGGGTTTGGTGGGGTGCGGCCACCACGGCGATCAACTTTCGCTGTGTTCGCAACAATCTTCTATCTTGGTCTTTAAACGGCAACCAACTCTCTCTCGTTCTAGTCTTTGAGGCGTATCGGTGGTTGCCAATGTTGTTCTTGAAAACATGTTGGTTACGAAATCTACTTCAAGAGCTACACACTCCATTATCTTCCGCCACAATTGTCTATTGTGATAATGTCAGTGCAGTATACCTATCTTGCAATCTGGTTCAACACCAGCGCACGAAGCACATAGAGATTGATATTCACTTTGTTCGGGACTTGGTTGCTACTGGTGGTCGTTCGCATACTTCTTGTTCCTTCACGGTATCAATATGCAGATATCTTCACGAAAGGGTTGCCGTCCGCTATATTTGAGGAGTTTCGTTCCAGTCTCAGCATCCGGTGCCCTCCCGCTGCCACTGCGGGGGAGTGTTAGCGTAGTATCTCATTATGTTACGGGCTCTAGGCCCGATTCTAGATCATTCATTGTAACAATATATATATATATATATATGTATATTGTATGCATGTTTAGGCAATCAATCTACTCAATCAATAAACATTATCATTCTACAATTTTTGATGTGCCACCACTAAATCGCCTAGCCAACCAAACCCTTTGTTTCCCTACCGTAAGCCTAATGTTACAACCCTTTAAAAGACCTCTTAGATAGTTGTTCCTAGGTGCTTACGCCAAAGCGGTGAAGGTTTGATCTATTCTCAAGCCAATGGTAATCTGTGTACTATGACCAGGTAATGAGTGTTTATCTTCCATTTCCATTTACTATATTTCATATACACCCGAGAGATGAGAGAATCCAAACACCCCTTGTGAGGTGCTAGTATATAATTTATGTGCTTGTTATGACTATTTCGGTGCTTTTACTTGTTGTGAATTATTTTGAACCATTGCTTCATGCCCCTTAACTTATAAATTGATTGGTCAAAAGCACATTTGCTTGAGGACAAGCAAATACCAAGTGTAGGGATATTTGATAAGGATTTGAAAGATACACTTTTAAGGGGTCATTTAAGCCCTTAATCGATCACTTTTATTTCCGATACTGCTTAATTTCGTTCCATTTCACTTTTTAGGTCTCTTGGAAGCAAAATGCTGGAATGATGCATATTTGGACGAAAAGGAGTGAATATATGAAGAAAATGGCTAAGTCAAGATCGAAGACACTCAAGCTGCTGAAATTGAAGCAGACGACGTCCCAACTAAAGGGCGACGCCATCCCTCTCTACGGATTTAATTAAAATACACCTGACGACTCAGAGCTAACTCTTGCTAAAATACACGATGGCGTGAGGCTTTGAAGAGGAAGGGCGTCACTAAGACTTTTCATCTCGCAGCGGCCAGATCCGAATCAGACGGCGTCCCTCTGTGAAGCCCGACGGCTTCACAACTACAAGGTGACGCCGTCCCAACGATTACTTGGCCAAGACGAAAACCACAATGATGGCGTCACGATGGCGTCCCCCATAAAGACGGTCGCAAGTGTAAAATTATATATATAAATCGAATTTTCAGTATTTTAGGAGGTAGACTTTTAGAGTAAAAACCCTAAACATTTGTAGTCCGACTTGGACAGTATCTTAGGGTCCCAAACCCTATTTTACACATCAAGATAAGTGTTTTACTTCATTGATTTCATTATGTCTTCCATTGAATGTGTGTATGCTTGCTTGTTTAACATGTCCGGCTAAATTTCTTGTGTGTTTGCTTAGATCTATGAAACTTAGTTGTTAATTATTGTTAGGTTGTCTCTTATCTTAATTTTAATTGGCTTAGGAGTGCAACTAGGCTATCGTTGTGTTTAAATGCTTGAGTAATCTTTGTGAAAATTAGTATATGAATGAGATAGCAGATTTTGTAGTCTAAACATCCAAAGATAACCTTAAAGTTAGTTTATAAATGACTTAGTGGATTTCGTTTATTGCACTCAAGGGTGACTTCAAAGAGTTAGGGCATAGGCACACCCTACGACTTTAGGAAACACAACGCGTTAAGAATAAGGACGTGACAATTCAACTTACAATAAAAGATAACTAGGGAGTAATAGTATCTAGGTAAACACATTTTTAATCATCATACGAGCAAACATCAATAGACATAAGACTACCCGTAGAATTAGATAATTAGATAGTAGAGTAATCGGTAGAAGTACCACCCCCCAAATCCAAGCCCCGAGATTTTACCCTCAGTTTTCTAAAAGATAAAAAATGAATCTTCCTCAACCTCAACCTTAGCGTAGTACACTTCTCACTAGCATTCCTATTCCCCTAGTGAACGATATCAATCCCCGAGGCTTACCCAATACTACACTACAACGATTAGGTTCACTGCCTAGGGTGTTTAAAAACTTGCTCGACGAAATGGAAGTTCCTTTGACCCCGAACGCGCTTTGTATGCGCATCAGCAAATAATGTTTTGATGTTTGTAGTTGTGTGAATTTTGTTTGGCATTAAATAAGTCCAAACTGCCCTTGAGTGATCATCAACAATGGTTAGGAAGTATTTTCATTTGTTAAGTGTTGTGTGTTTATATGGTCCCCATACATCAATGTAAACAAGATCAAACAACTCATTTGCATAAGAAGTACTTGAATTGAAAGGTAAACTATGTTGTTTTGTAAGAGGACAAACATTACAGACAATAGTTGAATGACATTTGAACAAAGGTGCTATTGACTTTATTTTCTTAAGGACAGTAAAGGAAGAGTGGCCCAATCTTGAATGCCACAGTAAAGGAAGAGTGGCCCAATCTTGAATGCCAAGAATTTCTTTTTAAATGGTGACATAAATGAAGAAGTTTATATGAAACCACCTCTTGGCGTTCCTCATCAGTCATGTGAAGTTTGTAATCTCCGAAAAGCTCTTTATGAACTCAAACAAGCACCACGTGCTTGGTATGAGTAGTTTTCCACAATTGTTACTTCTTTGGAAGTTGTCTCTAGCCATCATGCTTATGCATTATTTGTTAAACATTCAAATGCTGGACGCATTTTGTTGTCCTTGTATGTTGATGATATGATTATTACTGGAGATGCTTGTGATGGAATTGAATTGTTGAAGACAGAGTTGTCTCATCGGTTTGCTAGAAAAGATTTGGGTTTACTACGTTATTTTCTTGGTATTGAGGTTGCTCCATCATCGAAAGGTTATCTTCTATCTCAATCCAAGTATATTGTTGATTTGTTTAATCATGCAATGATATATAATAAGATTGTTGACATTCCTCTTAATGCTAAAGCAAATATACTCCTACAGATGGCGATCCTTTACCCGATCTTAGTTTATATCGCACTATTTTTGAGAGTTTGGTTTATCTTACAACGACTCAAAAAGATATTGCTTATAATGTCCTCATTGTTAGTCAGTTTGTTGCTGCTCCCACTACAGTTCATTGGGCTATTGTTCTACAAATTCATTGGTATCTTCGAGGTACTCAATTTCAGCCACTCTTGTTTCCTTCCACATCTTCTTTACACTTGCGTGCTTATTGTGATGTTGATTGCTCTGGTGATTATGTTACTCGTAAGTCAACAACTGGGTTTTATGTTTTTCTTGGAGATTCTTTTATCTCATGGAAGAGTGAGAAACAAGATGTTCTTTTAAGATCTTCTACTGAAGCTGGGTATCGTGCCATGGCTGTTACTACTAGTGAGATTGTTTGGTTACGTTGGTTACTTGCAGATATGGGTGTTCATATTGCTAGTCCTACTCCATTATCTTGTGATAATCGTAGTGATATTCAGATTATGTGCAACACGGTTTTTTATGAAAGAACCAAGCATATAAAGATTGATTGTCATTTCACTCGTCACTATTTTCATGCGGACACCGTTAATTTGTCATTTATTCCGTCTGATTTACAGATTGCTGATATATTTACCAAGCCTCACTATGGCCGACGCTTTGGTTTTCTATCAGAAAAAGTCCCAATGTTCCTCGCTACAACATTGTCAGTTTGAGGGAGGCGTGTAATTAATAAGGCCAGTTTGTCGACCCATTTAACCCAATTTAAGATTAGAGCATCTTTTTGTTTTCTTGTCTATTTATACGCTTTGTACAAACCCTTTTCATTATTATGTAATACAAATTAGTCATTTTTGGTTCGTTAGTTTCTACGCAAACACCTTAATTAGTTTGTCAAAAGATCGATGATCATCGTTATCCAAAAAATAAATGAAATTGGTTAAATACAATTCTAATGACCACGCAATTTAATTGATACAAAGAAGACACACAGGTGAATAATTATTAATATAAATCATTTCTAAAATACGAAAGGCTTCAATTTCAAATCATGCTTTGATGTAAATAATCAGGATTTAGTCGGACAAAAGGTTATAAACCTTAATTACCAAAAAAGTTTGACCTCTTTATATAACCAGATGGTATGAATATTTGTTTGAAGTTAACTGAGCTAATAGGTCTATTAAAAAACTTATCAGAATAGTTGGTGGATAGAAGGTGCAATGCATATGAAATAAAATTGTCAAATGATAAGAATTGGTTGAAATAACAACTGATGTTGAATTGTATATCAACTTTGTAACGATCTGTTTTTCTTTACACTGTTACATGGCGACAAACAAAATCATATAAAAATGATACAATCACATAACAACGACTCGTATTCGATGTATTTAACTTTCACTATGACAAGCTCAAGATAAAAAGTACCTTCATTGATGATGGCATATTTGTTTTGATTAGTCATGTCCTATTTGAACTTTATAACAAATGAATGCAAATGTTCTATAAGTTAATCCACTTGCTTAGAAGTGAGTTGATTATGACATCTTTCATTTTTCTATTGTGTATCATTTATTGAATCTCTTATGATTCATGTTCAATACAACAATCTTTTTGACGTAGCTATATCATGCAAAAGAAGTGAGTTGATTATGAGAGTTTATTTAGATTAATTCATCTGTATAAAGTAGCTATATCATGCAAAAGAAGAATATTACATAGCTAGCACATAGTAGGTTTATTATAAGGGAGGTGATTTGTGCATTTTTTTTATTTATTTGCATATTTATCGTACAAGTTATTAGAGCAGGATGTAAATATGATACAATTGTTTGATGCGGTACTTGAAGTCTCCCAATCAAAATAGAAAGTGTGTAAATCAATTCCCTTATTAGAGCACAAAGTATGATAACTAGCAAAAGAATGTTAACCCTTAACATTGTGGCTTTAAGGCATGTTAACCACACCGTGTGTGGGCGTTAACGGGGCATGTTATGCCCCTAACGCTGCGTTAAAGGCTTGTTTGATTATTTTTTTTATTTTTTATTTTTTATTTTATTTTTATTTCTGCCCCTAAATGAAGGGTTGTTATTTTAAATTGTTAGTGAGTTAAGGTTTAACTTGGGTAAGTTATGATAATGATGTTTTTTTTGTTGAGTTAAGATGAAATGTTAAAGCTGATGTGACGCTGACATGGCATAGTGTTAAACCTTAACCTAGTTTACCATACCCAACGCTCTTACAAGCGGAAGCTTTTATTACTGTGCTATTTGTCATTCATGAGCAATTTCATTTCTTTTGCTTGACTTATAGTATTATTTAGGGAAAATGGTGCAAAAGGCATTCAACTTGCCACTTTTTCTTTTTGTAGGCATCAAACTTTTTTTTTTTTCCTATTGTTGCCTCATACTTTCTTAATCTTCCTATTGTAGCCTCTAATCAAAAGTTAATTACATAAATTTACATAAATAGTCCCTGTGGCTCTAAACAATTACACCATTCGTACTTGAGTCAATTACATAAAAGGTCCCAGTGGCTCTAAACAATTACACATGTCGTCCTTATGGCTTTAAACTTTAAGCGAATCAAGAATTATTTACATAAATCATCCCCGTGGCTCTAAAAACTTTACACTAGTAAATTATTATCCTAAAAAGAAATCCCAATCATACACCCCACGTCCTTTCCTCAAATACATTCAAATTCCAACAATGATGAATTTGGTGCCATCAGGTGAAAACCTTACACAGTTGACAAAATTTGTGTGATCCCTGTATACGAGAATTAGCAACAACTCCTACTTTGGAACCATATAAAATCAGTAACTAAATAGCAAGTATAAATCTCTTGACAGTGACATAGAAAAAACAGACGAATCTTCATCGCTAACAACAACCGACTTCAAATAAATATATTTACACAGCCGACAGCTAAATATTGTTCATCAAAAACCCTTATAAATCTTTAAATCTTGATGCAATAAAGTTGTCCATTACTTCACAAAGGTCTTATTGCCGTTCAAGGTTGCACATCATATATATTGTCAGCACTAGTAAAGGCGTCAAGTTATACCTGTCAGAAGGACGTCCAGAAGCTAAACATTTGATTTTTACATAACCTCGAGGGTCCATCCCGCCACCTTTGCTCATTAATGGGTTTTAGCAATGAAGTTTTGACCTCCCACGAGAGTGATGTGATTATTTCTAACTAATTATCATCAAAGGTTCTCGACCTGCAACAAGGCTGTGATACTAAAAAGCCACTGGTGTCCATCAATTACTGATCTATCGCCAACTTTTATGCTCTTCATTTGAACTTTCCTTGCTTGAAAGCTCTCTCTAATTCCCCAAATTGCTTGATTCGCGGCGTATATCCCCACTCTCCTACACCATCCCGTTACCATCATCTTTGTGAGTCATCATCATAATATATAAGACCTTCCTACCGTCTTCTTCATCATCACGGTTCGGAGGCAACCACGGTACGTGATTGTTCTCAAAATCTAAAGGCTCGGCCTCAACCATCTCTTGTGGAGCATACAAACTGAAAGGCGCCTCCTATAAATCCTAGCGTCGTTTCATCTTCTTTTCCGAAACTATTTTGTAACGACAAGTACGCTTCTGGGTTCTCCATCTGATGCATCTTCGAGACCAAATCACTACCAACATCCTCTAAAGCATCATAAAAGGCATTATCATCCCGAATGACGCTCAAATAAGCAAACTCATTTTATCTAGATTTGATTCCATTACTCGAAGATCCAGAGTCACTAGAATTCAAACACGGGGACAGATGTAAAAGTTAACGAACTAGTAATCATTTGCTAGCATCAATCGGATTTCGTGACTAATAAAACTCGCAGCAGACGGTGAAAGTGAAGTGGTGCTAATAAGATCGCAGCGGATCAAGCCACCTTGTCAGCTGCTGTCACGCCATTGCTTAAAACAAGAATTATAAACCCTAATCTTATCCTCCGACTCTTCCTTAACAATACCGAATCAATGTATCGAAGCCACAGAACCCAGTACACTTGGCGCAGGAACCTAATAGTGTTGCTGTTACGACTATCAATTTCACATACAAGTGATCTAAATAATATCTAATGAAATTTGCATTATAATCGATAAAAACTCGATGACGTTTGGTTATCGAACTAGAAAGTATAAAATTAACAATCATCGACGCTATATTGATTGATTATAAAACCTAGATGATTCAAAATTTCAATCAAACGAGTAGAAATAATGAAATTCAATCAAATAATCATGGGGTGTATGATTGCTTCAAAATATGATTCGATCTAAACCTGATTCGATCCATTGACTTTGATCTACCTTGCATCTTTTTGATGATGGTGGCGTGGCAAGGCGGTGGAGATGGCTGTGGTGTCGGTGTGGTGGTGCTAGAGAGAGAGGGAGAGCAGTAAGAGGGATGTGAGAGAGTGTAGAAGATAGATTTTATCTATTTTTCATTAAAGGAATGATATAAAAGACTTAAGGATGAATGGTGTAAGTGTTTAGAGCTACAGACTATTTATGTAAATTTATGTAATTAATTTTTGATTAGAGGCTACAATAGGAAGATTAAGAAAGTATGAGGCTACAATAGGAAAAAAAAAAGTTTGATGTCTACAAAAGGAAAAAGTGGCAAGTTAGATGCCTTTTTAGACAATTTTTCCTATTATTTAAATCAAATACATGATGTGCAATATGGTTATAGAAGTTGAAATTTGGATTAACCTTTTTTTTCCTCTCTGAACCGTAATTCTAACTATCTTTTAATAATTATAACACAAATCTAGTTCACATATTTTAAGCAAGATTTGAACCCACAATCATTTGATTGAAAAATTTTCTAACACACCATGAGATATTTCTATTTAGTGCACAACATTCTTCCATTCTGATTGTCGGGTTCTAAGTAAAGAGATCAACATCCGATTTAGGGTAAAGGTTCACCGTAGTTCAACGGAGTCACCACATGATCACTATTCAGATCCTCAAGTATGACCAATGGAGTCAATTTGAGTATCAGGTAAAATCCAAGGTCATCTTGGATCATCAAATGTAAACTAATTTTGGGATTCGTTAGGAACATGTTTTATTATCAAGTGTAGGTCATTTCATTTGTAATAGGTCGTTAATAATTATGGTTTATAAATGTTTGTAATTTAGTTTCACGTACCATGTAGTAAGCCCATGAGCTGTGATAGAAGGTTCTTCTAGAACCAAGGGGAAAAACCCCTACTTATGTAAAGACTATAAATACCCCTCCCTAGAAGGAGAGGGTTGTTGGTTCTAATTGCAATTATCATTTTCACTAATCATTCATTAGTTCCTTCCACTTTCTCTCTCTATAACTTTCTCTCTAGAAATACATATTGTTGTGATAAGATGGTGACCTAACAAGTGGTATCAAGAGCCAAGGGATAGTTTAGGTTAATATTGACTAGATTTAATAGAAATTGTGACTTAAAAACGTGTTTTAGATTGAAATTTATGGACTTTTTGGAATGAATACACGTTTACCGCGAGCACATTTTTATTTTCGCAAGTTTGGCGAAGTTAGCCATGAATTTCGCGAGTTTCTCATGAGTATCTGCGAGTTTCTCCTTGAAGTTTAGCGGTTTCTCAATTTCTCGTGATTAAGGAAGTTTGCGATTTTTAGAGTTGGCGAAGTTCAATGTCTGAATTTCTGCGAGTTTGCGAGAGTTGGCGAAGTTCTGTCGAATTTCTGCGAAGTTCTGCGAATTGGCGAAGTTTCTCGTTCAATTTTCGCGAAGTTTGCAGAGTTGGCGAGTTTCTTCAATTTCTGCGAGTTTTACGGTTATGAAGTTCAACTTCGCGAGTTTCAGAAGTTCCGCTGAAGTTTCTTCCGCGAGTTTGAAGTTCTGCGAAGTTTTTGTCTCATGAAGTTTCTTTGCTAGCACGCTTTGGATTTCGCAAGTTTGTTTCTTCTACTCATCTACTTAAGTCTAAACAACCTCAACCTGAATTATCCTTAACGATCAACATCACTTCACAAATATGTCTCAACCACCATCATCCAACTATTTTCCTTACACTCATAATCAACCACAACAACAACAACTAAGTCCACAACATCAACAATGGAATCAACAACAAGCAATTTATCAACAACAATTTAATCAACAATATACTCCAAACCATCCTCAACAAGGACCACAACGAACGCCAATGGTTCCACAAATCCCTCAACAACAAACTTGGTTCTCTCAAATGTGCGAAGCTGTTACAAGTCAACAATCAATTCATGAAGCTGGTTCGGATACTCGTCCTCCAATGCTTACACCATGAAATTATGTGCAATGGTCAAGTCGATTTCTAAGGTATATGGAACTTAAGAAACCTCATGGTAAGTATCTAAAGAAGGTGATATTAGAAGGACCGCTTCAAATGCCAACTGAAACTGTTCCCGGCGATCCTACAGCTGCTCCACCGAGACCGATACTATCACAATTGTTCCACTTAGTCGTTTAACACCAGAACAACTACTTCATCTTGAAGTCGATGAGCTTGCTATGCAACAAATACTTCTTGGAATTCCTAATCCGATTTATAAAAGTATTGATGCACGATAATCGCAAAAGCTATGTGGGAACAAATTCATCTTTTAATGGAAGGCAGGCGAATCAATAAGATCGACATGGAGTCTAAGTTATATCACATCTTTGATGTGTTTACCATTGAGCCCTGGGAATCACTTGAATCATATTATCATCGCTTTCACAAATGTGGTCAATGATTTGCATCGACATAAGATTGATCTTCCAACAATTGTTATTAACACCAAGTTTCTAAACTCATTAGGACCGGATTGGCATAAGTATGTTACGTTTGTTCGACAAGTCAAGGATCTTCATGAAGTCAAGCATGGATTATTGTATGATTATCCGAAACATCATCAATATGAAGTTATCAAAGATAAAGAAGCTCGTGGCACACATGGTTTCTCTACACCACCCATTGCCGATCGATTGCTCTCATGGCACATGGTTATCCAACTCCTTACCCAAAGTCAAATCATGCTTTCGATCAACAACAACGTCACTTTAGTTATGCTCCACCTACACCTTCTCATCAACTCACACCCGCAGTAGATTCTAACAATGCATACTCGCCAACTCAATGATGATCAAGTTGATGCCTTTGAAGCATTAAATCATGGAATGGCCTTTATTGCTAAAGCCTTCTCCAAGTTCTCTACTCAGTCAAACAATCGTCTTCGCTCATCATCAAATCCCAAAAGTCATGCTGTTATACAAGGTGGCAAAGTTGAGGTTCAAAACAGTAACTAGTGGTCGCCGATGATTACAAGTGGGTATTCTGTATCTCGAAATGGTCAAACATCGCAGGGGATCGGGTAATACTTTCAAGAGAAATGTTCAAGTTGTGGAAACAGGGATTCACCAGATCTACTATTGCTATAATTGCAAAAAGCAAGGACATCTTGCTAATGCTTGTCCTGAACCACTAACAAGAGGAGGAGATTACTATAAGCAAGTCATGCTGATGGCATACAAGGATGCAGCAGGAGGAGAACTCTGAAACTCAAGAAGGTTTTATGGCGATACTCTCTCGATGATGAATATGAAGATTTGGAAGCAAATGCTGCAGTTATTTTGATGGCAAATATGTAAGAACATCACATCACCAAACAGAGAATGGACCAGTCTATGACACGGACGGTCTATCTCGTGTACCGACACGATATATGTCTCATAAATGCAATTGTGTCTCGAGATTCTGCAGATCGATGAGAAGAATTGTTCAACATGAATCATCATTTAATCATAATGAAGTTGATCAAATTAACCCCGTGGTTACATTTGATGACTTAAGTGATGATGAAAATAATGAGCATATTGAATAGAGTGAAGCAATTCATGGTCCGATTCGAATATCGACTTCATTACTTCGCCATTTCAAGCTCAAACGCAAAATGTAATGAAATAAACCATAACCTTAGGGTGAGATTACCTCCTTGATCAGCGAACTTGAGAGTTGTCGAAAACGGATAAATGATTTTGAAAGCAAAAACACCCGAGAAACAAGTTTTGAAGTGGCTTTTCAAAAATCTTACGTTAATGAACAAAATCTTCAACATCAAATGCATGAAATTGTTGCGACAAATAACGAAAAGATTTCTAAAATTGAACAAGAAAAGTCTGAACTTCAGAAAAACATCGACAATCTTCAAACGGAACTTTCAAATACTAAAAAGATTTTTCAACAAGTCGGTCAAATTTTTCTGAATTCAAGAAGAAATCTAATAAGCGCATTGATGATCAAATCGAGGAAATTCTTCGATTGGAAAGACGGTTAAAAGATTTTGGTATTGTTGTATATAAGATTGGCCACTCGGCTTAAACAGATTGAAATGTCAACTTTACTCCGAGTCCATGACTCAAAACGTTTTGCTCTTGGGTATAATCACCCACGCTTTCTTCACACGCTCTCAAGGAAATGCCCAAATTGTATAGTGCTCAATGTCTTTTAGATCCAAGCATGCAACTTGTTGTATTTGATTGTGAGGAACAATGGACACAAGATGATCGAAGTCGCTTAAACATGCGACAAAATGGAATTTTACCATATGATTACACAAGAGAAAATGCTTCTGACAAACTGAATGTCATTTCAACACCAACGTATAATCTTTCCTCAAAAACCGAGGCATCTTGTGTAGAAGGTCCCGCTCACGTTGTTGCACAACTAAATGGTCCTTTACCGTCCTCTTGCAAAAGCAACTCATTGCCAAAAACTCCTAAATCTTGTTTAGTATTACGATACTTTCAAACGTTTATGGAAGATATTTCATTTTTAGAAACGGCAATTGAAAAAATTCAGTTAAAAGCATCTAATTTTCAATCTGCTTATGCAAGAGAGCAAAGACAAATGTTTCAAACCCAAATCTTACCTCATGTCGCACATTCAAGGCGTCTGTGTGCAAACACACTGGGAAAGGGAACTTCAACAAGAGGTGACTTCAATGATTGAAGCTTTTAACACACTTGAAAACTCAGTTTCACAAGAACAATGCAAAAACCAAGATCTTCAAAATGCCCTTGATCGATTGTTAGAAGATGCTCTTTCTGCTAATATTGCTTCCGTGGTTATATATTGTGAATTTGCTTCTGTGAATGAAAATGTGTTAACCTGCCGAGAATCTCAATGTGGTTCAAACGTTGGAAATGGACAATCAGATGTTAAGGCATGAAATTGAGAAATTAATAGAGGAAAATGAAAACTTTTCACAAAATGATGATGTCAAATCTAAACTTTCAATGGAGATTTCTGAACTTAAACGAAGACTTCAATGGTGTCAGTCTAAGACAATTGAATCTAAACTTGCTTTGCAAAATCACATGGAAAAGGTGTCTTTGGATCACCGCTAATTTCAAAAGTCAATTTCTTGATGATGAAAATGCATCGTTAAAATGTCAAATTTTCAAATATGAACAAGAGATTGCACAAGTCAAAATGGAATATAAAACGATTTTTGATTCTCTTAAAACTGCTCGCTCGAAGCTTCAAAAGAACTTGATCACCATGTTGAATACACTCGACAAATGTTGGGTGAACAAGGAAGATTAAATTCCATAATTCAAGATCAAAAACACATCATCATTGAGCTTAAAGAAAAGCTAGCTAAACAAGAATCTAGCAAGTCTAGTAACACAAAAGTGATTGCTCCTGGTATGTATATAATTGATAAACCTCGTGGAACTAATTTGCTTTCTTCCACTTCTACAGAATAGTTGCCTACTAATGTTAGAAGATCCGAGCATAAGAGACACCAAGAAAATACTAGGATCTCGCAACATAGGAAGAGCACTCGTCCGACATCTGAAGTAGAAGTTCATCTTAGGAAATCGAATAAAAATCATGTTGCATCCGCTTTAGATTCAAATTTGGCAACTTGTAATTCTAATGTCAGTGTAACTAATGATAGGTCGTAAACGCTTCAAACGCTAATGCTTCCATGTGTGTGTTTTGTCGTAAAAGTATGATGTCCGTAATCATGATAAATGTGTTGCAAAATCTCTCAAGCTAGCTCGCTCTAAGAAATCTATAATTGGCTCTCCTCTAGGTCCTCACTAGTTGCAAAATCGAATTTAGGAAGGTGCACAATGTAGTTTCGAGAAATTTGTAGACACACCCATTGCCGCGCAAAACATCTCCTAAGCAAATGTACTCACCTAGTGACTTCACTAAGACCAAAGCAAAACATAATTGGTTATGGCAACAATGGTTGCAGCGTACCTCAAGTTTTAAATGGATTCCTAAATGTGCAAATGTGTGTAACACTAACATAATGGAACCCACTAACTCTTTGGGTTCCACCGCTTCTATCATACCACCCTCGTTTTCTCGTGTTGCGTCAGTGTGATTCAACTCGCTTTGGATTGTTGATAGCGGATGTACCCGACATATGACAGAAATCTAAAGTGTAATAAACTTTGTTTCAAAGTTCATCGATCGCCGATTTCGGGAATGATCATTTTGATGCAATAATGGGATATGGAGATTACGTTAATGGAAACATCGAGATCACGGCCGTTTATTATGTTGAAGGTCTTGGACACAATCTTTTCTCTGTTGGACAATTCTGTAATGATGATTTGGAAGTTGCGCTTCGCCCAAAACATGTTACGCGACGTGACTTGGATGGACATGATTTACTCACCGGCAATCGGAGCACAAATCTTTATACGATTCCTATGTCCGATATGATTGCATCTTCACCGATTTGTCTTCTCTCCAAAGCAACTTCGACTAAATCATGGTTATGGCACAAAAGGCTTTCTCATTTAAACTTCAAAACCATGACTAAACTCGCTCGTCATAAGTTAGTTGATGGTCTTCCAAGGTTCCGATACACCAAAGATCATTTATGTTCGGCTTGTGAACAAGGCAAGAGCAAGGAGATCTAACTTTCCTCAAAACCCCAACCAAGTTCTCAACATGTTCTTAACTTACTTCATATGGATTTATGTGGCCCTATGCGTGTACAAAGTGTGAATGGCAAACGCTACATTCTGGTTATTGTTGATGATTATTCACGATGGACTTGGGTCTATTTTCTCCGCACTAAAGATCAAGCTCTAACAATGATTATCACCTTTCTCACAAAGATTCAGTTCAACTCGTAAATACCGTCCGCATTATAAGAACAGATAATGGAACTGAATTCAAAAATCAGAAGCTTCGTGATTACTTTGAGAAAGTAAGAATCACGCATCAAACCTCAATTGCTCGTACTCCTGAACAAAATGGTGTTGTTGAAAGACGAAACCGAACGTTAGTGGAGGCCGCTCGAACGATGTTGATTTTCTCACAATTACCGGATTTCTTGTGGTCAAGTCAGTCTCAACCGCATGCTTTACTCAAAACCGTTCCATCATTCATACACGCCATAATAAAACTCCATATGAGATTTTTCACAACCGCAAACCGATATCGATATTTTCATGTTTTCTGCGCACTGCTATCCAAAAAATGATCGTGATGATATTGGTAAACTTCAAAAAGTCGACATTGGAGTGTTCATTGGTTACCGTGGAAAATTCGAAAGGATTTAAAATTTGGAATCGCCGAACTCGACAAATGATGGAAACCGTTCATGTCAACTTTGATGAGCTTACGAAATGGCTTCGAGCAAAACCGCTTAGGACCCGCGATCCAACCGCTCTAAACTTTCCTTCTTCATCACCGTTCCACCCATGGAATTCACTCCAACAATTGGAAACATTGTTTGCTCCTCGCTTGATGAGATTTCGAAAGTAGTGCTCCGTGATGTATCGACATCTTCCGCCGCACACCCCGATCATATTCCAATACCCGATACACTGCCCAACAACAACAATGCTGTTTGCACAGATGCACCGCTGCATGATTCTCAATCAACATAAGAACACATTGCATCCAACACTGACACAGCTGATGAATCACAAAATCAAGAAGTACCCGTACCTGCAGATTATGACGGAAATGCTTTCTTCAATCCATTTGCTCCGCCCAACCATTCCGACATTGGCGAGTCGTCTTCACGCAATTTGGAACCGTCTAATATGCATGCAACATTCAATCACCACCCTTCGACACATAAATGGACGAAAGATCATCCCTTAGTAAATGTCATTGGCGATCCTTCTAACCCAGTTATGACGAGACAACGACTTCATACCGATGTCAAACTTGTGTTTATGCACTCACCTGCTTGTCATGATGAACCACTAAACATCAAAGAAGCTATGACATATGACAATTGGATTGAATCAATGCAAGAAGAGTTGAATCAGCTTCAAACGCCTCGAAGTCCGGGAACTTGTTCCAAGACCGGATGGGATTTATGTCATTGACTCAAGTGGATCCGAAAAACAAACTGGATGTCAAGGCAATGTTATTCGCAACAAATCTCGTCTTGTGGCTAAAGGGTATTCTCAAGAAGAAGGAATCGATTATGAAGAATCGTTTGCACCGGTGGCTCGACTTGAAGTCAGAACGGATATTTTCGCATATGCCGCACACAAGAATATCACGGTTTATCGATGGATGTAAAACGCGCTTCTGAATGGTCAACTCCGTGAAGAAGTTTATGTGGGTCAACCGGACGGGTTCGTTGATTCAGATCATCCTAACTACGTGTACAAGCTCAAAACGGCTCTTTATGGTCTTAAACAAGCTCCACGGCATGGTACGACAAACTGCCAAAATTTCTTCTCGCTAATCAGTTTACCAAAGGAACTGTTGATCCAACATTTTTCATTCAACGTCACGGGAGGATATTTTGATTGTTCAAATTTATGTTGATGATATCATTTTTGGTTCAACACATAAAAAGTATTCAAACGCTTTTGCAAAATTAATGAAACAAAATTTTGAAATGTCCATGATGGGTGAACTAAAGTTCTTCTTAGGACTTCAAGTTCATCAATCTCCCCATGGCATATTTCTAAATCACCCAAATATGCTCTTGAAATCTTAAAGAAACATGGAATGACTAGTTGTGATACTTATAACACACCTATGTTCAGAACCTCACCAAAGCCGGATGTCGATTTACATGGGAAAATTATTGACCCTACAAAATACCGAAGTATTATTGGTTCTCTCATGTATCTAATGTACGGCCAGACCGACATTGTATTTGTCAGTATATCTTTGCTCCCGCTATCGGCCAAGACCAACCGAAAGACACCTCAATGAGGCTAAAAGAATCCTTCGCTACGTAAAGGGAACCATTCACTTGGGAATCTGGTATCCGAAGGATTCTGGTTTTGTACTAATAGCTTTTTCGATGCCGATCACGCAGGTGTTTAGATACACGCAAAAGTACATCCGGTGGTGTTCAATTTCTGAGATAAACCGGTGTCTTGGCACAAAGAAACAAGATCGTACATCTATGTCATCAATGTAAGGTAATACGCTGCCATGTCGCAAAGATGTCGCGTCAGATAATTTGGATGAGATCACAACCGATGGACTACGGTTTTGTATTCGACAAGATTCCTGATGTATCGTGACTCCAAGAGTGCCATTGCAATCTCCTCGCAACACGGTTCAAGATTCCAAGTCAAAGCATATCGCTCTCCGATATCATTTCATCAAAGAGCATGTTGAAAAGGGTACAATTGAACTATACTTTGTAGGTACTCAATACCAATTGGCGGATCTGTTCACCAAAGCCTTGCCACCAGCAAGGTTTACTGAGCTTTTCCATCAAATTGGTATCGCGGTGTTTGACTCGTAAGATCCGAAAATTTAATCAAACGTTCTTAAAACGCACAAACACCAAAAACATTTTTTGTAAATACATATTTCAAAATCAAAATACAACAATATAAAATCTATACAAAACCCAAAAAGATTTTTTTTTTTTTTCATTTTTCAAAAAAAAAAAAAAAACGCTTTTAATACTCTAGGGACTAAAAGTGTCATTTTATCATTCCACTCCTTTTAAAACCTTAGTTGTTATTCATTCTTCAAATACCCTTCATTCTCAAATTAACTAACCTGCTGCTGCTTATTTTCTTTGGTCCCATTCGATCCATATCAAGTTTTTTTTTTATTCCAAATCAATTGTAAGTATCTTTAACTAATTGTTGCGTTAAGTATGTTTTAATTGGCCTATTCTCGTATATAGGACATAATCGATCTAGGTTATGCGGCACTTAGGTTATGCTCATACTGATCTTAGGTTAGGAATGGCTGTCTGTTGAGCTTTATGAATTTAGGGTTCTTGATTTATATGAATGCTTGTTAGTTTTGTAAAGTTATGAATATAGGCTTAGTTTTGTATGAACTTATGATTTTTGGCGAGTTTGAGTAATGTTTCAGATTATTATGCTTGAATTTGCGAGTTTGCCAAATAAATGAATTTTGGTGAGCTATGATTTTTTCACTAGATTTAAATTATTGGCGAGTTTGATATAAACTTATGCTTTGGCGAGTTTATCCCCGGTTTGATTTATGAACTGCTTTTTGGCGTATTGCCACTATTTAAATTTTTGCTTAGTTTGCCTTTATGAATTTTTGGCTTAGTTTGCCTAATTATGAATTTTTGGCGAGTTTTTGCCTAATTATGAATTTTGGCGAGTTTGCCATTTACTTAAATTTTGGCGAGTTTGCCATTTACTTATGAATTTTGGCGAGCATTTATTTAAATTTTGCTTATGAATTTTGGCGCTCTTATGAACTTTGGCGAAGTTTCTCTTCATTTGTATTTGGCGAGTTTGTCTTCTATGAATGTGGCTTAGTTTCTCTTTCTAAGTTTGCTAAGTTTGGCCTGATGCTGTAGGATTACCAACTATGAGGTTTATATTTTTACAGTTTGCGAGTTTCTCTTAGATTAAATGTTTGCGAGTTTGCCAAGAAAATAATTAGGTTTGCCTAGGTTAAATGTTTGGCGAGTTTGCCTTTATACACATGAATCTATGAAGTTTCTCTTAGGCTTAGAAAGTTTAACCGAATTTGCCTACACATGTTTTTAAAAGTGGCGAGTTTGTTTGCTTGTTCCTTGAATAATTGGCGAGTTTATAAAGTGGCGAGTTTGAAAATCACACACTTAGAATTTCTGAAGTTTCGGTTTGCATGTTTGCAAGTTTCTAATAAGTTTTTTGTTTCTTTAGCTTTAGATTTTGGCAAGTTTGTGTTGCTTGCGAGTTTCTTGTTGTGTGATTGAATAATGGTAAGTTTATACCTGCCCTATGATTACTTGCAAGTTTGTCATTGGTTCAAGGTTTAAGGACATGTTGTGCATTTGTACGCTTTGAAAATTTTACGAAGTTTGTTCATTTAAGGTTTCATAATAGAGTTTAATGAGCATTTAGGATTCCCTTAATAAATTTTGGCGAATTTGTATGCTTGTTATTCTTCATGAATTTGATGTTTCTAGTGTGTTTTAATTAAGTCTTAACAAGTATGACTTAGTTAATTTTGAGAATTTCACTCATAAATGATTTTGTGTGTTTGCATTGTTTGTATGTTAGGATCATATGAGTTATCTCTCTAACATGTCATTACCTATTCTTGGATATCTTGGTAAATGCTTTGTTTCATGTCTAAACATGTCTCAAGGATCTCTCACAAAGAAAGACATGTATCCCATTGACGATGAACGCAATATTGCGCTTTCAAACTCTCGTATTGATTTCGAACAACTTCTATGCCATCCCACATGTCAGATTATAGTGGAAATTCTTAAGAAGCACTTCTAGGCATCTTCGACTTTATCCTGCAAGTGTCCCCGCGATCTACCTCTTGCATCAATTTCGCATTCACTCAAGATAAGTAACGATTCCACCATCATGACGACAGATTGACGTAACTCAGCTTGAATTTGATGTTAGCATTCTTCGTCATGTTCTTCATCTTCCTCTTGAAGAAACAAAGACCAACACTTCATTCACACCATCTCCATCGTTTTCACAAATTGCATTATCTCTTCTTAAAATGGGTTATGATGAGTCTTCTCAACCGGCAATACAACCGCTTCCGATGTAAATCGAGAAATTCATTCCCCAACCATGGTTATCATTGTTTACCATACTCATCATTGTGTTACTGAAAAGCTATCGGCCATGAACACCCTCGATTGGAACTACTTCAAATCTTCTGGGTATCATTAATACACAACACCTTGATTATGCACACTAATCTGAATGATATGATATATCAAGCACGGCAGCTTACCAATAAGAAAGGGTATAAAATTCCATTTGCTCGTTACACCAAGCTTCTTATTGAATACTTCATGCAAGTAGATCCAAGCATCGAAAAACGAATAGCAAGTGCCGATCAAGATCATACTCCTCACATGGATCATGTGCTTAAAACTGTTAAAGTTCAAAGCACGAGCACAACAAACAAAGGCTTAAGAATTCCGATCGCCTCTTTAATGATGGCATCAAGCTTGACTACCGCTACAGTGGACTATGATCAAGCGTAAAAGCAGAACAGCTTGGCATTATTTCTAAAGGTAGAAGAAGGAAATCCACACGCAAAACACAAGCAAACCTCAGGATTGATGAAGATTTGTCCAAATCAGAACATGTTGCTGAAGAAGAACAAGTTCATCCTCACGACGAAGATGCTAACCCTACAGAAACTCAAAGAATTCTCAGAGTGAAACAAGAAAAGTCGCAAGACAACGTGGTAAAACCATCAATAGTCAAACTCTACTACTTCAATCTCCTCGCACTCACAAACAAGACCAAGCAATTCTAAAGAAAACCTTGGCTATCACCAAACGTCATCACCAAGCTGATCTTGAAAGGTTGCGTAAGAAGGGTGCGGATCGTGTTCTAAGATGATTTCAACCACTTCAACAACCCATGAATGAATCGTAATCTTCCGAGAGGATAACTCAATTTCTCAGAAACACACTCTTCATCCAAAGATGAATCGATCAATTCATTCGCTCGATAATGAAGAATCCACAACAATGATGAATCGAGAATGATGATTTTCCGATGATGTTTTCGCGATAAACCACATTTGCAAGGTGACGCCATAACCAACAATCACTAATACAACCACCTCCAAAGATCCTCGATCAACACCAAAGACGAATGTTCCTTCCAAAACCACTTTTAAGATCAGGCTCCCTTCTCGACAAACATCTGAAGCAACCGAGAAAGATAAATTTCAAGACATTCAAGCACATCTCACTTCTCTTCAAACCCAAGTTCGACACACAAAAGCAACTTCAAGAACAACATCAACAAATCTGTAAGTTTCCATTACCGAGCAGATTGAGGAAATCCTTAAACAAGTTCTTCCTACAGAGGTCAAGAGTTGCATTAATGAAGTTCTACCATCGGCCTTACGCACATATGTTAAAAACAAGCTTCAAAGTGCTGTAGCCACTCATCTTCAAACACACCCGATAACCCTTGAAACAAAACCTTCAACGCTTGTTCGTTGATCTCAAAAGTCAACTTCGAGAAGATAATTGATGATGATGAAGAAGTGGAACTTGAGGGCGCTTTACTCAAATCCATGAAGAGGGCGATAAGAAAAGTGCATCCGCATCGCGGCAAGGATATCCCGCCTAAACGCAGACCGGATGATAAAGATGATGAGTCACGCCCACGCACAAACGCTCCAAATTCATCGCACCGTCATCTTCTGCTTTTCAAACCACTTCTCATGATATTTCACTTGAAGATGAAATTCAACCACAATCTTCCAATCAACCTCCACAACAGACGCTCTCAAGTCATATCCCGCCACCATTCAACATGCAACAAGATGATGCACCAAATGGATTGACTCTTCCACACTCGCTTTGACCTGGTTTGAAGATATGGTTGATGCTCATCCGTAAGATGATCTTCCTAATGAAGCTTCCATTGTGGGTTTCACAAAGAATTTGAAAAAGATCATGAAGGTGCAGAAACTTCAATTGTCTCACAATGCCACTATTCGCCGAAAGCGTGGTTTACACAATTTAAGACTTCCACAACTTCGTGCTTCAATTTGAATACAATCTTGAGGAAGTTGCACAAGCAATGTCTGAGAACATTACTTGGGATGTTTCACGCCTCCGCTAGTTCCCAAACATTCAAGTTTCATGACTATTCTCAACCTTTACCACTCATGGGTCATACTCACAATCTCAAGGTACCCACACCTTATTTTTTAATCATGATCTAGAATATCTAATGTATGGAAACACGATCTAGAGAAACATATGCAACATCATTGTCTAAGTTTCATGCTGCGGTTTACACTCAAGAGGGAATGGAGGAAGAAGTTGCTGACTTGTTTAGTTCTTCGGTTGTTAATTATAATGATGAGGTAGAACTTGGCATCTTCCATCGCCTAATATGCGTAAATGGTTTTACAAATGGCGGCTCACATTCACCTCCAAACACAAAGTGTGTTATAACCACCGAATCTTGTCCATTAAAAGTGCAGAGATTATGGATAAATACGGGTACAACTTTTTAACTAACATCAAGGTTCGCAGAGCTGACGACAACAAGTACACTTTCAACGGTTTACTACGTGTTTCGAACCTCAACGATATCGAAGATATGTATCTTCTCAAAGTTCAAGGAAAACTTGAGCATCTTCCTGGAAGCTTACAATATGATATCTTCAACTCAATCCTCATTTTTATCCGCAGTCTTGTCATTAAGTCAAGAGTTGAAGATCTTCATCTCGGTGTTGAAAGTTATCGAAACGCCTCAATCTTACCAAACCTCGATCTCCAACCACCCGCATTTATGACCAAAAACCGTATACATTCACCACAACACCATTTGGATTACACTTCATCAGGAACAACATCGTCAAATACATGAGATATGAAGAAATCCACAAGTTCGTGATCGATACGCTTGACACGTGTAAAGGTTGAGCTTGTCAACATTCTTGAAGATCCAATGCGGGCGTAAAACAACGCTGGTTGCCGAACATGACATGGAAGAGAAGCGATGTTAAGCAAGCTGAAAAGTTTGTCAAGAAAATTGATTCACGACTCAAGTTCCGAGTTCAGATGCGACGACTTGAAGGCTATGTTGGAGGAAGAGCAAGGGTTCCGAATATCTTGACGTTTCATCGACCAATGAAGTAATCGCAGTTAGTTAGTTTATTTGGAACATTACTCGAACATTTAAACATCTGTCTGTAATAACTCTAACTCTTTACTTTCATTCGTATGCTTATCTTAATTGATTATGTTTTTCAGTTAAACCTTGAGCTCGAATTTTTCACAAGCACAACAAATCTGATAATATGTTTTTACAACCTGTAATAAACTGTTTCAAATTCGACTCAAGAAGGCTATCTCTTGAATATGCTTCCATATTTGAGGGGGAGTACTTTTGTTCAACGAAAACAAAATCGATTCCACCTAAAGGACCCTGTGGTAATGCTTCAGTGCCTCAATCCTAATTAAAGGAGCGAAAGCTTCTTAACTGTTTGAAACAAAATCTTTGTTCAAAATCAAATGTTCTTGAAATCCGTTTCTTCCCAAAAGAATTTCAAACACCTCAAAAAGCATATTTTAATCAACATGTTTTCAAAAACAACATACATATGCTATTTTTGAGGGGAGAAATGTGATTAAAATTGTTGATCAGGAAGTTATGAAATCTCATAACGTGCGGCTCGACTCGATATCACCAATGAATTGACATCTTTGAATGTCGAAATCGAAAAGATTTGTCTTCCAAGACTTATCTTAGTAGAATGTACCAATCCGAGACACTCTTGATTGACATGAACTTTGACTGGTCTAACCTCCTTTTCAAGGAGAGTTTACATCTTCAAGGTAGTTATTAGAGCTAGTTGTCACCTAAAAGCTGATAATGGAACTATTTAACTATACAACGAATCGTGTCTCTCATGGGAATTGTCTATCAAGAGTCGATCAATTCAAAAGTGCGAACTCTTCCCTCTCTGTGCAGATTTCAGTCAAAACTCATAAGCACATGTGGAGGGGGAGTATTTCTAAAAAACCAAAACTCTCAAGGTGTTAGCAAAACATGTTTTTCATCATAAACATATTGAGAGATTTTTCAAGAAAAGGTTTTGTGGCAACATAGGATAGTCATGGAGTTAAAAGGTGTCTAAGTTTAGGAATAAAGCGCCTATGATCCGCCAGAGTCGGAGGGATCTACCCAAGGACATCACAAATAGTTAGTATTTAGAAGTCCTTAGGTATGATTGAAAAAGGAGAAAATGAGAATCGTAGAAAGAAGGAGTTGAAGAATTAAAAAGAAAAGTTAAAGAAAAGGGTGAAAAGAAATAGCCCTTTAAATTATTCAACTTAGGCAGACATAACCGGTTCAATTCATATGCTACTGGTTGTCACAAGATGACACCGGTATTGAAGACAAAGTCGCCATGGACCCAGTGACGCAATGCACTAAACCTTCTAAGCCACTCAAGTTCTCTTAAAAGAGCTTGTTTCATTCTCACAGGGAACCCTACGTAATCTATCGGCTCTCTCTTAGAGATTGTTGGTATTGAAGAAGGAGACCCTCTCCCTAGTCTCCGCTTAGGAAAATCAAAAGCGCACTAATCGAGTCTAGAGCCATGAGATTCATCAAAAGATCTCTTAGGAACACTTAAATATTTCATCACTTGTTGTTCAAACAATAAGGACACAAGTGACACTTTTCCAGAGTCCTTCGCAGATCTTAGCAATCGCCGTAACATTTATGAGGGGATTCACATGTGTGATCCTCGGTGATTGAATGGAAATTCTGCCAGGTCAACATCAAACAACTCGACAAAGCAGTCACTTCGGTAACTCCGTGGGTTACGCTTAGTGTGTCTCAAACGGTCTACTGATCAGGTGATGCTTTCGTATACCTCAAGACTCATCCTGAATCGTAGGTGTATTTTGGTACATCGCGTTATCTCACTTGTGGGACTCCAGATTCAGAACCTTTGTGAGAATTAGAGATGTGCTTTCACACTATGTCAGTTAACACTCTCAAGTTCAAACTTGTAAGTGCTGGATTATTTCTAACCCATGTTTTATGTTTTCTTCTTATGGATGCTCACTGGTGGAAAAGATCGTGCAGACTCTTCACATGCTCATACCAACATCAACACAAATTGAAGTTCTCTCAAAAGGCAAAGAAAATTTTAGAAAGATTCTACATCAAAGTCAAAGAATCACGCAGTTATGAGATAAAGATCAAAGTTAAAGAATGAGAGCTTCAAATATATGAATCACAAACTTCATCAGAAGTATGAGCATGCTAGAAATGACTTTCATCACTAACAACAAAGATGTTGATAAAAGGCAGATTTCACAACCGATCACAACAACAAGAACAAAGAACAAAGATTCAAAGAATCAAAGACGCCACAAGCTATGAACGCCAAAGAAGTTCAAGACGTCAAACGACCTAAGCAAGACAACAAATGATGACCAACCCTTAGGGGAGATTGTTAGGAACATGTTTTATTATCAAGTGTAGGTCATTTCATTTGTAATAGGTCGTTAATAATTATGGTATATAAATGTTTGTATTAGTTTCACACTCATGTAGTAAGCCCATGAGTCAGTGATAGAAGGTTCTTCTAGAACCAAGGGAAACACCCTACTTATGTAAACACTATAAATACCCCTCCCTAGAAGGGAGAGGGTTGTTGGTTCTAATTGCAATTATCATTTTCACTAATCATTCATTAGTTCCTTCCACTCTCTCTCTATAACTTTCTCTCTAGAAATACATATTGTTGTGATAATATGGTGACCTAACACAATCTCACGGAGACATTCTAGACTATCCTTAAGGTGAGCACAGGAGTCATGAAAAGCATGTTCATTATTCCTAAGATGAGGAGGAATATATTTAATCGCCACAATGTATTTGCAGTCTATGGGTGACTTTGAGACAACATTCTTATTGAAAAACAAGTGGTAGCTCTCTACTCTCTACCTCTATTCTAAATTTTCTTTTGTAAAGACGTTATTTTTTCGTTGTTTTGGTCACGGGTGACTTTTATTGAATCATATATCTCTTTAAAATGTCGCTTAATCCTTTTTCTATTTTCTAGAAAAACTCTTCGTTTTCCTTTTGTAAGGCATTAACTAAGTTTTGAAGATGAAAAGTTTGAGAATTCTGAGAATCTAAAGGACAAGGCATTTGGGAGCCCGCTATACGTTCTTTTGACCCTTTTTAATTGAGAGATTTGGGCTTTCAACTTTCTGATCGTGTTGCAATGAGCTTGAATTGCTCATCACGCTTGTTAATTTGAAAACTCTATCAAACTCGGGAGCATCCGAGGATGTCTTGATATTTGAAGTTTTGACATTTTCTTTAAGATGTTGATATTTTAGTTGTAAATTAAAAATGCTCAAATTTCTAGTTTAGAAAAGTTTAACTAAATTGTCATGATTCAACCCTTTTCTCGCTTAATTTAGAATTAGTTTTTTCAAGCTAATGACACGACATGGGAGACTTTCGTAAGTAACAAGATAATTCATGAAATTGAGAAGCATTACTAGAAACAAGTTGTAGCAGTGAAAACACATCTTGAGAGCAAATACATTCGTAAATCATATTCTCATTCAGTAAAGTATGCAAGTTCTTCCTTTCAATCTCATTATATTTAATGTCAGCCATAGTCACTAACCTCAACTATCATAGCATCAAATTCCTTTTCCATTTCTTTAATGTCTGAATTCATTCCCCTTTTAAGACTCTCAAAGTGATCTTTTAGTTGTTTAAAGAAAGGCATGACTTCAAGCAATAACATTCTTTAGTTTGCTCAAAACCTCTTTTCTCCTTATACCAAATGGTGTGATCCTTTCTTGCAAGTTTTCTCAAAATCAACAAATAGTTGAAAGATAAAATATTGACTGATTAAGGTCTTGCTTTTTAGTGGAATTGTTCTTAGAACTAGATGCATTGGTGTATTTTGAGGATACACAAATAGCTTCTAGGCATTTTCCAAAGGGGGTTGGTTTCAATAATATTTTCAAATTTTCCGCTTATCTAAATCCATTTTCCAAAAACACTTGTTCGAGTTAATAATGTGTCTGAGGCTTAAAACTTGTTTAAGGCAATCCACCTCCTTTTGTAATCATGGGGTGTGATGATTACTTTCTTTTCTTTTACATTTTGATCGCCTGTTTCTTGTTTAACTTTTCCCAAAGTGATTTCATCCTCGATTTATCTTCCTCTGTAAGTAACTCACCAAGAATTAGGTTTCGTCAGGTTTAAGGATTTCCTTGCCATCATAAAGAACCTTATGAGCATTTCTAGCCTTTTTAATGACCTCTGGATTTGGTTTCTCAACAAGGGAATGCTATGCTTATCGCTAGGACTCTATGCTTAGTGATCATGTGAGCAACCTCAATGGTGTTTCCTTGTACGCATAACTTATTTTCAAGCTTGTTTTCTGCTGCTTTTAGATTAGAAAATCATTCAAAAGTTTTGATTCCTTAGCATCAATTCTTTTGCTAAGCATTTAACATTTTCTGAAGTTCTTGTTTTTGCTTAGCAAGCTTTTGGAAAGTTTTTCTTGTAAGGAGTTTAACTCTTGTTTTAATACTTGATATCGTGAAAAGTGAGTGGTAAAACAAACACAATATCAATATATCAAATTAATCGTAAAATCCGACAAATCAACCTTTTAGGAAAAAGGTTAACGTGCCAAACGTCACGAATGTGATAAAAGTGATAATGCAAGTGATTACCCGGTCGCTTCCTCAACGAGGTGTGAATTGAGAATCTCGCTTGAGGTTTGTTATTAAAATGCTTAATGTAATCGGGAATTTTGTTCTTTTGCTAAGATTATCTACTAATTAAAGAACGGAATGAAAAATAAAGTACGTGAAATCATTATAAACATCAGATTATACTACTACTAAGCTCAAGGTACAATAAAACGCAAGCTACACTACGCCCTAGGGCATTAAAACTCAAAAACGCTGAAAACCGAGCACACCAGCCTAAAACGTGAAAAATTTGAAATTTTAAGGCCTAATGGATGCGAAAACCAATTTTCCTACATTCTAAAATGACTAAAAATAATTTTAGGAAAAAAAGCCGGTATTTTTCGACTTTATTTTATTTATTATGAATTAAAAACGAATTTTAACTAATTAATTAATTAAAAATATTAAACTTTTTAGAAAATTCTAAGAAAAATACAAAAAATACTTTTAATTAAACTAAGTATAAGAAAATAAAACGGTTAATGCTAATGAAATCATAGCTAATAAGCTTAGAAAGGAAATAATCTAAACCGCTTATGATTTAAATAACTAGGAAAGCAAATGCTAACATGAAACAAGTGGTAGTGTAGATGGTTATCGTGTGGGAGTGTATGGTTATATAAAGAGGTCACAAAGTTCTAAACCTCGTGACAACCACTTTTTGCTACTTATTTTTTTTCAACTTTTCTTGCAACTAACTTATTAGATCAAAATAAGGTTTTAATAAAATCAAGACTTTAGAAAGCTAGGTATAAGCTGTAAAACAACTTACTTAACAAAGCAGCAATTTATAAGGGTGTGTTTGGGACAAAGGTCAAGTATGACAGACCAAACCAAACACCCCCTTGGATAGCTTTATTAAGCACAAGACTATGTCCAAAAAGCTATAAATGAGCAATCCATTGACAAAAACAAAGAAACATGCATACTAAGTAAATGATCATGAGCATGAAAAGAATCACAAAACGCTTAGAAGAGGAGGGAAAACAAGTTGGCTAAGGTTCTAAACTAGGGGTTCCCAAACTAGTACATGGAAAATAAGCACTAAAATGGGTAACAATAAGCACTAATGAACTAGAAAAAACTATCAATCCTAATGCAACTAATCTAAAAAGCACTAAAACACTTGAATTAAGCTACTAAGAATCGTCAATAAGCAAAAAAAACTTATGTCAATCCTCGTTGTTAGTAGTACTTGTGCAAAAGAAAAACAGCCCAACATGTGTCATTTTCTAGCTTATCTAAAAACTTATAGGAACTAAGCTAATGCATAAAATCCTGAACAAAGAAACTATGGATGCTACTTCTGTACCTAGAAAACCAAATGACTCTAATTTTGAGTTTATAACAAGCTCTCAAAGAGCCTGTCAGAGCTGCTGATGTGGGCAGAACTGTCGGTTTTGAGAGGCAGCTTTTAAGTGGCCCATTTAAGCCATTAAGTAAACACCTAAATCCAAAATAAGCATAAACATATATTACCCATACTATGACCTAATTGTAAAGCAAAATTCAAACCTAATTCTAATGATAACCTACCTAAAATGGGGCTACAAACTGACAATTTGGGACAAAAACAAAGAAAAATAGACAGTTTGCAAATAAATCTTATCACACAAAAAGGCTTGACACCTTAAAACTTGAGAACAAAATGAGCATATAACTTAATTTATCACCGTTTGAGATTCCAAATGGGTCAAAAATAGATTTTGGACCTAATGTTCAAACTAATCCAAACCTCGCATGTGCTTTAAAATTGATTTTTAGAAACCGAAGGTTTTAAAACCGTTTTAATCACTAACAAGGACTTCAAATGAGTTTCAATGAACAACAAATCTCAACCGCATAAACTAAATGGGAAAAAAAAAACTGGAAGGTAAACTTAAATGACAATTAAAGTAAATGACAAATAAATTAAATTGGTACTAGAACTCAACAATTCTAGATACTAGACAATTCTCCCTACATTCCTATTTATACCAAGATAATAAAGAAATTTCTCTGGTGGTAAGCTTCTCACTGTGAGTGGAATGAGACTTGTACAACTTTGTGCTTCTTTGGAGTTCTCACAGCCATTGATTTCATCTTGGGCACCAAGGGTACAATCTGAGCCATCCATTCTTAAAACCAATAATGGGTGTTTGTGGGATTGCCAAGGTGGCATCTCACCCATGTGGGTGTGGGGTTTGGCCGAAATGGGACCAAAAAGAGTGAAAGGGGAAGAAGAAGACAAGGATGTGTGATTTATATGAATAAGTTTGCCTAATTTGGTTGCTGTGGTTTTGTGTTTCAAGCTGTGAACTGCTGCTATTTTAAATTCAGTTTGGGAGGTATAAGTTTTATTAAAAAAGGTTTTAGGTTTAAAAGGGTTTAAGTGTTTTTAATTAAAACTTTTGATTTTAAAACTTTGTATTTTTAGAAAGAAAATAATTTTTAATGAAATTGGTTTTTAAAAAAAATAATTGTTGTAAAATAAAAATGAGGATTTAGAAAGAAGTGATACTTTAAGATTTGCTATAAAAAGGGTAAATGTGGAAATTTTGGGACGGGAAGAGGGTAAATTGTAATTTGATTTAGGATAGGTTTTGAGTCTCCGACTCCAAGTCACCCCAAATATATCCCTGCTCAAAATGTAGAAAACCATATTCCGTTCCACTGCAAAGCACACGTAATCCAATCCAAGCTCATTTTAGAACTTCAGTTTTCAACTTGTTTCATCCTTTGTACCAAATACATAAAAACACATTCCAAGGATATTCAAGATAATTGGTTATATTTCCGTTTTTGTGACGTTTTGTGGGCTGGTAAAAAGGATGAGTGAATAAGCACTCATCAAATCCCCCATACTATCAATTGCTAGTCCCTAGCAATCCATCATATAAAGCAATGAAAGGATCAAAAGTACCAACAATACCCCCGCTCTAATTTCTTTTATTCAACTACGAAATTTAAACTAGAACGTGAAATAAATAAAATGCTTGATTCACAAAACATGGCATCACGAACGGATTCACACAAAATGGGTGTCTCCGGGAATTGTAATCACATCCTCTTTTTATACTCTCAAACCAAGCTTAAACTTATTGTGCAAAACTTTGTAAAATGCTAACACTACTTATATCAATAATCTATGTAATGAGACTTAACTTTTACTCCCGCAATTTATACACAATTTATGTGTGTGTGTGTGTGCTCATTTTCAAAAGTTTGACCATTGAAATCGACATTTGTTATGGTTGTTATCCACTTAACTAAAGTACTAAATCACCGGAAATCGATGAAAGTCTAAGGATCTAAAGGGCCTTTTCCATGTTAAGCGGCTTTTCCTCGCACATCCCAAACATAAGTTTTAAGTGACCAGGCTTTTGACACCTCACAGAATAGTACCGAATCAGCGGAATTCGATTCCAAAGATTTACGGTTACCGCTAAGTTAAAACTAAACCTAAATGGATTACAAACCGACGCATAATTTAAAATTCGAGATTCAAAGGTGAGATCACCCATGTGGCTTAATTTTCTTCTCAGCTTGTCCTTTAAGGAGGCTAGGTTTTCACCCCTAGAATAGTATCGAGCTGGGATCTTTGAAATCAAGGATTTCCAAATTACCGCCAAACTTTTAGACAACCTTGACTAATGCAGTTCAACTTCCTATTTAAATTTAAGAAAAGCAAGTTTCAAGACATTTATTCATAAGCACATAATGCTTTTTATTCAATGCTAAATCTCATATATATATATTTTATATATATATATATATATATTTTTTTTCATTTTTCATTTTTCAACTTTTTGACTTTGAACTTAAACTTTGCAACTTTTGCAAAGATTTGAGCACTTTACGATACTTTCATTTTGCAACATTATTCAGATTTAAAGAAAGTATGCTTTTCGAAATTTAAATAAAAAAGTTGAACTCGAATTCTAAATCAATTTTGCTTAAAAACTTTTTATTGTAACAAGACGATTTGAATATTCAAAAGTTTGACAACGAAAGCACGATTTAGTCCAATTAGTTAGCTTTCTCGAGAAAAAAGCCATAGATTACTTATATAAGCTCTAAAGAGAACCAACTACTCCACGCTTTTAGCATTTCTTATTTGCACAACGCTGCGAAAACCTTAGCCTAATTGAAATAAGAGAGTGCCTAGATCAACACTCTAGCGTGAGTCGGATTCCCTTGTTTAGCCGATCAAGACTAAACTATCATTAATACCGAAGCATCAATGCTTTATTTTTTTGTGCAAAGCACTTCTTGTAAATGTAAATACTTGACTTAAAGCAATAAAATTTTAAAATTTTGGTCAAAACGGGGGTGCTAGGGTACTAGAAGGTACATAATGTGATCAAAAATTCGCAAGAATTCCACACTTAGAATTGAATATTGCCCTCAATATTCGTGCACGTACCAGAGTCAAAACTATAGAACGGAAAAAGGTAATACTACTAGCCAAGTGTGGAAGCGAAATCTTTTTTCACATAAAGGATTTTAATAAGATATCCCTAGATATCAAGTAGTAAAAAGATCTATATTGGGCTAGCTACCGAAAACAGCGCATCAATATCACGATCTACTTGAATCCCGAAACAGAGAGCAAACACAACAAGTAAACATTAGTGGGGTTTCCAATACCCTAGTGTTAGAAAAATAGAAAGAAGTCAGAAACATGGGTGACACCCATGAAATGCTAATGCTTTTGTTAACCCAGTCGCTAGCTTGACTCACCCCTAATTCATTGGTCCACATGGGAGCAAGTGGAAGAGAAAATCTCCATCTAATTTCCATTCAAATGGTTAGGATAATCATTGAATGCTGAAAGTTCCACCTGATGAGATATGTCCGCTTAAGAGAATGAGAAATGCTCTGTCAAAGATGGTATCTTCATTCCCGTAGGAGATAAGATATGTATGTGATGTACCGATGTTAAAGCTGTGGTGTCAATTTTGACAACGGTGGGATGGGTGGGCAAAGATTAGATTGAGGAACATTGAGCCAATGTTCAACAATCTTATCCACCACCGAAGCAATGAGAACATCCGAACCGGCTTAGAAGAGATTCCATCATCCGCGGTTTAGCAAAGCGGATTTGAGTGGATGATGGACCTAAGCCATAATCGCCATCAAAACTCGAGGCATCGAAGTCATCCTGAGAAAGAAATGAGTCGACTATAAGAGTGTCACTTCGACGCATTATCGTAAGACCTATTGTATAGAAGATTTTCCAATTCAAGGTCGGCTTCAAAGTCGCAGTGAGCATCATCACTCCCCGTGGAGAATGATCAATAAGAGCGAGTTCATCGGCTAATTATCGAGAAGGTCTAAAGTCAAGTGGATTGCCACTATTCTTTTCTTCAAAAGTAGAATGCTCGAGTCAGGGTAAAGATGTAACGGTTTTCAGTTAAAGGTCACTATCCTCATTCTCAATGTCAAAGATTGGGTTATCCGAATTTGAGTGAATCTCAATCTAAGTCAAACAGAGGATTAGTGAATGCCATAGTGAAAGGTTCCTCGAACACAACAAGAATATCTTCATCGTCCAATCAAAATCGCTGTCGATTTCTCGCTCTTCAGTTCAAAATCTCTCACTTCTTCTAAGCCGACGAGCTCAGAAGGATCTTTCCTCAACATACTGATGTCTCCACACGACAAGGAATCGTCAAACGACGTGAAAGTCATTTTCGCACTGAGATCATCTCAAATGTAATCATTAGTAGCGGAGGAGAAGAATCATCATCAACCGCTCATCACACATCATATCGTAGACGCTTCTTCGCATCACTTGGGGTTGGGACAAGGTTCTCAACACAAGGCGGTTCCTTCCGAATAGTGCTAAGATGTCGCCCCCATACTTAGAGAGTTAACGGCTCGCGGTGTGGTTTCGGGCCTTCACAAACTTTCATCATCATCGTCACTATCATCATCATCGCCAATGTAAGTCGCAGCCATCGAAAGCACGTCTTGCAAGTGCTTGTTCTTCGATTCGTGATTTCTTCAAGACATCTTTGAATCTTAGCGCCTGTTCCTCTTCTTCAAGTACCTAGCATGATTTTTCGCTACAGACGTTTGGTCTTCGCAAGTTCTTCTAGCATACTTTTCTCACTCGAGGATGTTGATCAATGACGTAAAAATTGTTCAATGACGGAAAAATTGTTCAATGACGGAAAATTGTGGGGTTGGAAATTGTCAAACAAGGAGTGTTATAACAAGATCGTGTCCATGGTAATTTTGATTCCATGATTGACATTGGTAATCATAATGAGGACCCCCACAATTTGCACAAATAAGGTATTGAGGAGAGAAATTATGAAATGATGTATCATTGAAATCTTGATAGTAATGGGTTGTATTCATATGAATTCGTGGAGGGTAGTTGAAATCGTTTTGAGGAAAATTGAAGGAATTTGGATTAGAATCATAAGCTAATGAATCCTCGGCACAAATCGAACAAAATCCATTAGTAAGATAATTTCCACACCACTTGCACATACATTTGAAACAACGAAAACTCTCGTAACATCGCCCCACAACCGTGAAAGCAATAATCTTGATCGAAAGAAGATCTCGGCTCTAATAGGGATCGAGGGCTCAACAACATCACAAGTAGTATTTCATTTCCGTTGAATCTTGACGGTTCATTAAGAAGTTTTCAATCATGTTCACGATTTCGTTCGAAGACCCGAGGTGGGACAAGTGGTGTGCTCTCGAGCTAGCAATTTCCACCACTCGCTTCGTCTCCGGTTCTTGCTCTTTTCTCTTAACCTTAAATCGCGAAAGATTTTGATCAAATCTAGACGTTTAGGCTCGTAAAACAATAGAACAAACATCGGGTTGTAGGCGGATGGTCTTAAAACTTGAGAATCATCGAGAGAGTTTTTTATCGGATAATTCGCACCAATAGCAATATTTGCTTGCACCCATCCTTCCACATCGCTTACATAAACAATCGGGATTGAGACAATAAAATGATCCTCTTCCATACTGCCTTTACAAGTGAAAAACAACTAATTTATAATCGATCGCCGCCATGAGAATTAAACTTGTAGAGGGTTAAAGAAATAGAATTAAGTGATCGAGAGGATATGAAGAATAGAATCAAAACGTGAAAGAGGGTAAGAGAAATAGAATCAATCTAATAAGAGGAATGAGAAGAATATTTTTGGGGTTTTGATAAATAGAAAATATAAAAGGGAAAATTAATTTTGAAAAGGAAAAATATTTTTGGTTTTGGTTTTGAAAGCCAACAATCACGAGGAAGGTTCTTCAAGTCACTAATCGTCAAACCTTAACGATATTGTCGCAACACAACCTCCCCGGCAGCGGCGCCAAATTGATATCGTGAAAAGTGAGTGGTAAAACAAACACAATATCAATATATCAAATTAATCGTAAAATCCGACAAATCAACCTTTTAGGAAAAAGGTTAACGTGCCAAACGTCACGAATGTGATAAAAGTGATACCGGGCAAGTGATTACCCGGGTCGTTTCCCGACGAGGTGTGAATTGAGAATCTCGTTTGAGGTTTGTTATTAAAATGCTTGAATGGATCGGGAATTTTTGTTTTGGTTAAGATTATCTACAAATTAAAGAACGGGAATGAAAATAAAGTACGTAAATCATTAAAACACCGATTATACTACTACTAAGCCTAAGGTACAATAAAACGAAGCTACATCACGCCCTAGGGCATTAAAACTCAAAACGCTTAAAAACCGAGCACACCGAAAGCCTAAAACGTGAAAAAATTTGAAATTTAAGGCCTACGGATGCGAAACCAATTTTCCTACATTCTAAATGACTAAAAATAATTTTAGGAAAAAGCCGGGTATTTTTTCGACTTTTATTTTATTTATTATGAATTAAAAACTAATTTTAACTAATTAATTAATTAAAAATATTAAACTTTTTAGAAAATTCTAAGAAAATACAAAAATACTTAATTAAACTAAGTATAAGAAAATAAAAAACGTAAGTTATCATTAATGAAATCGCAGCTAATAAGTTTAGAAAGGAAAATGTAATCAAACCGCTATGCATTTAAATAACTAGAAAGCAAATGCTAACATGAAACAAGTGGTAGTGTAGATGGTTATCGTGTGGAGTGTGGGCGTGGTTATATAGCAGTCAATGTGTTCAAAACCTCGTGACAACCACTTTTTTGCTACTTATTTTTTTTTTCAACTTTTTCTTTTGCAAACTAACTTATTAGATCAAAATAAGGTTTTTAATAAAATCAAGACTTTAGAAAAGCTAGGTATAAGTCAGTAAAACAACCTTACTTAACAAAGCAGCCAGCTCTATATGGTGTGTTTGGGACAAAGGTCAGTATGACAGACCAAACCAAACACCCCCTTTCATACTTTATTAAGCACAAGACTATGTCCAAAAGCTATAAAATGAGCAATCCATTGACAAAAACAGCAAACATGCATACTAAGCAATGATCATGAGCATGAAAAGAATCACAAAACGCTTAGAAGAGGAGGGAAAACAAGTTGGCTAAGGTTCTAAACTAGGGGTTCCTAAAACTAGTACATGGAAAATAAGCACTAAAATGGGTAACAATAAGCACTAATGAGCTAGAACAAATATCAATCCTAATGCAACTAATCTAAAAGCACTAAACACTTGAATTAAGCTACTAAGAATCGTCAATAAGCAAAACTTATGTCAATCACATAGTACTCAGGCAAAGAAAACAAAATTTTAACATGTGTCATTTTCTAGCTTATCTAAAAACTTATAGGAACTAAGCTAATGCATAAAAATCCTTGAACAGCAAACTATGGATGCTACGGTACCTAGAAAACCAAATGGACTCCAATTTTTGAGTTTATAACAAGCTCTTAAAGAGCTTGTCGAAGAGTCAGCTGATGTGGGCGTAACCAAACAAGCCTAGAGGGCGCTTTTTAAGTGGCCCATTTAAGCCATTAAGTAAACACCTAAATCCAAAATAAGCATAAACATATATTACCCATACTATGACCTAATTGTAGCAAAATTCAAACTCTAATTCTAATGATAACCTACCTAAATGGGCTACAAACTGACAAATTGGGGACAAAACAAAGAAAATAGACAAAGTTTGCAAATAAATCTTTATCACACAAAAAGGCTTGACACCTTAAAACTTGAGAACAAAATGAGCATATAACTTAATTTATCACTGGTTTGAGACCCAAAATGGGTCAAAAATAGATTTTGACCCAATGTTCAAATCCATCCAAACTCCCCTCGCACAGGCGTAAATTGATTTTAGAACCGAGAAGGTTTTAAAAACCGGTTTTAATCACTAACAAGGACTTCAAATGAGTTTCGCACAATGAACAACAAATCTCAACGTGATAAACCTAAAATGGGAAAACTGAAAGGTAATTTGTTAAATTAAAAATTGATATGAAACTTAAATGACAATTAAAGTAAATGACAAATAAATTAAATTGGTACTAGAACTCAACAATTCTAGACAGTTTGTACAATTCTCCCTACATTCCTATTTATACTAAGATATGAAAGAGTCTTCAGGTGCTTCAACATGGAGGGAATGAGACTTGTACAACTTTGTGCTTCTTGGAGTTCTCACCAGCCATTGATTTCATCTTGGGCACCATGGGTACAACTGAGCCATCCATTCTTGAAAACCAATGGGTGTTTGTGGGATTGCCAAGGTGGCATCTCACCCATGTGGGTGTGGGGTTTGGTCGAAATGTAACGAGAGGAAAGGGGAAGAAGAAGACAAGGATGGTGTGGATGAGAGGGAATAAGTTTGGGCCAATTTGTTAAGGTGGTTTTGTGTTTCGCTTTGGGTAAACTGTGGAAGAAGGGAATGGGTTTTGGGATGGGTTAAGTTTTATTAAAAAGGTTTTAGGGGTTTAAAAAGGGTTTAAGTGTTTTAATTAAAACTTTGTATTTTAAAACTTTGTATTTTTTTAGAAAGAAAATAATTTTAATGAAATTGGTTTAAAAAATAATTGTTGTAAAAATAAAATGAGGATTTAGAAAGAAGTGATACTTTTAAGATTTATAAAAAAAGGGTAAAATGGTAATTTTGGGATCGGGAAGAGGGTAAATTGGTAATTTGGATTTAGGGATAGGTTTTTGAGTCTGATTCCCCAAGCCTACCCATGTATCCTGGCTCAAAATGTAGAAAACCATATTCCGCCCGGCCTCGCAGCACGAATCCAATCAAGCTCATTTTAGTCCGCTTTGGTCCCTGCTTTCATCCTTGTACCAAAATACATAAAAAACACATTCCAAGGATATCTGCAGCATAATTGGTTATATTTCCGTGTTTTTAGACGTTTTTGTGGGCTTAGATGGGTAAAAAGGATGAGTGAATAAGCACTCATCAATACTTCTTCTCTAAACCTACTTTTTCTAATAGTTGTATGCATTTGGTCATCCATTTCCTGCTCACGGGTGGTCAACTCAAATTTTGCACGTTGTTCATAAATAGCAACACGGTCTTTATAGGCATTCAAAGATGAGATAACAAAGATCATGTGGGCACATGCGCAGTATTCATCAAAAACATAGTCATTGTTGGCTGCAGAAGATGCATCACTTGGTACAACTTCACTTTCACTTTGTTTCACATATTGATCATATAGGACAACATTGATATTACCCATATTTTCAATATTTGATTCAATAGTTTCAGTTGATTGTACATTGTCATGCATCTTTGTACATCAAAGATCATCGTATAGTTTTAATACCTCTAGATGAGTTTGTCTTGGATGGGCCAAATTGTGGTGAAGAAGAGACCTTGGGAGAAACCATTGGAGAAATGCTAGCCATAAAATTGTGTGTGCCGTAGGTCCATCATCCACACGTGAGTCGCATGCATCACAATCAGCAACTTGAAAGTATGCTTCATGATTGTGACCTATCTCCTAAATGGTCGCCATCCACATCTCAAGATCATAGGTCTTGGCATTGCCCTCAGCAAGAAACAATAACTCCTCTTCATCCAACGCAGCACCATTATCCCAGCTTGTACAAGATCTTATCTCTCAAGTAATCAGCATTCTGGGACGCTTTGGAGATGTGCGCCTCCTTGCAATGTGTCCCTCACCACCACAATTATAGCATTTGATCGGCTTAGTTTGGCTTGATCATTTCTTCCTCGACTCGATTACCAACATAACCTCTACCAAATCTCCTCCTCTTCCTTGATCATACCGCTCTTCCTGAACTCGTTGTAACAAAAAATTTTCCATCTCCCATGAGCTTGATTGTGTGGTTAGTCGCCTGAGGTGGTTGTTGGTTTGTGGAGAGAATTCATGTTTTGACTAATCGAGAGCCGTTGATTAAAAGTTACCCACGCAGCATCAAAGATCGCCTTGTTTGAACTTTGATCGGGAATGAGTTTGTGAGTTCCATCACCCATGGGTATAACTTGTGAAGCTTTAGTGGTAATCCCAATGTTTGAGTAGAAGGCGGTTGAATCATTTGATGAGCTTGTCTCCCGATTTGTTTTGAATTGTTCAAGAATCCTCTTTTCAAACATGGCATGTCTCTCATTCTCAAGAAGGAAGGCATAGAGCTGCTCATAGTTAGTATTCTTCAATCCTTTAGTGAGCTTCATGTAAGTAACAAATTTGTGCCATTCGATTCATGTTGTTTACAAATTTTGAGTTCACCAATGTTAGGCATAGTCATTCGATGTTCCTCATGTCATTCACCAAATTTTATGAAATCTCACATAGTACTCATAGACACTTTCATTTGGTTTCATTTTGAAGTGCTCAAATTCATCATACAAATTTGTGATTCCGGTCTTCAACAGCTTAGCTCGTAACTTAAAGAAGCATCTTGACATTATCCCATACTTTTGCCTCGTGTTGTGATTGATAAGCTTGTAGATGTCCTTGGTAGACCTTGCGATAATGTTGAAGCTCGATATCTCGCATCGAATCTCTTTTTCTCCTTATCGTCAAGCTCATCATACATCTTTGGTCTGTCCATTCCATAAATCAGAGTTCCATCTTCAGCAAAGATCAAGTATATCTCTAGTAGTTTCAACCCGGTAAGGTCCTTCATCAATGGATTTGAGAATGTTAACCCCATTTTCTTTCCAAGACAAGCATAATCATTCGTTGAGCCCAAGAGTCATAGTCGGGCCTGGCAAGCATGGGTGGACGAAAGTGTCTAAACCAAATCGCTTGAACATCCTCGACAAACAAAGGAGATGATTGTAGAACGTTGGTAGACATGATGACAAGTTAAGAGATTTTATAACTCTATGATTAAACCGAAATAGATTCTTTCACAGGATTTCCATGAATCAAGAGAAACCATATTTAAAGGAAATCACTCAAGTCGCTAGGAAAATTGTTAACCAAGTCGCTAAGTGCTAAGTCGCTAAAGTTCCAAGTCGTTATGTAACAACTCGCTACAATCCAAGTCGCTAACAAAATTTTGGCAACAATTCGCTAAGCACCAAGTCGCTAAATATTCAAGTCGCCAAATAGCAACTCGCTAGGTACCAACTCGCTAACACCAAGTCGCTAACAATATAAAGTAAAAGTCGCTAACTTCCAATTGTCGCTACCCGTAGTGGAGATTCCACTACTTGTACTGTTTGTCGGCTTGTCTCACTAGGCAAGTCGCTAGGCCTAAGTCGCTAACTCCACAAACTGCAACTCGCTACCAAATGTAAAGCAAGTCGCTAGCAAGAAAAGCTATCCGTAGATCAAGTCGCTAGCTAGAAAACTTCACAAACACCACTTTTCAATCCAAAAACAACCCAACCAAGATGATTCAAGCTTACCAAATGAAAACCTAAACACTTGTGATGATTCTAAACACAAAAGTACTAACAAAATCCAAGCTTTAACACAAGAAATCAACCAAATGATGCAAAACCACTAAACTTTTTCAAACTCAAAAACCACCTAAAAGCCACTAGAAATCCAAAGATGTGTAAGATATGATTTAACCATGGCTCTTGATACCAATTGTAGGATATTGGATTTCACATACACATCAAACCATAACACAAAGTAGGCGTATAAGTGGAATTCTAGAGAGAAAAATTTAGAGGTTTAGGGAACTTTAGTGAGAGAAAGAAAATTCTTATTATGAGCTCCAACTTCTACCTTGGAAGGTAGAGAGTATTTATAGTCTTACAATAAAACGCCACACAACGGGCTGTGGATCAGGCATACAGTGGGTAAAGACCCGCCTGGGTCCTCCACGGTGTTACTAAACTAAATACTACTTTAACGAGAAGTACTATGACTACTTAGCTTAATGATTACATATACTTGAGGTGACCGACTCTTTAATACCTGGAATTTCTAATTCCTAACACAACTGATGTTTAAAATTGTGATAGGGAATGACAGGGAATTCTTCATGTCAAAGTGATGGGATGTGTATCTGAAGGCATTAATGTGACAATCGATTTGAAATGAAAATAATCAAGAAGTGTATGAAACCGCATGTATAGTGACTATGCACTTATGATGAATTGATGAGATGCTATGATGATGTAGTTATAGTCTAGGGTCAATGATGCAACTTAGTTCTCTATAATCAAGCTCATGCCAATCTGTCACACCCCCAAATTACTGCTTTCAAATGAATGGAATTTTGGGATTTAACGCCAGCATCACAATCAATGTTATATTGAACGACCTAAAGTGCCGTTTGGAAAATACATCGCTTGATTTAATAAAACAATCAGAGTTTACAAAGTATAGGTCCCAAATGAAAATCATCATGTATGAAATAAATTTGATACAATTCAAACGATGTTTTAAAGTGTATAAATCCCATGAGAGACGCATTGCCACTACTTCGACTCTATGATAAGTCCACATGCATGCCATGAAGTGAATGCCTTAGTTACATGAAAATACATTGCTAAAAGTGTCAACACAAAGGTTGAGGAGTTCATAGATAAAAGTGTTTAATAATGACTACCACAAGTATAGGCCATGTATGACAATATGTCACAAAAATGATACAATTACTTAAGCACATGACAATCGCTTGACTGATGTTCAAGCCCCAACAGAAAGTGTTTCACCAAACAACTCAAATAATGATAATGAAATGAAATGCATCCGTCCGGTTGGAATCCACCAACCCGATGGAGGTCACCCCGATAGATCTATCCACTCACCCTCGCTTCTATGAAATTAACGGTTCATGATTATGAAATGGGGACATTTAACGGCAATGAGGTAACTTAAGCAATGTAATGAATTTGATACTTGTATCGTATAAAATGATGTGCAATGTATTTCTCCCGTGAGGTTTGAAATAAAGTAAAAACTTGAATAAATCGGGCTATGAAAACTCACCAAGGTAAATGATTATGATGATATAATGGCAATCAAATGAGGCTTAACTTCCTAATCGTGACCTATTATGAATGATATGTTCTAATGTAAATTATGAAACAATGTCGTGCATGCAAATCCACATGTAATCTATACCACTTGTATGCTTTTGAAAATAGAATTTATCGTCAAATATATGCTACATTGACTCATGTTATAAAATACTTTACAAGTATTTACCTTGAAATGATATCTTACGATAATCATTTAATGATTTATTATGAAATTATAACTTTTCGTCGTAAAATATTGTCATTTGACAATTTCATGAAAGTGACTAATCGGCCTCTAAGCTAGTTAAATGGTGCACGCCGAGTGTTAGGAAACAAACTCAACGGTTTTGGGAAGCTTGTATCATTATCTCAAAGTTTTAGCATTTAAGTTTTCATCCTAGAGGTCTCGATCATGGAGAAAAGTATAGGTGAAGTATGGTACTTGTACCTAAAATATTGTTTAAGGTGGTTTTCGCAAAGTTTAAGGACCGATTTTATTCGCTACAACTCCGCTTGATCTAACGGTTGACATTTTGGAAAATATGTTGGCTTAATTTACTTTTACTAGAAGACATCACTTTATTAAAAGTTCTACATCAATGTTAAAAACGACCTTCAACATGGTCACTTGTTGCCGTGATACTTGTCTAATAGAAATATAATAGTTTTTCTTATATAATAAAGTTACGTCAACTTTGTGTAAACGTATAATTTAATCGTACAAGTCCTGTTTTCTACGTTTTATATGTCCTTAGCTTCGTATCAAAGTATACTAATATATTTTTGATAAGTCGACACAATTTATAACGCTTAAGACTCATTTTTGACTCGTAAAAAGGTAAAGCAACATGCTGAATTTTCTGAAATTTACACTTTTCGTCGTCAAACTTGAAAAATTCATAACTTCCC
>OU343220.1:94245961-94258168 GCA_910596185.1 Chrysanthemum makinoi | reverse complement strand
TAAGTAGACACTGGTTGAGTACTATCCTGATTCATTATTGGAGTATCATAATGTGGCTTTCTTGGGTTTTGAAGTGAGTTTCTTAGCACATGGATGTGTGGTAGTTCGGTCTCCCAATTTGTAGACTCTTTGAATCAACCACACGAATGCACCATTCCCCTTGAGAAGCTGCCCACCCTTTTAAAGCAGGCCCCACAGTTGTTTGGCACACTCTGCTAGCATAAGGTCATGTGTATTCAAGTCTCGTGAATGCTTGGTCAGGTTGTAAAAATTGAAAAGGGTTATTAGGCTCTAGGAGAGACTTAATGACATTTTTTCAAAGAATTACAAGCGGGTCAGTTCCTGGAATTTTTGCTGATCAAGGAGGTATGTAACTGTTAGAACTTTGTTTCTTTTTATGTGCCTGTCAAATAATTTCGAGGTTATGCTCATTGGTTGAACTTTTTGTGGAGGTTGCACATGTTGTTATGTGCTCCGTTAATACAAATAAGTCATAAAAACGTTTATTTATATTTTATGATCTTCTAATGTTTTGTCAATAACAAACGTAAATTCATTTTAACAAAACAAATAAAATACATAAAAGGTTTGAGCCAATAGTTTACTAACACACTTATACTAAACATATTAAAACCATATCAAAACATGTTTAGTAAATAAGTTATATAAAACCAAAGACATTTTCATATAAACACTAAACAAGTAATATTGTTTACATCTTATAGAAATGCATATGTATAACAACTAGTGTTTACTTACTATGGAAATGTACGTATATACTTTGTATATATTGTAATGGGTAAAAACCAAAGTCCATGATCCATGACCCATAACCCATGAACCATTGACTAGGTATAACGAATGTTGTTGGGTAAAACCCAAAGTCCATAACCCATACCCATGGAGCATGATCCATAACCCATGACCCATTGCATGACATCATGCATGAAGTCATATTGAGTATTATCCATGATCCATGACCCAAAGTCCATGACCCATGACCTAAGATCCATAACCCAATGTCTAGGTACATTGCATTTTGTTGGGTATCTATAATCCATTACCCATAACCCATGGTTCATAACCCATAACCCATAACCCGGTTTGCAACCCGAAATTCGGGCTTAAGCTAACCCAGTAGCCGGATCCCAATGATTGCACTAGTCGGATCCCTATGGGGAGGGAACCGTGGGACAGTAGACAATTTTATCTATAAGTAGTGAGCCATTTCTCTCTTGCTTACTACCATTTTTACACATACTCTCTCTCAGTATTATAACATCTCTAACCTCTTATCCAAAGGATCATTCTATGTAGTTTTATGTTTGTTTGATTCTCTAGGTTCCTCTTAAAGACGAGCTTACCACCTCTTGAAGACGTGCAAGCTCAAGGTCATGAGTTGCTAAACTTCGTCATCATCAAGACCACTGAAGTGTATCTTCTTGATAGTTCTTTTTTCCCTCCATAGAAGTGTTGTGTTGAAGGCATTAGTGAAAGGTTCCGAAGTAGGTGTCGAAGGCATTAGTGAAAGGTTCCCAAAGGTGTACATTCGATATGGTGCATGGATGTACCAAGATAGATAGTTTGGGTTAAAGGATATTGATATCCTTATGGTGTTGTAATAAGGAGTGTGTCTCCTTTGGGGTAGTCGTGTTGTGGTGTAGTGTTGGGTAGTAGTTCCTCCTTTGTAATGGAACTCGGTATCTAGCCTTGTACTGGATAAAGTGTAGGCGACGTAGTGATAGGTGTGGTTCTACTCGTGGGAGGAACTCGGTGTCTAGCCTAGTACCGGATAAAGAGTAGGCGACGTTGTGAAGGCTTCTCCACCACATTAATGAGATTGTGTTGTGTAGTGCACAAACTCAGTGGGAATTTTGGAAGTGGAGTAGGAGCAAGGAAGGTGTCCTTGTAGCGAACCATATAAATACTTTCGTTATGAGTGGTTTTGTGTTTCCTTACTATTTATCTTTGCCTTACTTACTTATATGCTTATCTATCATTATCCAACAGCATATAAATAGATTGACATAAAGTCGATCTAAATAGTTTAAAACAGTTTTAATCGGTAAAATATTCAACCCCTCTAGTTTTCCAATTGGTACGGGCTTGGTTTACCAAGTTTCTTAGGATATTGTACTTTAAAACTGATACGATTCGTGTATGTTTGAAAACTACAAAAAAGGAAATTTCTTAAAGCAAAAAGTCATGTTTTTAGAAACCATTATACTTTAAATGTTGGATAGTGATAGATCATTCTAACATTTTCTTTTGAGAATTCTTCATGCTAGGATTCGGGTATATTAAAAGCTCATGAAAAATTTCGCGTCTATGATTTTCAAAAAATCATAATAAGAATATATAGCAAAGGTATGTTCTTCTATTTATTATACTAATTATTTATAGATAAATTAATAATATATGCTTCCTAATTATATTAGTATTATAATGTTATTACATATAGCATGTAAAGACTCATAGACTTAATGGTTATACTCCAATATCACAACTCTCCAAAAGGTTGTTATCTATATTAAACACATCATCAAGAATAGAATTCTTGGTTGATTTCTATAGACAAAACTACAAACTAGTCATTATACATTTTTACCTCGTAAGGATAACTTGACTAATCAAAAGTTTTTGTTCATCATTTCTCACATGGGGATATTGGCATTACATTAGTAATCTATGTCAATAGTATCCATGTGAAACTTTCCATATCATGATAAAATAGTATTTTGTCATGATTCCTAACTTCCCAACTTATGACTTACTCGTGAAAACGGCGTCAAAAGGAGGCGTGTAAAACCGAAATGCGTCAAAACCTTGAACCTAAAACAAACCCTTAGTTATAGAGCAAGACCATTGACAAGAATCAAAAATCAAAACTCCAGTGTCAAAATTATCAAACTCACTTAAACTGTTTCTTGTGACTGGGATCTGGCTTAAACTAGGGATCCTTTTTTCAAGGATCCGTGGGAACCAGAGCATCATAAGACAGAATAAGTTCTTGATGATCATTGTAGAATTCTACTTCCTACTTTACTCTTCCACATACGAACATAAACCCAAAATTACTGTTCATAGGAGATCCTTCTTCATCATTCCAAGGAAAGCAATCACTTGTGTAAGTATTATCTTTACTACATTGTAATTTCCATTCTCTAGTTCTTAGTAGCACAATTTTTCATCTTGAGAACTTTGGTTCAAGTGAGTTTATTTCAATTTGCTATCACATTGTTTTCTAAGATAAACTAAACAAAGAATAAACATTGTTAATACAAATTAGAACTCATTTTTGTAACTTATAGGATTTCACAAACACATCAAACCAATAACATGTGGGGCGTATACAATGTTTAGAGAGAAAGGAGAAAAGAGTTGGGAACTATGTGAAACAAAGAAAAATGTATTGAGCTGCAACCCTCTAGGAGGTAGGGGTATTTATTCTTACAAGACTGCTCCTACAGTCGTGGATCAGCATACAATTGGGTAAAGACGGTCCAGTCCTCCACGGGTGTTACATAACTAAATACTAACTAACCTTAAATGACTACGACAACGAGCTTTCTAACAATTACATATACTTGAGGTGACCAACACTTTACTTATTTGGTTTTCTAAATCCTAACAATCTCCACCAAAAGGGAGCACTCAATTACCTGTAATACAAATAGATTTTACATTAAGATTGTTCTTGGATTCTTGTTTAAGTTCATTGCTCTGTAGCCCGTAGTCATTGATTCTTCATGTTTAGCATGTTTGGGTAATTCAAGTGGAGGTCTTTAACTGATCCACGTGATGATGAGTTTTGAGCCAGCTTTGAAATCATCAGCTTGTATAAATCTCTGACTCTTCCTTTGTAGTGTTGACATTATGTGATGTTGTGACAATGGACCGACATGCTCACATTCTGGGTCATGATTTCTTCTCATCAGAGTAGCGGAAGCTTTAGTTGATTCATGATATTTCGTATTAGCAAAAGCATGGAGTGAGAATATCAGAGTCGTTGATGCACTAATCATGATTTCTTTTGAAATGAATTGTTGTGTAAGCATCGGTATGGATTGACTCCTCAATTACGATCAATTACGATGTCGGGGTGTACATGCATCGGCGATTAGCAATAAAGGCACAAAAATGTCTTTGATCACTTTCGTTGAATTGAGGTACATTGCTTGGTTCCCATTGATCAAGTACAAGTACTGTGATGGTGCATAATTCGAAGAATCTCCTTAATGAGGTTTTGAATGTTCTAGCCGTTCTCAAACCGAGCTTCTCAAAGAAGACAACATTGAAGTGAACCAAGCCAATTGAGATTCACGATTGATGAAAATGATTTGTGAAAACAATCGAGTCATTGCTCAAAATAAAGTGTTTTGCTGATACAGCGAAGGTTTTAAGGAAAATCAATTATCAATCATAAACACCTTTTAGTTTCGAAATAATACCAAATTCGATGTGCTAGAAAATAATTTTAAGCACAATGACGGTTTTCAAAGGTATCACAATCCAAACTTTGAACGGGATTGATTCAAAATTTTAATTGCCCCATTATTTACGTTAGGTTGTCACATGGTTGATCTATTGGATAGATCTCATGCCACCTACCAAGAGCTTGTTTGATGTTGGCTCTAGAAGGCTTTCCATCGTTATTGTGAATATGTTTTGCATATCACTTTCGGATGTTCTTGCAATACCACGGGATAATGCGTAGGACTCTTAAAATATATTCTCTCTTTCCACATTGTGTGAAACAGAGAGTCTTCATTGATGTGTCCTTAATGAGATTTGATAATCTGCGTGGCTCTAGACTCAATTGTGCACATTTGTTCCTATCTTGGGAGACTAGGAGAGGGGTCTCCTTGCCCAATATCAACCATCTCTAAGAAAGTCGATAGATAATGTCGGTTCCCCATGAGAATGAAACAAGTCCTTTTAAGAGGAACTTGAGTAGCTTGGGAAGATGTAGTGCGGTCGTCCTGGGTCCATGACGTCTTGTCTTCAATACCGGTGTTACCTAGGTATGACCCGGTGGCGATCCCGGTTTCACCATAGGTTGAAATAATGGAGGGCTTTTATTTCTTTTCACCACTTTCTCTTTTATTTAACCATTCACTTGCCTTCATTGCTTAGAGACTTCATTAATGGAACCTTGTTGGGTTTATTCCAGTTCTAGCTCTATCTCAGTCCGCACTCTTCCCATGTCTCACTTTTCTCCTTTTTTTCATCATACCTAAGGACTCTACACTATCTAGTGGATTGATAAGGTAGATCCCTCCGTCTGGCGATCGTAAGGAAGCGAATACCTAACCTAACCATCCTTATATCACCATACATAAAGTAAATTTGGTCGTTCTATTTGGTATTGTTTATCGACATTGGAACCAATTGAAAACCATTTGAAAATCAATCTGACTACTTGTGATATATTATCAAAGCATTTTGTACCGAATCGCTTTTGATATTATAACTGACGGCTCCCCCTTAACATGTGCATCATATGTTCAAATCATTTTGGACATAGGCAAGAGGAAGAATTCACTTCTTTGACAAATATTTTCTAAAAATCTCGACATTACTTTCGATCAAAATCGGTGTTTCATCTGATTGAAGATATTTTTGGTAAAGAATGTGGTTTTCAAAAATTTGCTCCCCCTCAATATGTGCATCTGATTTTGAAATTGTTTAGCACATATTAGGAAAAACGTGCACTTAGAGACAAATCATCCGTTAATCCATTTGGTTTGATATAAATGCTCCCCCTTAACATGTGCATAGAAAATTTGAAATCGTTTGGCACATGCAGGAGGAGAGCTTGTTAATCACGTATAAAACCATTTATCAAATTATCGGTTTAAATCAATTTAAATCACAAATTCTACCCCGATCACAATTTTCAAATCTTTTGAGAGTTGTGATCTCTATTAATTTAAATTAAATTTTGAGAGCGTTTGAGGAGAATAGTGACTTGCTTTTGAAAGACATTTTAGCGATAAGGATTAGATTTTGAGACTTTAAACTCCATTGACCATTCATGCATAAATATCTTTTGAAAACATAACAATAGCCAAGGTCTTGAACCACTTGTATAAAACATTGTTCATTTTGATTATCCAAAAGTACAAAAGTAGACCTTGCTCTTTTTAAATGCCAATTGTTTGAAAAATAACCTTTTTGATTGAATTGAAATCATTCTCCCCTCAATCAATGACATGAGTTGTTGATTGAGTGTTAGAGATTTTGACAAAGATAAGCCCAGATGATTTACAAAAATGGAGTTCGAGGTATTTTCAAAGCAATTTTGTTTTCATTAGATGACAAATATTTTTCAGAAGAATCATTAGACGGAAAAATATCTGGAAAGAAAACATTTGTCTTTTTGGTGAAAAACATTTGTTTTAATAATTAGAGCATGAGATTTGAAAGATAAGATTAAGCATGGCTCTGTTCTTTTACTTTTTAAAGCGGTTTGCACAATGACAATAAACCACCATTTTTTCTCCGCTTTTTATTTTTTTTTTAAAGCAAATTATGTACATTGAAGAACATCTAAAAACCGTGACATTTTTGAATGTCAACACAAAGTCGTAGATGATATCGAATAAGAAAAGTCATGACAAAATAACAATATTTTTGGGATTTTTCAAGATTTTCTAATTTTTATGGATTTTGAAACTTTTATATTTTTATATTTTCTTTTGTGGGTTTTGAAGTTTTGTATTTTGCTTTTTGAATAAATATATACAAGAGATAGATGAAGATAGACCTTTACTCCTCGTCTTCTCTTGAAGATGTTTGAGTGTTTCGGTTGTAGACTCTTTAGACCAAGTCGTGGAAGGATAAACTCAAAACGTTCTCTAGGAAGAACTTTGGTGAAGATGTGCTACTGGTATTGAGACCTCACAAAATAGAGTTCTACCACACCTTTTTCCACTTGTTCCCGAATGAAATGATGTCGAATGTCGACGTGCTTTGCTCTTGAATGTTGAACGTTGTTGCAAGAGAGAGCAATGGCACTTTTGTTATACAATCTGAGAGGGATTTTGTTGAATTCAAAGCCATAGTCAGATAATTGGGATCTCATCCATAGATTTGAGCACAACAAGATGACATGGCTATGTCGACCTGTAGAGGATATAGAAGTACTCATTTGTTTTTGAAGACCAGCACAAGCTTATCACCCAAAAAGCGAGCACCTCGGATGTGCCGGCGTGTATCTTGACACCTGCATGGTCGCATCTGCATATCATTAGTGACATACGGTGTCCTTTGGTACCGTATGTTGATGGTTCCTTGGAATCTGAAAGACCCGTTTAACGCTTCAAGGTGCTTTTGGTAGGCTTAGCACGGTATCTAGCACACATGCATACAACGACGAGAGAATATCGGGACTACGGCTATGAGGTACATCAGGGATCAATCATACTTCGATATTTAGTTTGATCTACCATGATCCACTGAGTGGTCCTCATCTAGTTTGGTGCGTTCCACCATGGGAGTGTCAACGGTGTCACAAGTGTCAAATCCAAATTTCTTTAAAACTTCATTTGCATATTTAGATTGATTTATAAAAATGCCTCGGGACTTTGTGAAATTTGTAATCCCAAGAAAAATGACATTTGTCCCATCATAGACATTTGAATTTTGGAGCCCATCTCTTATAAAACGGTCACATTCATTGGGGTCAATCGAGGCAAAGATAATATCATCAACATAGATTTGATCGTGAATTAAATGTTTGCGACTTTCACGGTGAACAATGTTGGATCAACTGCTCCTTTGCTGAATCCAGTAGATAGAAGAAAATTTGATAACGTATCATACCATGCCCTTGGAGCTTGCTTCAAATCGTAAAGAGCCTTCTTCAAGCGATAGACATGAGTAGGATGCTCTGGATTCACAAAACCTTCAGGTTGGCTTACGTATACAACTTCTTTAAGATCTCCGTTAAGAAAGGCCGTCTTTACATCCATCTGATAGACTACCATGTTCTTACTTGCAGGATTAGCCAAGAAGATTCTGATTGCCTCGATACGAGCAACTGGAGCAAATGATTCTTCAAAGTCAATACCTCCTCTTGACGGTATCCTTTTGCAACCAATCGAGCCTTATTCTTTAATACATCACCATGCTCATCAAGTTTTACTTTGAAGATCCACTGTAGAGCAATGATCATATACGGTGAGGGCGGGTACTAATTCCCATACATCTAGTCGATCAAACTCATGAATTTCTTCTTGCATGGCATTGAACCGGCTGTCTTCATTCATGGCGGTTTTAGCGTCTTTGGTTCGACCTTGGATAGTACGGAGTTGAAGAAGCACCATAAGGAATCAGTTGCAAGTTGTTTTGAGTGGATCTGGGCGAGATGGATTTCCAATGATGTTATCAATGGGTGATCATGTGTCCATTTTCTAAGGTGTTAGTGTGGTTGTTGTTGAGAACTGAAGTAGCGAGAGTCGATTTCTCTGATGAAGATGGTTCGATGATGATTCAGGAGCAAATATGTTTTCAAAGGGGCATCTTGGGGAGTAGCAAAGGTATTCTCTCCATCAAGGTTCGAAACAATTCCATGATGTACACTCGATGATTGATGATTTGTTGATGAGAAGAGTGATCAGACAGGCTTCTTGACTTAAAGACATAGAAACTGAAGGGTTAACTTCATTGACAGGAGGGATAGCAGACCTCTGTTGATGGAATTGACGATCATTACCATTGGCTCATAGTGTTCATCAAACATTGGATCAAACAGTTTCTTCAAGTCATCTTAGGAAGGGTACAGGAGTTCTTTGGCGAAGAATCGGATACAAGAGTAGAACTGATGGAACTACGTGATGCGGGTCCAGAACTGGGTTGTCCAGTAGCCATTTGATCGGTTAGCTCATCGAACGTAACATGAATAGTTTCCATGATATTTCGGGTTCTTTTGTTGTAGATTTGGTTTCCTTTTCTGCTTGGTGCATGTCCTACAAATACTCCAATGTCCGCTATAGCTTTAAGTTTGCCTAAGTCTTGGCCCTCATTAGTTGGATAACACAATGCACCGAACACACGAAGGAATGAAAGATTAGGTTTTCGATTGTGGACAAGTTCATACGGAGTTGTTCCATGAGCAGTGTGAATTAGGGATCTATTTTGAGTGTAGCATCAGTGGCAATGGCCGGCCAGAGAAACATTGGAACCTTTGAGTAAATCAGCATTGTTCTTGCGGCTTCCACAAGAGTTGAATTTCGTCTTTCAACTACACATTCTGTTGAGGAGTTCATGGAACACTTCTTTGATGACTGATTCCAACACTTTCATAAAACTCACTAAGTTCTTTATTGACAAACTTAGTTCCATTGTCTATTCGGATGATTCTGACAGTTTTATTAAGTCAAACCTGCAGCTATTTGATCAGTTTAATGATGATATCTGGAGTTTCATCCATTGTCCTTAAGAACTTAACCCAAGTAAATCGAGAGTAATCATCAACCACAACTAACACATATTTCTTCCCAAAAATATTCTGCACTCTCATGGGTCCACATAAATCCATATAAATGGTATGAAGAACTTCCATAACCGAGTTTGTAGGTTTGGGTTTGTGGGCATACTTCTTGCTTTTTCCCAATTATCTTTGAACAAAGATGATCCTTTTCATACTTTAGTCTAGGTAAGCCTATAACTAAGTCCTTCTGGAGATCATTTATGGTGCCGAAGTTCAAGTGATTGAGACGGCGATGCCATAACCATGACTTTGTTTTAGAAGCCTTTGACAACAAGCAGATTGGAGAAGACTTCATCATATCTTCGATAGAGATGGTGTATAGATTTGAAACACGTGTTCCTCTTAGAGTTCTTTCCATCAAGTTCTCTAACGAAAAATTGATTTTTCTAAAGGCCACTTCTAGATCGAGAATCACGAATTGACGGAGGGAATAAGTTATGACCAAGACCTTCATGTAATATACCACGGAGATAACACTATCACCGACAACATAGTCTCCATAACCCATAATTGCACCAAAATGATCATTCCCGAATCTAACAGTCCCGATAAATTTACTTACGAAGTTCATGAGCCGTGGCGGTCTCGATCATATGTTTGGAACAGCCTGAGTCCAGTACCCATGACGATTTGAGCGATCTGCAATTGAACCTGAGACAGAATGGATAGCTGGATAATTGGGATCCCCATGCAAGAATGGGTTCCATTTGGTTAAATAACGATGGTTGGAACACCCGCATCAGTAGAAAACAATGGAATCATCAGTGAGAGATGCAATGCTAGTATCGTATTTGTCCTACTCAAAGTATGTTCACTTCTTAAAGGAATAGTTCTACCAGGTGGGCATCCATTTCCTAATGGGCATTGATCTAGATAATTTAGGGCACATTTTATTAAGATTGAATTTTTGCCGATGGGTATCCAGCGATATTCTATGTTACTAAATTTCCTTCCTTGTGGTTTCCAATGTTTTCTAACCTTCCTTCGCCATTGCTTTCTAGCCTTCTTAGCTTGATTTTTTGTATTCACTATCTTAATAGGGCATTTAGCAGCATTAATCAACTCATTCACACCACATTCATGATTAGAAACCAAACAATCATCATTACATGTTTTGCCAAAAGTAGCGAATTGAATTAATTACATGCTTATAGCTAATACTAGAATCAACCGCGATTCGTTTTATTCAACTCAACAATGTTCTAGGTGGTCTTCTACTTCCATTGCATTCTTAGCTTGCGAGGTCCTATCTTGCTTTGTAATGCCTAAAGGCTTTGACCCGCTTGCCTTTGTGTCCTTGATTACTCTGTAGGGAATTTTAGGAACATTAGTTGGTTGGGCTACCTTGTGCATTACAGGTTTAGAAGTGTTGGGATCTGAGCTAGTTGAAGGCACATTAAAATTCACTTTCTTAATGCTAGGCATAGTGCAGGGCATCAGGCTTTACCTTTGTTGCCTAAGGATTTAGGACAAGTTGCTCTTAAACATTCTAGTAGCTCTGAGAGATCGTTTGGCACGAATGCAAGCAAACCTAATTTCTCTATCAAGTTGGCTTATTTATGAAATCCTCTTCTACAATCTCACGAAGACATTCTAGACTATCCTTAAGGTGAGCAAGATAGTTATGAAATGCAAGTTCGTTATTTCTAAGATGAGGAGGAATGTATTTAATCCGTATATTTCAGTCTGCAGATGACTTTGATGCAACATTCTTATTAAAGACAAGTGGCATTTTCCCTTTTCCACGACTCCTTAGATTCTCAATTTTCTTTTGTAAAGTGGGTATTATTTCGTTGTTTTGTCGAGGACTTTCCTTGAATCATATAACTCTTTAAAGTGTTGTTTCACCTTTTCATTTTCTTCTAGAAAACTCTCATTTTCCTTTTGTAGAACGTTAACCAAGTTTTGAAGATGAAAACTCACGAGAACTTTGAGAATCTAAAGGAGGCATTCGGGAGCGATCACATTTGTTCTTTTCACCCCTTTATTGGCGAAATTGGGTTCTCATTTTTGATAGTGTTACAATGAGCTCGAATCTGTTCATCACGTTTGCTGATTTCAAAAAAAGCATCAAATTCAGGAGCATCAAGGATGTCTTGATATTTGAGGTTTTAACATTTTCTTTTAGATGTTGATATTTTAATTGCCAAGCAAGATGCTCAACTTCCAATTTAGAAAACTGTTTTACCAGGTTATCATGATCATCCCATTCAAATTTTTCATGCAATTTAGAGTTAGTTTTCTCAAGCTCAATGTAGATCATGGGGACTTTCAGAACAAGATAATTCATGAAATTGGGATTAAGTAATTGAACAATTAGTGGCAGTGTAAACACATCTTGAGTGATACATTCAAATGGGGTCCTCTCATTTAGGTAGGCAAGTTTTCCTCTCAATCTCCTTATATTTTAATTCTCGCTCATAGTCATTGACCTCAACTATCATTGCATCAAATTCCTTTTCCATTTCTTTAATATCTGAATCCATCCCCTTTTAAGACTCTCAAATTGACCTTTTAATTATTTAAAGAAAGGCATGACCTCAATTAAATAGCATTCTTTGGTTGCTCAAAACCCCTCCCCTTCATTATCGATGGGGTGTGATCCTTTTCTTACATGTCTTCTCAAAATCAAGAAATAATTGATAAATGACATACTAACTGATTAAGGTCTTGCTCTTAGTGGGAATAGATCTAGGGACTAAAATGTATTT
>OU343220.1:94037943-94245861 GCA_910596185.1 Chrysanthemum makinoi | reverse complement strand
AGTGTTTGATTTTGTTGCACAAATTTAAGCAAATTAAGCAGACCAAATAAGCAATCAAAAGCAAATAAGCACTTATTTAGGATAACTAGCAAGGGGCATCACAAACAACCAAAATACTCGAGACCAACACTCAATAAACAAACATGGTAGCTTGTGAAAGTGGTGTAAACACGATGCCAGAGGGAGGTCTATGAAGAATCACCAAAAGTTAGGCACTAATTAAGCTCTTAATAAGCTAGCATAACTATTATGAAAAATAGTAACAAGTAGATAAAACAACAAGACTATATAAACCTACAAGCTCAAGTCCTAATATCAATTAACAAGTTCACAATTTAGATCCAAAGTTTATTCAAAAATGAGTGTAAAAGGCACCAAATTGACTTTTTAAGTTAAACTACTAAGTTGACTTATCTGAGCTTGAATCTAGATTTACTGATTGATTATGTTGAGATAAGCTATAATAAGGTGAAATTAAGCTAGGTTATTAACTTCTAAGCTAATATGTGGAATATGAGACTATTAACTCTAACAGTTAAACAACTAGATGGAATTACAAACTATTTTGACTTTTTAACTAATAAGACCTCTATATTATATGAGATATGGACTATGTTTGAACTAAATAAACATGCGATAACAGAATTAAGCACAATAACATGCATATACCTAGTGAAACAGCTTGATCCAAACACACCTTAGCAAGGGTATTCTTTTGATTAGTGTTGTATAAAACTGATTTAAAACATGAGGCTGAATTTAACCACTTGATTATGATTATATAAGATCGATTAACACAAGAACCACGATATTAACAACTTATAACTATGAATCACTACTACACTATTTTAACTAAAAATATGAAACATCTAGCAACTAAGATTTCCAACTAACAACCCTCTTGATTTTACTCTATATTACCATTAACTACTAACAACTAAGCATGAAACAGAAAAGATTATACTAAATTAAGAACAAGAATAGTAAATGCCAAAAATCAAGAAATTAGCTTACAACTTGAATCAAGGCTGTGAGAACCAGGCGAGTACCACACCTAAATGCTCTCGAGCTCTAAACCAAGGCAATCAAGATAGCACTTGCTCCTTTGCTTCTTCACGATTTCTATTTTTATTTATTTTCTATTTTCTATATTTTTGGTATTTTCCTACTTTATTGATTATTGATTGTTAAGATGACTTAAAAGCTTGCTAAAGCTTACTGAGAGCTTAGTAGTGTTATTTATAGTCCTCTAAACAACAATCATCAACGAAATTAAAAGACCTTGAAAGTAAAATTTGAGTACGAATCAAAGATAAATTAAACTGAAAGATAGATTGTTATAGATTAAACAAAATTTATTGAATACACTTTAGCAAAGTTATACAACACTTTTGAAACAGAAATAAACAATTACACTAATGATACAAACTATTTTGATTAACTACGATTGATCATAAACTAGATTACTATTATGATAGCTCTCTTCTTCTCCTTTCTTCTGTATTTATCACTCTTTTGCATCCCACTAGCTTAAAGATCTTTTCCCACTTCGAATCACAGCCATTGATTGAGTAATTGATTCAAACCGTTCAAACTCATTTTGGCGCCAAAACTTTACTGATGGATATAAAAGCTGTTCTGATACAATTAAGGATTTGTTGCATTGTGGAGGTTAGCGTTGTTGGGATAAGGTGGGAAACAAAGGTGGTGGTTGTGAGTGTTGGGAAGATGGTGGAGGCTGGAGGTGGTGGGAGGTGATTTGGGGTGGAGGGTGAGTGGAAAAGAAGAAGAAGAAGCTTGAGGAAGAGCTTGAGGTACAGTGTGTTGGGCGAATAAATAACATAAAGGGCTAGGTTTGGTATTGGATTTGGAATTAATAATACAAGGACCATTTGTGTAATTCCTGCAAAGTTGAGGACCAAAACTGCCATTCTTCCAAAGTTATAATAAGGACCATACTTGACAAACTTGAATAGTACCAGGACCATTATTGATTATTTTCCATTTTTGAAATATCCAAGGGCCAAAACTGTCAATTTTGAAAGTAGAAGGGCCAAACTTGTAATTTTCAAAAGTAATCACAAGGACCAATCATGTCAAATAAGAATAGTATAAGGGTGTAGTTTGATAAATTTCCATTTTAAAACACCTAGGGACTAATTTTGACACTTTTGCAAAGTTGAGGGACTAAAGTTGTAATTTTATGATTTTTAACTTCAAAGGATTTTTTTGAACAACTTGTGAATCCCAAGGACCTAAAATGATATTTTTACAAGTTTTGATTAACCAGGGACTAGATTTTCCAATTTATCAAAGTTAGAATTTGGCTGTAAATTATGTATGTTTGCATGTTTTCATCAGTTTTCATCCCTTTTGCACTTTAACACCTAAAAACACAATTTGGAGATATTTCCAGTATTTATGAAGTATATTTGTATGTTTTCAGATATTTTTGTAGCTTAAATGTGAATGAAATGATGAGTATTTAGACACTCATCAATCCCCCACACTAAGCTATTGCTAGTCCCTAGCAATATTTTATGAAGTTTTAATGGATTTGAAAGAACTCTTTACCAAAAGCCATCACTTCTGGAGTAGCCATGATGTTTTGGTTCAAGTAAGAACTTTGGTCCAAATGATAACCAAGTGATTTTGAGCAAACCACAAGGCGTCCAGCGGTTTTGATTTGTCTTTACCAAAAGCCGTTTGCTACGGACTAGCCAACTCTTAGATAAATTAGCAATATTATCTTTGGTGAGCCGATTACCAATTATGGTTTTCCTTTACAAAGCCATAATCTTACTTGAGGCTAGCCAACTCATTCGCTTATTAGGATATGGCGAGTTGAGGAACCATACAATTTTAAGCAAATTGCAAGCCGAAAAGCGGTTTGAGTTATCTTTACCAAGAGCCGTTTGCTCCTGGATTAGCCAATCCTTATGTGAGTTAGACATGGTGGACTGATTACCATTTATTGCGTTCTAAGTGAGAAAAAAAAAATTTAAAATTTTTGCTAAAAATGGGGGTTCTTGATGGAACATGTGTTTGAATTCGAGAGAATCCCCCCCCCACACTTAGAAATGAATATTGCCCTCAATATTCAAAGCACCAGTTTTTAAACCGAACTTAGAACGTAAAAAGGGAAATATTACTTAGCCTTTATTTAAGATGTATATACATACATATATTTTTTAGATAAAACTTCTTAAATAGAAGCTATCACTATATTAATTTTTTTTTTTTTTTTTTTTTTTAAACTGAAAGATATATACATATTTACAACATGTGGGCATCTCCCCCACACTAGGGTGTTACACACGGGTGAAAACCCATGTTTGTGCTAATGTTTTTGATTCCGAGTCACTAGTTGGACTCGACCCGTTTTGATTTCTTTCCTCCCAAGTATGAGGTTTGTCATTAACTAACCGCTTGTGAGCGGTTACTTGTAACAAAGGGTTCTGAGCAGTAGGAGAAAAACAATTTAAAAATCCATGGGAATATTTGGCTCTAAACCAATGTTATATGGAATATCAGTCAGAGGTAATATCTTCCTCCCGAATGAATGAAGAGAAGGAGAAATCACGGGTAGGTGAAGGGTAGTAGGAGATCAAACAGTGGTAATCACAAGAACTTCCTCTCAAAATTTGAAATTTAATTAAAGGAGGGGAGGTCTTATGCTTGATCTCAGGAATTTTATCAGTTTTTTTCAACTGATTTGGATTCCTCTTTATGAAGTTGTTTTGGAGGGAGGATGTTATAACAATTTTCAACGATTTATAATTGTGGGTACAACAATTGTTCAGAAAATCATTAAATCTCCTCCTCATCAATCTCAGATTCATGTATTCCAGGAATAAATGAATCCAAATTGATATAATCACCCATCTGATCCATAATAGAATCACTTTCCTCAGCAGTGAGGAAAGTTGAAGAGTCGACTAAGATATCACTCGGTGTCATCTTCATCCCATATGAGATCATTATGGAAGTCTTGTAGTGGAGGAGGAGTGGATTATTACTTAGAATTCCTCAGGAGAAGAATATCTCCCTCCTGATCACTCTCTGCATCATCTACATCCCAAATGGGACCACTTTCCTCAACGGTGAGGAAGATGAAGGAGTCGGAAATGATGGAATGAGATAATGGAGTGAGATCACCACTCACCATATCAAGAACATAACCAAGATCTTGAGAGTACTCACGTAAGGCAACATCAATGACATCGATTCGGTTAACCGATGCGGAGTTATAATGGAGGAGTACTTTGAAGTTTGATCATGGTTGAAGGTAATAACCTCATTACCCACACATAATGTGATCGGCTCAAATACATCTATAAGAGTGTGGCCCGTTCTTAGGAATCCTCGTCCAAGAATGAGAGGAACCCTAGGATCGGCATTGAATTCGACAACCACAAAGTCAATGGAAAATGGAACTTCCCTACTTTCACAAATCGTCCTCAATATCAGAGGGCATAGATCTGAACGATCTGCAAGCTCAGAGTCATGCGGTAGGGGTAAGTTTAGGAAGAAAGTTTCTTCCATCTTGAATTAGGCATGGCGGGTTGATCTTTGGCGCCAGTCGGCCAAGCGTTGCATGCAACCATTCTGGAAATTCACAAGGTAAGATAAATTTACGGGATCTCCAAGCTTCTCGGGAAGCTTCTTTAAGATAAGCTGAAGCAGTTCTCATTTAGAAGTTTTGCCAATTCAACCAGTTTTCCTTGTTGTTTAACAAGCATTTGATTGTTGATGCGAACTTGGGCATCAAGATGACAGCATCCGCAAGACTTATGTCAAATTGCAAATCTCTAAAGATTTGCAAGAGTTTGTCTGTTTGGTAATTAGACCTCTCTGGTGTTCTTGCTCATTTAAGCGTGAAGGGTAAGGAATGGTAGGTTTAAAAGGTTTGGATTTAGGGACACGTAGGCTCAAGGGTTTCATCGATCTCAAAGAACAACTCCTATTTTGGTTCTCTTTCGAGGACAACTTGCGGTTGGGCGTGTCGCGGTACCGTTGGGCTTGGAATTTGCGGTCCTTGGCAACCTGGGCTCTTTTTCCACATCATATAACGGTGGTGGAATAGGAGTAGAGGGTCCTCATAAGCGACACCACTACAGTGGTGATAGCTTTGATGATGTTGGAATCCTCCTCATTATCACTATCGTCAAGTACACTCTTTCGGGAAGCATTAAGCATATGAGAATAAGCCATAGCTGCCCTTTGGTCATAAAGATTGTTTAACAAACTTTTAGTGAATCGTGAAAAGAGTAGGATCTATTGATGATGTAGGAGTAATTGGGGGTGTAGAATTAGGGACAACCGTGGTTGGTCCAACTTGAGCTGTATCACTATGTGTAGTAGCAGCTTTGAGTTCACCAGGATTCTTAGCAGTATTACTGGGGAGACTTCAGGTGGAAGGTGAGCGAGTTGTTTCACCAAATCAGATATCATACTTTTAAGATCGTTCTTCAGCTCATTATTGTTCTTTGCAATTGAAGAATCAAATTCATTCTTCAAATTGGAGATTTGGTTTTGAACCACTCTCATTTTAGCATCAGTAGCCTTGATGTGGTTAGCTAGTTTAGCAGATTGAGATTCTTGGAACGAAACCATTTGATTATTAGGAGCTGATACCCTTGGTTAGAATTTGAATTTCTATGGGGTGGGTATTGAACGAGGAACAATTTGATTGTTCAGAGTCGATATTGATTTTGGTTATATTGCCCTCTTTCGGGTTAGGATTAGACTTATTTGAATTGTTGGGTTGATATGATCCGATGGTCCTCTTGGTTATTAGCACGGTAATTTGTTTGACTTGAGGATGGTATTGGTTACCTCCTTGATTGAAATTACCGGCTAGAGAATCGACTTCAAATGCATTGCCATCGTGGGATACATTGTAGTATGCATGAGGACCACCACAAGTGACACATGGTTCAATTTTTTTGACTTCAGCTGGTTTAGATGACTCTTTCTTTTGGTTAAGAGTCAAATTTTTAAGAACATCCATGAGTTGACCGTGAGTATTGTCAGCAGTTTGAGTCATGGGAGATGAAGTAGAATGTGAATCACTTGCTTTGGGAACAACTGGTTTGTTTCTTGAGGTACGGACCTCAGCTTTGTTCTCTATAATGGCTAAAGCATCCTTTGTTGTTCGATTCAAAAAATTACCTCAGCGGAGGAATTAAGAGTCTTGATAAACTTGTCTTATACCATTATAGAAAGTATCGGATATATCAACTCAGTAAATCCATGATGAGGGCAGGTTAGCATTTCCTTAAAACGATCCCATGATTCAGCGAATGTTTCATCAAAATGTTGTGTGAATTTCATGATTTCATTCGGAGATTAGGTGGTTTTGAAGGAGGATAGAATTTATGCACAAACTTACGTACTAAATCTTCCCGCGTTTGTCGACTTAGGGGTTGTTTATCAAGCGGATCTGGCGGGCCATCGAGAAAGCGGAAAAGAAAGTTTGATTGCATCCTCGAGGGGCGTTTTACATTTCAAGGTGGATGTGATCTTATTGAACCACCGAATGTGATAGTGAGGATCGTCCCTATCAAAACCATAGAATTGGCGTCTTTGTCACTAGGTTTATTAACCCGTTTTAAGCTCAAAGTTCTCATTTCGATGGTTGGAACAACAATGGCATCTCCGTACCCATCGGTGGGTGCACAGAGAAGTTCATTCATCGTTTGTTTTCGCCATTTTGTGAGGAATTTTTGGCTCGATCGTATCTCAAATGCGGTGGGCGAGAAGCGTCTCGACTTCTTGAGTATGGCTACAAGCTCGAAGGGACTTGATGACCTTGAAGCGAGTGCGCATGCACTAAGGCGTGTCTAAGGATCCTTGAAGAAACTTCGAAAAGAGTGCGAAGAGTATTTTGTGATTATTTATCTTTTATATATATAGAAAGAAAAAGAAAATATTTTTGTTTTTTATATTGTTTAAGGAAGATTAAAATACGATATTATATATAATATATATACAAAGGATAGATAATCAGCCAAATAGATAACAAAAATAGTTCAACGCAACACCGCCTCCCCAGCAGCGGCGCCAAAAATTGATTCGCTTTTAACTAGCCTACTTATTTAGTCAACCACTTGTGAGAGGTCAACTAGGTAAGTCAAACTAGAAAGAGGCAAATGCAATAATCCGAGGTAGTTCAGTTATATTCCCGGGTCGTTAATTCCCCAACGAGGTTGTGATATCCTGTGATTGAACGAATGTGTTATATAGTTTGGTTGATCAGGAATAGGTTTATGATTGATTTGTCACAATACTAAAAGTATAAATAACTCAAATGAGTTATATCAACTAATAAGTACGATCAAGAAAATTAAAAAGATAAAATATATTAAAATAGCTTATCACTATATTTAAAATGATGAGCGTTTAAAACTAAAAGCGTCACGTTTAAATAAAATTAAATAAGCGTACAAAATAAAAGTGAAAAGTGATCAATATAAACACCACAAATGTGAAATTTATATTTTTAAGATCCTAAGAATAAAAGAAAATTATTATAAAAAGAAAACAAATTATTTATTTAACTTATATATTATTTATTATTAATTAATTACTATTTAATATTATTTATTAATACACTATTTAATTAGAAAACTAAAATAAGGCTAGAAAAAATAAAATTAAAAACTTAGAAAAATCTAAAATATTATAAAACTTATTTTAAAACTAAAAATATATTTATTATACTATAATCTATTTAATATTTAATTATTAACTATTTAATTATTAATTAACTAATTAAATTATAAGTACTAGAATATGAACAGTAAAAATCTAGAAAAATTAATAAAAGTACTTTAATATAAAAGAGATTTACTAAAAATATAAAAATACAGAAGTGCTTATAAATAAGCTAAAAAAGAAAATTAAATAGATAGTTTTTATTAAATAGAAGCTATCACTATATATTTTTTGGTTTTTTTTTTTTAATAAAACTATTAAAATACTTAAAACTAATACAAAACAACAAACTTGGAAACCCAGAATAAGCCTGTAGTGCTTATTACTCCAACAGATTGACTTTTGTTGACTTAGAAGGAAATAAGCTCAAATGAGGTTATGTGGAGTTCACTAGGGTAGATTCTGGTTCCAATAAGTTACTTATACTATGTTTAACAAGATTCAACCAAATAAGTAGCTTGAATAAGCCACAGAACACAAATAAGCAATTTGCTTATTGGATTACGAGACGAGAAAATGGGACAACCTTGTGAGGTAAAACCAAGTGGGGTCCACTATGATCTAGGCCAAACAAAGGGTCAATGGTTCACGCCTAGTAGGAGGGGGGTTGGAAGAACCAAGATTTAGGGTGTAGGACCCAGTGATGAGCTGAGAAAGAGCTTGTGAAGTGAGGGTCCAAACTGATTCACTCATTATATGAGTGAGTGAAATAAGCGAAAACTTGGTACAAGCTTTAAAACAAGCAGAAGAAACAAAAAGGATAATTACTATGTATATATGGTATATTAACAAATATGAACAAGTGTGTTCCTTTGAATTTGGCTAATAAGCTTGTAATAAGCTTATAAGCTCTTCAATAACTGAGATCCAAACACAACTTGTAGTCAAAAGTGATACCAAATTAAGCTCACAGAATAAGCTTAAAAGAACAAATTTGATGTTGGACTATCAAGAGGGTGCGGTGAGGTTTTCAAAATGCCAAAGCTTGATCGGTGGGGACGAGTAGCTTGTGAGGGGCTTATGAAGTTGGGTGGGTTGGTGAGTTCACTCGGTGGCCTGAGTGAATGGACAAGCTTAAGGCGAGATGCAGGCCTAGTAAAAGGACTAGTGAGTGAAAATTAAAGCTTGAACTTGATAGATGAGCTGCTTAGCTTCTAAATGATCCAAAGATCACAAGCCAAGCTTGATGAGCTTATGATGGGCTTGTGGTTTTGCTTGTTTACAGTGATCGGTGTAGTGTTTGATTTTGTTGCACAAATTTAAGCAAATTAAACAGACCAAATAAGCAATCAAAAGCAAATAAGCACTTATTTCAGATAACTAGCCACAAGGGCATCACAAACAACCAAAATACTCAGACCAACACTCAATAAACAAGATTATGGTAGCTTGTGAAGTGGAGTGTCAACACTGTACTGCAGGGGAGGTCTATGAAGAATCACCAAAAGTTAGGCACTAATTAAGCTCTTAATAAGCTAGCATAACTATTATGAAAAATAGTAACAAGTAGATCAGCAACAAGACTATATAAACCTACAAGCTCAAGTCCTAATATCAATTAACAAGTTCACAATTTAGATCCAAAGTTTATTCAAAAATCGTGTAAGCTGCAAATTGACTTTTTAAGTTAAACTACTAAGTTGACTTATCTGAGCTTGAATCTAGATTTACTGATTGATTATGTTGAGATAAGCTATAATAAGGTGAAATTAAGCTAGGTTATTAACTTCTAAGCTAATATGTGGAATATGAGACTATTAACTCTAACAGTTAAACAGCTAGATGGAATTACAAACTATTTTGACTTTTTAACTAATAAGACCTCTATTATTACAGATATGGACTATGTTGAACTAAATAAACATGCAGTAACAAGAATTAAGCACAATAACATGCATATACCTAGTGAAACGACTTGATCCAAACACACCTTAGCAAGGGTATTCTTTTGATTAGTGTTGTATAACACTGATTTAAAACATGAGGCCGAATTTAACCACTTGATTATGATTATATAAGATCAGATTAACACAAGAACCAGATAATAACAACTTATAACTATGAATCACTACTACACTATTTTAACTAAAAATATGAAACATCTAGCAACTAAGATTTTCAACTAACAACCTACTAATTTTACTCTATATTACCATTAACTACTAACAACTAAGCATGAAACGAGAAAGATTATACTAAATTAAGAACAAGAATAGTAAATGCCAAAAATCAAGAAATTAGCTTACAACTTGAATCCAAGGCACAACGAACCAAGAGCTGAGTACCACACCTAAATGCTCTCCACGAGCTCTAAACCAAGGCAATCCAGATAGCACTTGCTCCTTTGCTTCATCACAGTTTCTATTTTTATTTATTTTCTATTTTCTATATTTTTGGTATTTTCCTACTTTATTGATTATTGATTGTTAAGATGACTTAAAAGCTTGCTAAAGCTTCTTGAGAGCTTAGTAGTGTTATTTATAGTCCTCTAAATAACAATCATCAACAGAAATTAAAAGACTTGAAAGTAAAATTTGGTACGAATCAAAGATAAATTAAAAGCGAAAGATAGATTGTTATAGATTAAACAAAGGCATTGAATACACTTTAGCAAAGTTATACAACACTTTGAAAGAAATAAACAATTACACTAATGATACAAACTATTTTGATTAACTACGATTGATCATAAACTAGATTACTATTATGATAGTTCTCTTCTTCTCCTTTCTTCTGTATTTATCACTCTTTTGCATCCCACTAGCTTAAAGATCTTTTCCACCGAATCACGCCATTGATTGAGTAATTGATCCAAACCGTTCAAACTCATTTTGGCGCCAAAACTTTACACGTGGATATGAGGCGGTTCTGATACAATTAAGGATTCTTGTTGCATTGTGGAGGTGTAGGGGACACGTTTGATGTAATTTTGGACCAAGTTGGGGCAGTATTGCTCAAAACCGTGGGTACTAGTGGTATTGGGGTGAAAATGGGTGTGAAGGGCATTTATTGTGGAGTGTTAGTAGTGGCAGAGGTGGTGGAAGGAGTGGGTAGGAAGATAGGGGTGAGCTGGAAGTGCAAGGTGGAGGGTGCAAGTGGCAGTTACAGGTGGAGTGGGGGGGAGGTGGAAGAAGAAGAGGAAAACGGGGGAAGGCTTGGGCTGGTGTGTTGGGCCGGATAAATAACATAAAGGGCCGGTTTGGTATTGGATTTGGAATTAATAATACAAGGACCATTTGTGTAATTCCTGCAAAGTTGAGGACCAAAACTGCCATTCTTCCAAAGTTATAATAAGGACCATACTTGACAAACTTGAATAGTACCAGGACCATTATTGATTATTTTCCATTTTTGAAATATCCAAGGGCCAAAACTGTCAATTTTGAAAGTAGAAGGGCCAAACTTGTAATTTTCCAAAAGTAATCACAAGGACCAATCATGTCAAATAAGAATAGTATAAGGGTGTAGTTTGATAAATTTCCATTTTAAAACACCTAGGGACTAATTTTGACACTTTTGCAAAGTTGAGGGACTAAAGTTGTAATTTTATGATTTTTAACTTCAAAGGATTATTTTGAACAACTTGTGAATCCCAAGGACCTAAAATGATATTTTTACAAGTTTTGATTAACCAGGGACTAGTTTTGCCAATTTATCAAAGTTCAGGGACTGAAACTGTAAATTATGTATGTTTTGCATGTTTTTCATCAGTTTTTATCCCTTTTGCACTTTAACACCTAAAAACACAATTTGGAGATATTTCCAGTATTTATGAAGCATGTTTGTATGTTTTCAGATATTTTTGTAGCTTAAATGTGAATGAAATGATGAGTATTTAGACACTCATCACTCCTTTAACCGGCGAAGAAAACCTTTACACTTCGCTTACACAATATTTCCAAGGGTACAACCAGTCCCGTCACACTATGTATTTTAAGGACTAAAATACTAACCAATCACTATCAGAGGTTTTTGATGGTTTGGTACAAACAATGATGTATGAACTAATTATAATTCACACTATGATGAACTAACAAGACTTTGCAACACACGGTTGAAGCTTGTAAGTCTTTTGATAATGTTTTGATCTTCTTGCTACAAAAGAAGCTCACTAAAATAAAATATGAATGGGTTAGAAAGAATGAATAATGAATGAGAGAATGTATGTTGTTTTTATGCTTGTAAGTGATGAGAAATCAACATGGTGTGGCTTGCTATTTATAGGCAAAAGCCTTCAGCAAACCTCGGATGGGACGAATCCAAAAACAGGGATCCGTTCGTGTAGTAGTTTGGTTCCGCGGTGACCTGACAGAAAATCTTCAAAAATCTTTACCAAATCTAACCAAAATATTTACCATATCTTTACATGATTTTTTGATTAACAATCTAAACAAGATATTCACCATATCTTTCTAAAGATCCTTAGAGTGAAAATCTAGCCAAAATATTTATCATATTTTCAAAGTTCCTAAAGAGATATGCAATCATGGAATGATGTAAAAATACATTTTCATTTTTATTAAAATGTTCTACAAAGTAAACTTGTAGTTTGAATGTTGTAGCTAATTAAATGATGTTGTTTAAGAAAGACTTGTAACTATATATACAAATAACTTAACTAGATTTATGTTTTGCTAAAATAAAGTTTATAATTGTCGTTAACAAAATATATCAAAGATCGTAAAATATAAATAACGTTTGTTGGACGATATTTGTATTAACAATCTCCCCCTTTTCGTTGAGGACAAAACATAAAGTTTATTTTTAAGCAATGAAATAAATATAGTGCAAGTATTTAAAAATATAGATTAAACTTGTTTTATGCAACTTTTTAATTTCATTTAGATATTCAAGTTGTATAAAATAGTGAGTTTGATTATAATATATTCTCCCCCTTTTTGTCAAAACAAAAAGAAGAGAAGCGTAGCGGAAGGTAGTCAAGCCCAAGCTTGAATAGCTCCCACTTGGCTTATACTCCCCCTTGTTGGGATGCCAAGTACATGGATTTTGAATGCTACAAAATAAAAGTTAGTGATAAATAATCCAAGTCAACTATTCACACAATGTACAATATAAATAACACGACCAACACACAAAATTAATAAACATCATTCACTAGTAAAAAATTTATGACTAAAAGTCATAAATGGAAACAATAATGATGATGATGTGAAAGAAATGCAAAAAAGAACAAAATAACTTAGAAAAATAAAATCCTATAAAATTAGAAAAAAATAAAATCTTAATAACCATCCTATTTTATCTATTGCGTTGGAGGATGGGAAAGAGTGTTAAGACGCTCAAGAATGTGATTGAGGATGAACCTCATCTCATCTTGGACTTGATGATCCATTATCTTGGTTCTGTCACTTATTTTTGCGGTTCTTGTATACATAGAACAACCATGGCAAAGGAAGTTGGGTGGAAGTGGTAATACTTGATTGTCATTTGGTTGTGATGGTGGATTTGGTGATTGAGTTTCGTGACCTTGAAAGATGTTTAGCGGTGGTATGTTGTTGGCGGTGGAAAACAAGACTTCTTGTAAATACATGGCTTCTTGTATGTGAGAATCTATCATGTCTTTGAACGTGAGAAGACCATTCATTTCATTGAGGATGTTATTGGTTTCTTGTGTGTTGGAGGGTCAATCCACATTGATTCATCAATGTCCCTAAAACTAGGGAAAAAGGTTTGAGGTTGTTGAGGTTGAGATTGTTTTAGAGGTTGATCATCTTGGGTTTCCTGATGGTTGTGATCTCTATAGAGTGGCCCATGGATTTCCCTATATAACGGGTGAAATAGTATAGGTTGAGGTTGAGATGGTTGAGATGATTCACTATGTATTGGATCATTGGGCATGAATGAAGACTGTGGTGATTTGTGAGCAATACGCTCAATTGATTCAAAGGATGGTAGAGGAGGTGGATTTGAAGGTCTTGGTGGAAAATCATCCAATTTTTCTAAGAATGGATGAGGAGATGTGGGTGGATCTATCATAAAAACTGTGTAGCACTGAGTCGTAGATCTATCATAAAATTCCAAGTTTTCAAAGCAGTAAGCTACAAAGTTGTAGCCTACTGAGTCGTAGATCTATCATAAAAATTTCAAATTTTTATTCCTTAAAGAGAATTAGTTATCACTTTTTAAGTAGACCGGTGTCATACAAATAACAATTAAAAACACATATACAAATAGTGTGTATATATTGGTTAATCATCATATCTAGCATGTATAACAATTAACAATTAACAATTAATCAATAATCATATATCAACATATAAAGTATCATTAACCATGATAAACATGCATGTCTTGATCATGGTAAATCAAATTAAACACGTAATCATGGTAAAGAAGTCAAATAAAGAACAATTAAAGCAAGAATCAAGCGCTATTTAATTGTAAAATAAAAACATGTTAGGAATCAGAAAATTCAGTCATTAAAGTGTCGGTCACCTCAAGTATATGTAATCATTAGAAAGCTCGTAGTCTTAGTTATTTAATGTTAGCAAGTAGTTAGTTAAGTAAAACCGTGGAGGACGGACGGGTCTTTACCCACTGTATGCCTGATCCACAGCCCGTAGGAGGCGTTTATTGTAAGACACTATAAATACCCTCTACCTTTGTAACACCCCCAAAATTTCACAGCGGAAACGTTCGGGTCATGGGGTGCTACTAATCAATATACACAACACAAGGTAATAAAGAATGGAAATTCTATTCCATTTTCAAAATATAGATTTATTTAAGAAACAGTTTTACATCGTTGTTTCAAAGTTTTACAACATTGTTTCAAAGTGCGAAAGTAAAGCCCATAAAAATATATGTTGTCCCATTAAAATTTGTATTAAAATGTTTGCAAACACTTCGGATGCCAGTCTTCAACGAATGCCTTTGCCATTGCCCACACCAAGAAGTAAACCTGAGAAAAACATGCTAAAATGTCAACACAAAGGTTGGTGATTTCATAGGTTTAAGTAATCAAGTTTTCAAGTTGGACCACAGTTGCACATATAGCATCTCCGTGAATGACACTATATGCAAAAAGGCTATTACAATAGTACCAAGTTCATCGACCAAAACTACAGCAGTGTGCATGCATCTAGAAGCATGATAAATAAAAGCCCATCAAGTGTATTTCCAGTACACTCAATCAATACGATATGATATACGCCCGACGTTTGCCTATCCGGTCAAACTTGAACGGGGTTGTCATCCCCAATAGATCTATTTATAACAATCGCGCCTCCCCAAAGGGAACTAACGGTAGCATAGTTAGGATTCAAGGTTGTTTCACGTAATCGTGTTTTCAGTTTCAGGTCCGAAAAGAGTTTTGCATGTTTCTCACCCCAAAGTTTTATAAAAAAAGTAATAAGAGTAAAAGTGGGGCTATAAACTCACCTTAGCAGTTTGGTGAATAAAGCACAAAGAGATCGAGTGTGATATAGCAGTGGCTCCTACCCGAAACCTAAGAACGAGATGGCAAGTCTCAGAATAATGATATACGTTTGGTTCATAACCAAAAATGATAGAGCATTGAATATACAATTCAATAGAGTGATTTTTATTGTTGATTTATAAGTGTGACGATGTTGCCCAGAGTTTAGTTTGTTTACTTTAAAATGTGTCGATAATTTATAACCCCTGACCTTCCGTTTAAAGACAAGCGCCCCATCCAACAGGCCAAGTTGTTTGTTGTGTCTTATACTCAATTCGATTCTTATACATAGTGTCTCACTCCTGAGTGATAATTATTTGCATGAACTTGACAGTTTCATGCGTGAGTTGTGTTTTCACTTCTATTTTAAACTGAGTTTTTCCAAAATACATTTCACCATATTACTTGTATAAATTGTACAAGAGGGAAAGGAAAACCATCACACAAGTTCTACTTAACCATAACTCGTATTATATTTTATAGCATGAATTGAGTGTATATGAGATGGCATGTGCTTTCGTGTAGGTGAAAGAAAATCCCATGAGGCTTAGAGTTTTACAACATTCACGCATGCGTGATTAAAAGGAAAGTAATAAAGAGTTTGGGGATCGAGTATACTCACAGTGACGAAAAGGAAGACGAGGTACGAATGGAAAATGAACGAGGACAAAGAGAACCCGATGCGTAACCTAGCTTCCAAAGCTTAACCCGAAACCTTGCCTTTTCCCTTTTCTTGTTTCCACAGTGGGCGAGTAAGCTTAGAATGTGAGAAGTGTTTGAGTGAGTTAGATATGTAGTGAGTTTGTGAGTTTAGCAATGTGTTCTGGGAATTGTTTATATAGAAGAGAATAGGCATGGCCTTTCCTATATTTTATGTAAGCCTCCTACTAGTTCCAAGGAGATGAAAGTGATGGGTGAGTAGTCCTTGAGCATGCTTCGATAGTGACACAACCTTGGAGCATGATTTTGTGTTGTCAATTCACAAGAGACATGGAGACTCTAGGACTAGTGGGTAAAGAAGCCAAGAGGTCTTAGGTTATTATAATATAGTGTTAGGGTGTTTTAGTTGTGCTTTTGGTCTCTTCTTTGTACGCATGGTATCTCAGCAAGAAAGGGAGGGGCAAGTTTTGTGTAAAGTCAAGTCACATGAAACAAGGAAACATAATACCTATTGGTCTTTGAAGTCAAAAGCAAGTTCATCCTATGTTTAGGTTAGTATAAAATTGTGTAGGGTGGCTAGTTTAGTACTCTTGTCTCCCTTTGAATATACACACGCTTGCATATATATATGACTAAAGATTTGATATTTTGTGTTGTGTTAGTCTAGTGAAAGGGATGGTTCAAGAGCATGCTTGAGGTCAAATTAGGTTTCTTAGGTTTTTGGTCAAGAGTAGGTCACATGTAGTATAGGGTGGCTTGTGTTAGGCTCCTTGTCTGCTAGGACTCGACACACACATGCTTTGTTATTTGACCAAGGATTTATATTTTGTTTTGTGGCTTCCTATACACACGTTACACATTGACTAGCCAAAGGTGATGTTGTGTTTTGTGTTGTGTCTTGTACGAGGAAACAAAGAAAAACAAATGGGTTAAGTTGAATCAAATGGACGAGCCCAAGAAGAAGTGAGGTAGAGTTGGATCGGTTTTGGGTTAAGAGGCCCGGTAGAGAATATAGATCTAAAAGTTTATTATTTATTTATTTTATAAAAAAATTTATTATCGAGGTGGAGGTGAAAAATATATTCCGTGACTTGTCGTGTTTAAAGACCGAAAAGAAAGAAAGAAAAAAAATATAGTCGCGAAAAATCGGTAGGAAAATTTACGAGTGGTTACAACCTTGCAAGGTAGAGGGTTGGAGCTTTCAATACCATTTTTCTTTGTTTCACATAGTTCCCAACTCTCTTCACTTTCTCTCTCTGACTTTCTCTCTCTTAACATTGTGAACGCCCCATATGGTTTTTGGTTTAATGTGTTTGTGAAATCCTATATCTTACAATTGGTATCAGAGCCATGGTTTGATCACTCGTCTTTCATGCTCTTTGTTTTGGTGGATTTCATAAGGTTTTTGGGGTTATAAGTGTTTAGGAGAGTTTGAATCATTTGGATAATTTCTTGTGTTAAAGTTTGAATTTTGATTGTACTTTTGTGTTTAGGATCATCATATGTGTTTAGGTTTTGAATTGGAAGGCTTAAATCATTGTGATTTGGTTGTTTTTGATTGATAAAGTGGTTGTTTTTGAAAAGTGTACGAAGCGAGTTGCGCCACGGTGTTGCATTTTTTGGAAGCGAGTTGCTTTGTTATTGAAAGCGAGTTGGTATATGCGACTTGGCTATTAAGCGAGTTGTTTCTTTAAGCGACTTGAGTTTTAAAGCGACTTGGCTATTAAGCGAGTTGTATTGTCAGCGAGTTGGTTTAAGCGACTTGGTGGTTAAGCGAGTTGTCTCTGTATGCGACTTGGATATTAAGCGAGTTGTTTCTTTAAGCGACTTGAGTTTTAAGCGACTTATCTTTTAAGCGAGTTGACTGTTTAGCGAGTTGATACCAAAGCGAGTTGACTGTTTAGCTACGTGTCTTTTGAGAATTGTCACTTCTTCGTGCTACATTTTTACGGTTGTTCTTTTGGTTTTGTAAAATTCCGTGAAAGAATCGATTTCCCGGTTTAATCAAAGAATAGTAAAATCCCGTAGAACTTGTAATCATGTCAAACAACGTGCCTACTATCGTTTCTTCTGTAGCTGAGGACGTTCAAGCAGTTAGATCAGATACTCGTCCACCTATGTTTGACAGAACTGATTATGACTCATGGGCTCAAAAAATCAGGTTGTAATGTTTGGGAAAAGAAAATGGGGTCAACATTCTCAAATCAATTGATGAAGGACCTTATCAGATATAGACCACAAGAGACATAATTGATACTGCTGCAGATGGAACAATGATCTTTGGATTGGACAGACCAAAGATGTATGATGAGCTCAATGATAAGGAGAAAAAGAGATTCGATGCTGATATCAGGGCTTCAAACATTATACTTCAAGGTCTTCCAAAAGATATCTACAAGCTTATCAATCACAAGACTGAAGCCACGGCGGTTTGGGATAATGTCAAGATGCTTCTCTCGGGTTCTGAATTAACTAAGGAAGACATAGAATCACAACTGTATGATGAATTTGAGCACTTTAAGATGAAACCAGAAGAAAGTGTCTACGAATATTACGTGAGATTCCACAAGCTTGTGAATGATATGAGGAATATCAAAATGACCATGCCAAATATTTAGCTGAACTCAAAGTTTGTGAACAACATGAATCCCGAATGGCACAAATTTGTCACCTCAATGAAGCTAACCAAAGGATTGAAGAACACCAACTATGAGCAACTGTATGCCTTCCTTCTTCAGAATGAGAGACATGCTATGTTTGAAAGAATGATTCTTGAACAGTTCAAAAATAAACAGGGAGATACAAGTTCATCAAATGATTCAACAGCATTCTACACCAATGTTGGAATTACCATCAAAGCTTCTCAAGTCATACCCACTGGTAATGGTAATTACAAGCTCATTCCTGATCCAGCATACAAGCCTCCAGACTCAAAAACACTCATGGAAAACTTCATCAATCAACTGTCTCTCATGGTTAGTCAAAATCTGAATACCACTCCTCACACCAACAATAACCTCAGAACAGCATCCAACCCACACAATCAAACTACATCATAGATGAAAAGGTTATGGTGCAACCAGTTCAAGGTAAGCAGTATGAACAGGGAAGAGGTGGAGTAGGTGGAGGGTATGTGGCTAATCAGAATCGTGGAAGAAATGCCAATCAGGGACAAGTAAAGCCAGTCAAGTGCTACAAGCGTGGTGGTGATGGAAACATTGCAAGGAACTGCACATCTCCAAAACGCCCTCAAAATGCAGAATACTTCAGAGACAAGATGTTGCTTGTGCAAGCTCAGGACAATGGTGCAGTTTTGGATGAAGAAGAGTTGCTATTTCTTGCAGAGGGGAATGCTAAGACATATGACGCAGATGTGGATGAGCAGCCAATTCAGGATATTGGTTACAATCATCAAAATGCCTTTCAAGTTGCCGATTGTGATGCATATGACTCTAATGTCGATGATGAACCTCTGCCTGAACAATCTTCATGGCTAGCATTTCTCCAATGGTCTCTCCAAAGTTCTCATCATCTAAGCAAGCTGGTCCATCAAAAGAATCAATCATCTCAGAGGTATTAAAATTATATGATGAAGTTGATGAGCAAAAGATACATGATAAAGTGCAATCACATGAAACTTGTGAAACAGATATTGTTAATATGGGTAATAGTAATATTGTCCCATATGATCAATATGTGATCCAAAGTGAAAATGTGATTGAACCAAGTGATGCATCTTCTGCAGTCAATGATGACTATGTTTTTAATGAATTCACTCCATGTGCCCCTGATGATTCTGTTATCTCTGAACTTAATGCCTATAAAGCACAAGTTGCCATTTATGAACAAAGCGCTAAGTTTGAGTTAACCACTCGTGAGCAGGAAATGGATGACCAAATGCGTACAATTATTAGAAAAAGTAGCTTTAGGGAAGAAATACTAAAACAAGAGCTAGATTCCTTAAAAGAAAAGCTTAATAAAACGGCTAAGCAAAAACAAGAAATTCAAGAAAATGTGAAAGTGCTTAAGCAGGAATTTAATGCTAATGAATCAAAACTTTTAAATGAATTTTCCAACCTAAAAACTTTGAAAAACAAACTTGAAAACAAAGTGTACGTACAAGGAAACACCATTCAGACTGCTCACATGATCACTAAGCATAGAGTTCTAAGTGACAAACATAGTGTTGCATTAGTTGATGAACCAAACCCTGAGGCCTGTAAGAAAGCTAGAGAAGCATAGAAGGTAATTTATGATGGCAATGAAATCCTTAAGCCTAGACAGAAATCTAGTTGCGCTGAGAATCATGAGGAAGATAGGCAGTTAGAAGAAGTCACTAGAAAGAAATTGGATGAAAAAGTTAAGAGCCCTTCATGCATAGAAAAGAAAATCAATTATAAAACACCCAACTATGCTAAGGATAATTGGATTGCATTTAACAAGTTTAGACCTCAAACACAGATGACCCCTGAACAAGTGTTCTGGAAAAAGGATATGGACATGAAAAAAGCTGATGAGTTTGTTGAACGGAATCCCCCATATAGAAGAATGCTTTCTGCCACTATATATCCCCCCAATACACCCATGCATTTAGTCCCTAGATCTATTCCCACTAAGAGCAAGACCTTAATCAGTTAGTATGTCATTTATCAATTATTTGTTGATTTTGAGAAGACATGTAAGAAAAGGATCACACCTACTGGGATAACTGAAGGGGAGAGGGGTTTTGAGCAAACTAAAGAATGCTATTTAACTGAGGTCATCCCTTTCTTTAAATAATTAAAAGGTCAATTTGAGAGTTTTAAAAAGGGGATGGATTCAGATATTAAAGAAATGGAAAAGGAATTTGATTCAATGATAGTTGAGGTGAATGACTATGAGCGAGAATTAAAATATAAGGAGATTGAGAGGAAAAACTTGCCTACCTTAAATGAGAATCTGATTTCTGAATGTATCACTCAAGATGTGTTTTACACTGCCACGAATTGTTCAATTAATGCATCTCAATTTCATGAATTATCTATTGCTCTGAAAGTCTCCCATGATCGTGTCATTGAGCTTGAGAAAACTAACTCTAAATTGCATGAAAAATTTGAATGGGATGATCATGATAACCTGGTAAAACAGTTTTCTAAATTGGAAGTTGAGCATCTTGCTTTGCAATTAAAATATCAACATCTAAAAGAAAATGTTAAAACCTCAAATTTCAAGACATCCTTGGATGCTCCTGAATTTGATGCTGTTTTTGAAATCAGCAAACGTGATGAACAGATTCGAGCTCATTGTAACACGATCAGAAAAATGAGAACCCAAATCAGAAAAATGAGAACCCAAATCAGAAAAGAACAATGTGACTGGCTCCCAAATGCCTCCTCCTTTAGATTCTCAAAGTTCTCAGAGTTTTCATCTTCAAAACTTGGTTAACGTTCTACAAAAGGAAAATGAGAGTTTTCTAGAAGAAAATGAAAAGGTGAAACAACACTTTAAAGAGTTATATGATTCAGTGAAAGTCACTCGTGACAAAAACAACGAAATAATAACGACTTTACAAAAGGAAATTGAGAATCTAAGGAGTCAGGAAAAAGAGAAAATGCCACTTGTCTTTAATAAGAATGTTGCATCAAAGTCATCTGCAGACTGCAAATATACTGTGACTGTTAAATACATTCCTCCTCATCTTAGAAATAACGAACTTGCATTTCATAACTATCTTGCTCACCTAAGGATAGTCTAGAATGTCTCCGTGAGATTGTAGAAGAGGATTTCATAAATAAGCCACTTGATAGAGAAATTAGGTTTGCTTGCATTCAGGCCAAACGATCTCAAGAGCTACTAGAATGTTTAAGAGCAACATGTCCTAAATCCTTAGGCGACAAAGGTAAAGCCGTTGATGCCTGACTATGCCTAGCATTAAGAAAGTGAATTTTAATGTGCCTTCAACTAGCTCAGATCCCAAAGACTTCTAAACCTATAATGCACAGGTAGCCCAACCAACTAATGTTCCTAAAATTCCCTCTGAGTAATCAGTGACACAAAGGCAAGCGGGTCAAAGCCTTCAGGCAATACAAAGCAAGATAGGACCTCGCAAGCTAAGAATGTGCAATTGAAGAAAGTAGAAGACCACCCTAGGAACATTAAGTTTGAGTTGAATAAAATGAATCGTGTTGATTCTAGTATTAGCTATAAGCATACTGTAATTAATTCGAATTCGGCTACTTTTGGCAAAACATGTAATGATGATTGTTTGGTTTCTGTTACTAATCAAGAATGTGGTTTGAATGAGTTGATTAATGCTGCTAAATGCCCTGTTAAGATAGTGAATACAAAAAATCAAGCTAAGAAGGCTAGAAAGCAATGGCGAAAGAAGGTTAGAAAACATTGGAAACCCCAGGAAGGAAATTTAGTAACATAGAATATCAGTGGATACCTACTGGCCGAAAATTCAATCTTAATGAGATGTGCCCTAAATTATCTAGATCAATGCCCATTAGGAAATGGATGCCCACTGGTAGAACTATTCCTTTAAGAAGTGAACATACTTTGAGTAGGACAAATACGGATACTAGCATTGCATCTATCACTGATGATTCCATTGTTTCTACTTCTGATGTGGGTGTTCCAACACTATTACTACCAAATGGAACCCGTTCTTGCATGGGGATCCCAATTATCCAGTTATCCATTCTTGTCTGCGTTCAATTGCAGATCGTTCAAATCGTTATGTGGTACTGGACTCAGCTGTTCCAAGCATGTACTGAGACCGTCACGGCTCATGAACTTTGTGAGTAAATTTATCGGGACTGTTAGATTCGGGAATGATCATTTTGGTGCAATTATGGGTTATGGAGACTATGTTGTCGGTGATAGTGTTATCTCCTGGGTATATTACGTTGAAGGTCTTGGTCATAACTTATTCTCTGTCGGTCAATTCTGTGATTCGATCTAGAAGTGGCCTTCAGAAAACATACTTGTTTCGTTAGAGAACTTGATGGTAAAGAACTCTTAAGAGGAACACGTGGTTCAAATCTATACACCATCTCTATCGAAGATATGATGAAGTCTTCTCCAATTCGCTTGTTGTCAAAGGCTTCTAAAACAAAGTCATGGTTATGGCATCGTCGTCTCAATCACTTGAACTTCGGCACCATAAATGATCTCTCCAAGAAGGACTTAGTTATAGGCTTACCTAGACTAAAGTATGAAAAGGATCATCTTTGTTCAGCATGCCAATTGGGAAAAAGCAAGAAGTATGCCCACAAACCCAAACCTACAAACTCAGTTATGGAAGTTCTTCATACCATTTACATGGATTTATGTGAACCCATGAGAGTGCAGAATATTTTTGGGAAGAAATATGTGTTAGTTGTGGTTGATGATTACTCTCGATTTACTTGGGTTAAGTTCTGAAGGACAATGGATGAAACTCCAGATATCATCATTAAACTGATCAAACATTGCAGTTCGACTTAATAAAACTCGGAATCATCCGAATAGACAATGGGAACGAGTTTGTCAATAAAGAACTTAGTGAGTTTTATCAAAGTGTTGGAATCAGTCATCAAAGAAGTGTTCCACGAACTCCTCAACAGAACGGTGTAGTTGAAAGACGAATCGAACTCTTGTGGAAGCCGCAAGAACAATGTTGATTTACTCAAAGGTTCCAATGTTTCTCTGGGCTGAAGCCATTGCCACTGCATGCTACACTCAAAATAGATCCCTAATTCACACTGCTCATGGAACAACTTCGTATGAACTTGTCCACAATCGAAAACCTAATCTTTCATTCCTTCGTGTGTTTGGTGCATTGTGTTATCCAACTAATGAGGGCCAAGACATAGGCAAACTTAAAGCTATAGCGGCATTGGAGTATTTGTAGGATATGCACCAAGCAGAAAAGGAAACCGAATCTACAACAAAAGAACCCGAAATATCATGGAAACTATTCACGTTACGTTCGATGAGCTAACCGATCAAATGGCTACTGGACAACCCAGTTCTGGACCCGCATCATCAAGTAGTCTCATCAGTTCTACTCTTGTATCCGATTCTTCGCCAGCAACTCCTGATGTACCTCCTTCAGAAGATGACTTGAAGAAACTGTTTGATCCAATGTTTGATGAACACTATGAGCCAATGGCTAATGATATGTCAATTCCATCAACAGACGCTTCTCTCCTATCAATGAAGTTAACCCTTCAGTTTTATGTCTTTAAGTCAAGAAGCTGCTGCGATCACTCTGTCTCATCAACAAATCATCAATCATCGAGTGTACATCATGGAATTGTTTCTGGAACCCTTGATGGAGAGAATACCTTTGCTACTCCTGAAGATGCCCCCTTTGAAAACATATTTGCTCCTGAATCATCATCTGCACCATCTTCATCAGGAGAAATCGACTCTGCTACTTCAGTTCCTCAACAACAACCACACGAACACCTTAGAAAATGGACACATGATCACCCATTGGATAACATCATTGGAAATCCATCTCGTCCAGTATCCACTCGCAAACAACTTGCAACTGATGCCTTATGGTGCTTCTTCAACTCCGTACTATCCAAGGTCGAACCAAAAGACGTTAAAACTGCCATGAATGAAGACAGCTGGTTCAATGCCATGCAAGAAGAAATTCATGAGTTTGATCGATTAGATATATGGGAATTAGTACCGCTCCGTACTTGCTATGATCATTGCTCTAAAGTGGATCTTCAAGGTAAAACTTGATGAGCATGGTGATGTATTAAAGAATAAGGCTCGATTGGTTGCAAAAGGATACCGTCAAAAGGAGGGTATTGACTTTGAAGAATCATTTGCTCTAGTTGCTCGTATCGAGGCAATCAGAATCTTCTTGGCTAATTCTGCAAGTAAGAACATGGTAGTCTATTAGATGAATGTAAAGACGGCTTTCCTTAACGGAGATCTTAAAGAAGTTGTATACGTAAGCCAACCTGAAGGTTTTGTGAATCCAGAGCATCCTACTCATGTCTATCGCTTGAAGAAGGCTCTGTACGATTTGAAGCAAGCTCTAAGGGCATGGTATGATACGCTATCAAATTTTCTTCTATCTACTGGATTCAGCAAAGGAGCAGTTAATCCAACATTATTCACCAGAAAGTCAAGCAAACATTTAATTCACGTTCAAATCTATGTTGATGATATTATCTTTGCCTCGACTGACCCCAATGAATGTGACCGTTTTTATAAGTAGATGGGCTCCAAATTTCAAATGTCTATGATGGGACAAATGTCATTTTTCTTGGGATTACAAATTTCACAAAGTCCCGGAGGCATTTTTATTTATCAATCTAAATATGCAAATGAAGTTTTAAAGAAATTTGAATTTGACACTTGTGACACCGTTGACACTCCCATGGTAGAACGTACCAAACTTGATGAGGACCACTCAGGGATCATGGTAGATCAAACGAAATATCGAAGTATGATTGGATCCCTGATGTACCTCATAGTCAGTAGACCTGATATTCTCATTTATGCATGTGTGCTAGATACCGTGCTAAGCCTACCAAAAGCACCTTGAAGTGGTTAAACGGGTCTTTCGGTATCTCCAAGGAACCATCAACATGGGTATTTAGTACCCGTAAGACACCTGTATGTCACTAACAGATATGCAGATGCGACCATGTAGGGTGTCAAGATACACGCCGAAGTACATCCGAGGTGCTCGTTTTTGGGTGATAAGCTTGTGAGCTGGTCGTCAAAGAAACAAATGAGTACTTCTATATCCTCTACAGAGGCTGAATACATAGCCATGTCATCTTGTTGTGCTCAAATCTATGGATGAGATCCCAATTATCTGACTATGGCTTTGAATTCAACAAAATCCCTCTATATTGTGATAACAAAAGTGCCATTGCTCTCTCTTGCAACAATGTTCAACATTCAAGAGCAAAGCACATCGACATTCGACATCATTTCATTCGGGAACAAGTGGAAAAAGGTGTGGTAGAACTCTATTTTGTGAGGTCTGAATACCAGTAAGTAGACATCTTCACCAAAGCTCTTCCTAGAGAACGTTTTGAGTTTATCCTTCCACGACTTGGTCTAAAGAGTCTACAACCGGAAACACTCAAACATCTTCAAGAAGAAGACGAGGAGTAAAGGTCTTTCTTCATCTATCTCTTGTATATATTTATTCAAAAATCAAAATACAAAACTTCAAAACCCACAAAAAGAAAATATAAAAATATAAAAGTTTCAAAATCCATAAAAATTAGAATATCTTGAAAAATCCCAAAAATATTGTTATTTTGTCATGTCTTTTCTTATTCGATATCATCTACGAACTTTGTGTTGACATTCAAAAAATGTCACGGGTTTTTAGATGTTCTTCGAATGTACATAATTTGCTTTAAAAAAAATGAGGCGGAGAAAAATTGTGGTTTATTGTCATTTCAGGTAGTAACCCGTTTTAAAAGTAAAAGAACAGAGCCATGCTTAATCTTATCTTTCAAATCTCATGCTCTAATTATTAAAACAAATGTTTTTCACCAAAAAGACAAATGTTTTCTTTCCAAATATTTTTCCATCTAATGATTCTTCTGAAAAATATTTGTCATCTAATGAAAAGAAAATTGCTTTGAAAATACCTCAGACTCCATTTTTGTAAATCATCTGGGCTTATCTTTGTCAAAATCTCTAACACTCAATCAACAACTCATGTCATTGATTGAGGGGGAGAATGATTTCAAGTCAATCAAAAAGGTTATTTTTCAAACAATTGGCACGAAAAAGAGCAAGGTCTACTTTTGTACTTTTGGATAATCAAAATGAACAATGTTTTATACAAGTGGTTCAAGACCTTGGCTATTGTTATGTTTTCAAAAGATATTTATGCATGAATGGTCAATGGAGTTTAAAGTCTCAAAATCTAATCCTTATCAGTTAAAATGTCTTTCAAAAGCAAGTCACTATTCTCCTCAAACGCTCTCAAAATTTAATTTAAATTAATAGAGATCACAACTCTCAAAAGATTTGAAAATTGTGATCGGGGTAGAATTTGTGATTTAAATTGGATTTAAACTGATAATTTGATAAATGGTTTTATACGTGATTAACAAGCTCTCCTCCCTGCATGTGCCAAACGATTTCAAATTTTCCATGCACATGTTAAGGGGGAGCATTTATATCAAACCAAAATGGATTAAAACGTGAATGATTTGTCTCTAAGTGCAGGGTTTTCCTAATATGTGCTAAACAATATCAAAATCAGATGCACATATTGAGGGGGAGCAAATTTTTGAAAACCACATTCTTTACTGAAAATATCTTCAACTGTATTGAAACACTGATTTTGATCGGGAAAGTAATGTCGAGATTTTTAGAAAATATTTGTCAAAGAAGTGAATTCTTCCTCTTGCCTCCATGTGCCAAAATCATTTCGAACATATGATGCACATGTTAAGGGGGAGCCGTTTTCTAAAATATCAACAACTATTCAGGTACAAAATGCTTTGATAATAGTACCTGGATTGATTTTCAAATGGTTTTCAATTGGTTCCAATGGCTAATGAACAATACCAAAAGACCGACCAATTTATTTTATGCATGGTGTTATAAGGATGGTTAGGTTAGGTATTCGTTCCCACGATCCCGCCAGAGACGGAGGGATCTACCCAGGGACAATCCACTAGATAGTGTAGAGTCCTTAGGAATGAAAAAAAGAAAAAGAAAAGTGAGATATGGGAAGAGTGCCGACTAAGAAAGAGCTAGAACTGGAATAAACCCAACAAGGTTCTAGTTATGAAGTCTCGTTAAGCCCTGAAGGGGTTGAAGAATGAAAAAGAATTGAATGTGAAAAGGGTGAAAAGAAATAGCCCTCCAATAATTCAACCTTAGGGCAGAAACCTGGTTCAATACATATGCTACTGGTGGTTACCAAGGTAACGCCGGTATTGAAGACAAGACATCATGGACCCAGTGACGCACTGCACTACAACTTCCCAAGCTACTCAAGTTCCTCTTAAAAGGGCTTGTTTCATTCTCACGGGGAAACCGACATTATCTATCGACTTTCTCTTAGAGACGGTTGATATTGAAGAAGGAGACCCTCTCCCTAGTCTCCGGCATAGGAACCAAATGTGCACAATTGAGTCTAGAGCCACAAGATCATTAATAAATCTCATTAAGGACACAATCAATGAAGACTCTCTGTTTCACATAATGTAGAAAGAGAGAATATACTTTTAGAGTCCTACGCATTATCCTTGTGGTTTTGCCAGAACATCTGAGTGATATGCTATCATATTCACAATGAAGATGGAAAGCCTTCTAGAGCCAACATCAAACAAGATCTTGGTAGGTGGCATGTGAGATCTATCTAATAGATCAACCATGTGACAACTGAACAGAAACAATGGAGCGATTCAAATTTATGAATCAATCCTGGTTCAGGTTATGGATTGACGGATACCTTTGAAAAACCGGTCGTTGTGCTTAAAATTCTTTTCTCTAGCACATCGACTGTGTAGTAATATTTCAAAATTAAAAGGTTTTTATGATTGATAATTGATTTTCCTTAAAACCTTTGTTGTATTGAAAAAACACTTTATTTTGAGCAGTGCACGATTGTTTTTCAAATCTCTTTTCATCAATCAGTGAATCTCAAATTCGCTGGTTCACTCACTCCGTGTTGTCTTCTTTGAGATGCTCCGGTTTGAGAACGGCTAGAACAACTGCAAAACCTTGTCAAGGAGATTCTTCGGAATTATACCTGATCACAGGCAGTACTTATGCTGATCAACGGGGAACCGTGGGCCGTGTACCTCAATTCAACGAAAGTGATCAAAGACACTTTCGTGCACTTTATTGCTAATTGTCGTATGCAGGTACACCCGACGCTTGCAGCTGATCAGAATGGAGAGGTCAATCCATAGCCGCATGCTTACACAACACATTAATTTCAAAAGAAATCATGATTAGTGCATAAATGACTCTGATATTCTCACTCCAGGCTTCTGCTACACTGCTGCAAATATCATGAATCAACAAAAGCTTCCGCTACTCTGATGAGAAGAAATCATGATCCAGAATGTGAGCATGTCGGTCCACTGTCACAACATCACATAATGTCAACACCACAATGGAAGAGTCAGAAATTTATGCAAGCTGATGATCTCAAAGCTGGCTCAAAACTCATCATCACGTGGAGAATCAAAGACTACGAGCTATAGAGCAATGAAGTTAAACAAGAATTCAAGAACAATCTTAATGTAATATCTGTTTGTATTCTGTGTAAATTGAGGTGACCTCCCTTAGGGGGAGATTGTTAGAATCAGAAAATTCAGTCATTAAAGTATCGGTCACCTCAAGTATATGTAATCATTAGAAAGCTCGTAGTCGTACTTATTTAATGTTAGCAAGTAGTTAGTTAAGTAAAACCGTGGAGGACGGACGGGTCTTTACCTACTGTATGCCTGATCCACAGCCCGTAGGAGGCGTTTATTGTAAGACACTATAAATACCCTCTACCTTGCAAGGTAGAGGGATGGAGCTTTCAATACCATTTTTCTTTTTTTCACATAGTTCCCAACTCTCTTCCATTTCTCTCTCTAACTTTCTCTCTCTAAACATTGTGAACGCCCCATATGGTTTGTGGTTTAATGTGTTTGTGAAATCCTATATCTTACAAAACACGACCTAAGGTTTTTCTTATATCAATTTAAACTATATCTTGGTCGAAAAATTAAACCAAGAAAATCGCCAAGAAGGGCTAATAAAAATTAAAAATCAAGAAGATCATGAAAATCTAACATTTTTAGGTCCAATTTTATGTTTTATAGGGCTGTAAATGAACCGGACGAACTCAAACAAAGCTTTGTTCATGTTCGTTCATTTAGTTTTAACCGGACAAATAAACGAACACGAACGCTTAAACGGACGAAATTTCTTGTTCATGTTCGTTTATTAAGAAAATGAGTTGTTCATATTCATTTATGTTCGTTCATTAAGACACTAAACGAACATTAAACAAACATAAACGATCGAACATAAATGAACATAGACAAACAATCATAAACTTTATTAAATTATGCATCTAATATTATTTTATAAGTGTCGTTTTGTTTAAACAAACTAATTTAAAAATTTATACAATTAAAAGATTTGATATACGAACATAAATAAATAAATGAGCATAAACGAACGTTAACGAACGCATAATCAAACGTTCACGAACATATATAAACAAACGTGACTTTTGTTCATGTTTGTTCATTTAACTAAACGATCATAAAATATTGTTCATGTTCGCTCATTTAATAAATAAACGAACATAAACGAATTTTTTACCGAACCGTTCATGAAATGTTCACTGAACGTTCAGTTTGTTTACATCCTTAACATTTTAGGTCATTAATTATACTATATAACGGCTAGTGATGCCACTATTGGAACCTTAACATATTAACATGTAATATAGGACATAATTACACACAAGTACACAGCGAAATATAGATAAAATATAGTGTGCATTAATTAACCTAACTAACTACCTTGTTTACCTTTTCACGTAACGGATCGAGCTAGGAAAGAATTCAAGAAATGGATCTAGGGTTTATGAGATCCCAAAAAACCAAACAAGATTCAAAGAGTTGAATCCAATGTGGTTTCACACATAACACGTTCTTTAGCAATACAATTAGTATGCTAGTACTAGGATCACGCAAACAAGCCAAACACTTTAATGTTTAATCAAAATCGAAACCCTTGCCTTATGGGGGTGTACGACCGAATATCACAAGAGAGGAGAAGATGAGAAGTATAGCTTGTTTAGGTTTTCCAGGGGTTCATTATATATGCTTAGCAAAACTTAGAGCACAAGTTAGGTTTCAAGCTTTCCTAATCTCAGGGGCCGACCTCCATAAGGTATAGAGGAGGGATACTAGATCCTTCCACTTAGTTAAATTTAAGTCCTTGTAGTTAATGTTTAATGACCGTTAGTCAAAATACCATTAAATAACTCTATTAGTTAATGGTCATTAAGCTTATTTTGTGAAATAATAATTAATATAATACACTAAAATATTAATTACTTATTAATTGTATTTACATGTTAACACGTGTGACCCCATAGGCTCACGTAATTTCTGTACATACATATAATCATGATATGGACATATCACAACAACATGGATTAGTCATTTTAGCAATAATCCAAGACCAAAGTAGTAAGCATCTGTTAGGATTTAGAAAATTTATAAGGAAGTGTCAGTCACCCCAATTATAGTCTAGCATATGTTAGCTCATAGACATATCGTTATTTACTAGTTTATTAGTTAGTTATTAGTTTAGAGCAACACCATGGAGGACGGACGGGTATTTACCCACTGTATGCCTGATCCACAATCCGACATGAGGACGTTTAGCTTGTAACTATAAATACCTCTTCCATCCTTGGAAGAGGTGGTACTTCTCTTAATCTAACCTCTATTTTCTGTTTTACTTTCTCTCTCTAAAAAACACCCTCACTTCTCTTTATCTCTCTACAATGGCATACTTGTATTATCGTCATCCAAGACCACCCGAATCACCAAACAACATAAATTATGATCCTACAATTGGTATCAGAGCTATGTTATGTTGTTTTTGATGATTTGTATGGTTTTTTTAATCGGCGTTTGTACTCGTTCTTTGTTGCAGTTTGATGCTAGTTTATGTGACGTTATGATGCGATTTGCTGCTTGTGGTTGTTGTTTGTTGAATATGGTTTTATGATGCTTATCAGTGTTGAAGCTATTTGCCGGTTTAATGCTTGACATGATCATAACTGGTTTTTACAAGTTTAATACTGTTTTGAAACTAATGTGGTCTAAAGAGTTGTCTAACAGTTTTACAAGATATGTTAAGCAGTTTTCAATAGCTTTGTTACTGGTTTTAAAATCATTCTATGATGTTGAAACTGTTGTGTAAGTTGTTTTGAAGTTGATAAAATGAGATTCTTAGATGCGGTTTGTGGTCAGATTCTTCGCTGCGGTTTGTTGTTAAGACTGTCCAGATTCGATGAATATAATGCGGTTTGTGTTATTGGATGTGGTTTGTTCGAGAAGCGGTTTGGTATATTAATGTGCGATTTGGTGACAAAATGGTAGGAATCTTAACAATTAGCCATTTTAGGAGATTACAATTAGCCATTTTAGGAGATTGAATACTTTGCAATTAGTAGGAATCATAACACTTTAGTCCAACCATTTTCTTATGAATTATTAGAGAGGAAAGATGTCAAACAAAACATGAATAACCAATCAAAATGGGCATAAAAAATAGACCCAGCTGGTCCGACGGATCTTCAATAAATGACAAATCTTTTAAAGATTTGTCCACCCTTGGATCCATACCTCACGAATTCAGATCTAAAGTTGCCTATTTAAGCCAGCCTTTTGCATAGCATTTCCTCACCCTTTACAAACATCTTTCTAGCATTTTCTCATACATTTATACACATCTCTTTGATCGTTATCTTTTTATATTCATTTAAGTGATCCACATAACTATTCCATGTTTCTTGCAAGGGAATAATACAAGAAGATCTTCAAGTCTTATGTGATGTAGTTATTAGTTTTGTATCTAAAATCTAGTTGTGCTATCATATTTAACCTAGTATATTTCAAAGTTCATAAACACCACCATATGCCAAACATAGAGAGTTAGGTTAGTATTTTAATCCTCAAAATACATAGAGAGAAAGGTTGGTTCTACCTATATTAGGACTCAATATTTAGCTTTGTATCGGTGAAAGTTTAAGCGACGTTGTGCAATTTTCTCCGCCAAGAAGGGAGCTTGTTGACATAGTGAAGTGAACTCTAAATTCGGAAACTCAGGGAGTGGAATAAGGCGAGGAATGAGCTTCGTTACCAAACCACTATAATTCCTTATGTTGTGGTTTGATCTTTCGTTTATTTACTTCTTGTCTTGCATTTACTTTTACATGTTGTCTTTGCTTGAGTTCACAATAAGTTTCGAAAAAAAGATTTTAAAATGCTAAAACTTCTAATTTATCACAATTGGTGTCAGAGCTACGTTACCAAAGATTTTTATATAAATTGTATTTTAAGACTTGAATCGATATATAGCTTTAGAAAACTATAAAGAATGGAAATCTATGCAAAGACAACCACTATTTAAAAGTGATGGTTTTCTTTATTGGAAAAATAGATTTAAAACTTGTGTGAAATCTAAAGACATTGACCTTTGGAATATTATCCTTGAGGGTGACTATGTTACCATGGTTAGAACCTTAATTACCTCAAAAGACGAGTTGGTTCCTTATGATCATCAAAACAATGACATGAAGAAACAGATTGCAAAAAATAACTAGGCTATAATTGTTCTTTATAATGCTTTACTTAAAAAGAATATGAAAGAATTTTTTATGTGTAAAATGGCTAAAGAAATTTGGAATCTCTCGTAATCACTCATCAAGGAAACTCTAAACTCAAGGATAACAAAATTGATCTTCTTGTTCAAGAATATGAACAATTTTCTATACTTTAAGATGAAAGCATTGATAGTTGTTTTGCTAGATTTAATACTATTATTACTACTCTAAAAGTACTTAATGAAATTTATTCTAACAAAAACTATGTGAGGAAATTTCTTATGGCTCTTCATCCCAAGTAAAGACCAAAGGTAACGTCAACTTAAGAATCTAAGGACTTGTCATCACTCCAACTATTAGAACTCATCGAGAATCTCGAGGTATATGAAGTGGTGATGAAATAAGATTGGGAAATCGCTAAGCTCAAGAAAGAGAATGTCAAATCTGATGGAAAACGTAGGAGGGTGAATTTTGTAACAATTAACAGAACATGCAACGGAAGACACAATAAACACATTTAAAGTAAAGTGTTAAGTAGGCCTATTGGAGCCAACATGAAAACGAGTAACCATGGGATAAATTAAAGTGGGATTGGGATTACGTGGTTGTTGAGGGGTGGGTTGGGCAGCGAGTGTTGGGACAGAAGCGGGCTGGGCCACAACAGGTGCCGATTGGGCCTGTGAACCCAAATCGGGGATCGGCTAGGCCTGTGAAGCCGAAGCAGGTGTAGACTGAAGATGTGGGACGAGAGTATTAGGCATAATGTGTTGGATAGTAGGATCATTTAAAGTGGATCATGAGGGGTGAGTATGTGGGTCAATTATAGTTGGGTCGGGGATTAGTGGGTGGAGTGGTTGTTTGTAACACCCCAAAAATATCACAGCAGAATATACTGTCACTAGGGTGTTACTTCATAGCACAAAGTACAAGTTATAGAAACTGATGCAGGTTTTACTGACCAGGTTTTAATACTTATAAGTCTCGTTATACCTATGGTCTACCCTAATGCACTAATGGGCAGTGTACCTCGTCGTGTGTAGTATAGTATTTCGGTAAAACCGAGGTCGTCCAAAGAGCTATGTGTGCGGATTAAAACTAAGTCTAGGTGTCATAGATTTAAATATGATTTCGATATAATTAACTGCTAAAGCAAATAAAGGTGAGGGATGTGATCAATAGAGGAGAGGGGTTCTAACCTAGTTACTCATCCTAATTAGTAGTGTTTACGTCTAATTACTTCCAATTACTTCAGGTGGGGTCAAAGTCGCTAGAAAAATATTTGGTCAGTTCGTCCTAATCTATCAGCAAAGGGTCCCACTAGAGAAATCAGGTGACCCGTCATAAGTACAGTTGTTCTTAGTCCCCTAAGCCAAGTCAATAAGTACCGCTACATGCTAGATTCATAACAATGAGTGCCCGGGCGCTAGCAACTTAAACACTCATCCCCGACTTCTTAAGTTCATCCAAAAGGTAGGTGATCAGTTGGTCAAATCGCACAAGCAGAGAGGGTCGTCAGTTGTTCATATCTTACCTTTCCCACTCAGTCTACCTACTTAGGGTCAGTTGGTCATATCTCCTAAGTAACTAGCCACTACCGCCATTCAAAACTACCGAAACAAGGGTAGCTACCAACAAACTATGCATGCATACACTTAGAAATAATTATATGGAAGCAATGTAAATGCAAACAAAACAATTAAGGAATCATAACTAGGCCAGCACCAGAGGTGCTTAGCCGCTCATATTAACTAAGACAATCGATTAAATGTTTAACATTACGAAATACATGAATTGAAAGTAAAGAAAAGATAAAATGTTAATGCTTATCGTAGGGGAGTGATTTCTCCCTTGGAGATAGCTCCGTATGCTCCTCTAGATCTGCCTTCGACTTCTACTCACATTCACTTGGTGTTGTGTGTGAAATGGGATGCTTTGAAATGCTGGAATTCGTGGGGTATTTATAGGCCAGATCTGGTTACGGTGTAACTAATGATAAGATTTACGCCGTAACATCCAATTCTTCGTAGTTTGCACTAAAAATGCTGGTTACAGCGTAACTCTGGAAGGATTTACGACGTATCTTCAATAAATCTTTGTACGCCGTAATTGAGACAATAGTTACGGCGTAGCTTGTAGCGGCGTGGAACCTCATTTGACCTAGTTGGTTACGTCGTAATCTTTGGGAGAGTTACGCCGTAATCTTCTGTTGATTTGGTTTTCTGAGCCACACTTCACTTACGGCGTAACGTGAGAGAGGAGTTACACCGTAACTTCTTCAAAATGAGCATACTATGATATATCTTCAATAAACTCTCCAAATCCGCGTCTCTTTAGCTCCAATGCTCGTATTTTACCTGAAAGTGAAATATAGAGGAAAACAAGCGTAAATCCATATAAATGATACTCCCTCCGTCCCATAATAATTGTCCACTTTAACGTTTTTGAGTATTTCTTGTTAAACTTTGACCATTAATATTATTATTTGTGTTATATATTATTTGATGAAAATTATACCAAATGAAAATACATTTAAAACTCAATCTATTCATATATTTTTCATCAAGTATCATATTACACAAATAAAAATATTTATAGTGAAAGTTGAATAAAAAAGATTTAAAAAAGTTAAAGTAGACAATTATTATGGGACGGAGGTAGTATAAAATACGGGCATTATCGGGGGAAATTGACACTTAATATTCAGGACTATTTGATGTTATCAAATATCCCCCCACTTGAACTCTACTTGCCCTCAAGTAGACCTTATTAGATAGATTCCTAAAAAGATATCTCCCATTACCTGGAAAATATAAGTTTACAAATCCCTTATGCTAGAATAAAACAAAGCCGAATACCTCACGAAATGGGAACAAAACACTCAAATCTCTCAACTATTCTAAGTGTCAATTTTGGGGTGATCATTCATTGCATAGTTATAGCATGTATTCTATCATAAGCTTAGAGGTTACACAAATCTCCACCACTAGAGTTAAGGACAAAACAATTCTCGAAGGCAATATGGGTAGACACGACAAAGGTTAAGGGTGATTTGTCATTACTAACATGTCACGGCTAAGTGGACAAAATCAATGACACATGACCAAATCCATGGCCAAGACACCAAAGATTGCTCGCTGCATCACCTAGACACGCTTCATGACTAAGGGTAGGATAAGACATGGGATAAAATTGGTGTAAAATAAAATCAAGCAGATAGTCTAAATCTACAACTAAATCATCACCACTTACCGTTCGCCCAAAGTTCAAGTTTCGAAGTTAAAAAACCGGATCATGATATAATCAGGTAGATGTGCCATTAGAGGACGTCATGATGGGCACACTTCCAACTTCATTCTTCACATGTGACCGAGGTGGCCTCCTCGATACTAAATCTATAATAAGCTCAAAACAATAGTGCTTATAACATCGCACTTTTACAATCACTAAATAACAATAACTATTATTATTATTATTTTATTTTTTTTATTTTTTTCGAATCACTTTTTTTTTTTTTTTTTTTTGAGCATAACATAATAACATAACTTCCCCCCACTTGAGATGAACAATGAGAATTTGCGGGGTCTTCAATGATCTTTAAGGATATGTCGTCGATGAGAGCGTGATTCTCAAACCTTTCCACTTGAACCTCGAACTTAGGCAAATAATGACTTCCCAATTACAAATAAAGACTACAGGGTAGGCTAAGGTGTAATGGTATAACGAAACAATATGTTGGGTGAACAAAATGAAAGGAATAGCTCAGAAGGGTGTATCTAGGGGTATCTTGCACTAAAGGTGAGTGCAACAAAGGGTTTAACATGGGGGTTGAGAAGTCGAGGTGTGATTGGTCCCAAACGGTCAAGTTTATTACACAAGTCAACCACTTTTGAATTGTCAACCGTAATAAAATTAAAACAGTCTAACACCAATGCAATTTCCCTTGGAATATAGTGGATTCCCGGGTCGTTAAGTCCCACGGAGGATTAATAGTGTTCAACACTTTCAGATGTCGAATGATCACTAAGGATAATGATCAGTAAGGATTTTTGAGTGGTAATTACACCTAAAGAGAAAGTTTGTAAATTACAGGTGTTTAAATGCAAATTAAAGAAAATCAAAAAGCTAGATTATATTAAATAAACGCTATCACTATTTTTAAAGTTGGTTTTTCTTGATTTATAAAACAAAATAACTTAAATAAACTATTTTAATTAAAGCGTAAACCTAAATTATAAAAAACGTGACCTAGAATGAAAACTTGCGTTATATATAAAAATTACGCGAGTGCGTAAGAAAAAACGTAAAATTTGTAAAATAAAAGTCCTACGAGTGTAAAAACAATTTTCTTACTTACTATTTGACAAAAGAAAATTTTAGAAAAAAGATTTATATTTTTTTTACTTTTATATTTTTTATTATGAATTAAATACTTTTTTAAACTAATTAAATGATTAAAAATGCTAAAACTATTCAGAAAATTCTGAAACTTTTTTATAAAATACTTTATAACAATACAAGGCTAGGAAAAATACAAAAGGTGTGAAAACTTGTTTAATTAAGCTAGAAATAAGCTAACTTAATCGTATAAGCTAATTTAGAAAACAAGGGGTAAGTATTAAATAATGCAAAGTAATACCAGTCAAAGACCCAAGGGCAACTGGTAACGTGTGTGTGTGGTGAGCTGGGTGGCCAGTGTTCAAATCCCAGCAACTCCGTTTTTGCAAAATATTTTATTTTTGGATTTTTCTTTTTGAAACTGATTAAGCTACTGATATTATGCAAATTTTAAAACTATAACTTTTTCTAAAAACCACTAATAAGCTCAGTTTGAGCTTATGTTTACTTAACAGTGAGCAAAAATAAGAATAAGCACAAGCTTAAGCCAAATGGCTAATAAGCTATTGAATAAGCAAAAGCTAATTGAGAATAAGCTAAATAACTGTTAGCAAGCTAATATTACAACTGAATAAGTACAAAAACTTAGAAATAAGCACTTAGGAAAATCCAAATAAGCACTAGTTAAACTGTTAAAGCAGGGACACTTTTGGGTTTTCTAGGTACTTACTAGCTTATTTTAAGCCTGTAACAAGTTAGGAAATAAAAACAAACACTGGAACTAACAAGCTAACTAGGCTGAAGCTTTCTAAAAATCTAAATTACAAAGTTTGGCTTTTACTAATAAGCTTGTGATAAGCTTTTGAAAAAAGCTTGTAAACACTGACTAATTGGTGTACACAGGAAATGGACAAAACAAAAGCTATTTGGGCTTATTAAATAAGCTAGAAATGGAAAAACTAAACTTGGAACTTTGAGATAGCTAGATGAGCTTCTCAAAAAGCTAAGGTACACAAGTTTAAGCTAACTAATGAGCTTTGTGAGAGCCTGTGAAATAAGCTAGTAAATCTGCACAGGCATGATTTTGAAAAATACTTAAAAGAGACAAAGAAATAAGCAGTTTATAAGTTAAGTAGATATAAAATAATATTTTTCTAATTAAGATGAGCAGCTAAACTTTAATATCCCAAAAGATTATAAGCTAAAACTTGGTATTAAACACACACTAAAATTCGTAAGTTTATTCAAAAACTGCTATTAAGAAATTTTGACTTTTTGAAGAAATGAGCTAAGTTGACTTTTATTAACTTATGATCAGCTCTACTTACTAATTATGTTATATTAAGCTGTAATAAGATAAATTTAAGCTAGAGTAACAGGTTATAAGCAACTATGATGTAATTTGTACTCCAAATTCCTAGCAGTTAACACTTAAGATAAAATTAAAGATGATTTTGACTTTTTATAAAACAAGGACTGAATTTTATGCTTTGGTGAGCTAAATTGGACTAATATGACATGAAACCACTAAGAACAATAACATGAACAACCTTCTAACCGTTTACACATAAACCAAACACCCTATAGAAAACTGCTTTTAAGCTTAATGTACTAAAACAAGTTTTTAAACCAAGTAATCTATTTATTAACTGATATTAACTATATTTAAACAGATTTAAGCTAAAATTAACAAGAGTATAACACTTATACTAAGAAATTCAAATTTTAAGGAAATTGCTTACAATTTGTAAAGTTGCACAAAACTGAGAACTGAGATCAAAGGACACTTCCTATAGGCTTACCACTAAGCCTCTAAACCAATAGCAATCCAGAGATTACCTTGACTTTATTCACCATAGTCAATGATTTTTGAATTTTTATCTATTTTATGTGAATTTTTTGGTATTTTTGGTTTTTAACTCTAAACTAAATTTTATTGTTTCTAAAAGCTTCGAAGCTTTATAAGAGCTTATGTGAGCTTTTTCAATCCTTGGCAACAACTAATAACAACATTTGATTATTTTGAGAATTTGAACAAGGAAATATGCATAAAACTGAATTAGTATACAAGAACCTAAATTGAAACTAAAACAAGTTTTTATTACACTGAGATAACTTAACAAGGAGCTTGAAAGCTTTGAAATACACTGGAAATGTAAAATTAGACTACTTACGATATGTAAAAAAAACTAAACTACTCTACTTATCCTTTCACACTGCTTCTTTCTTTCTTTATAATGATCCATTTGACTCCTTGTCGATCTCTGAAACTTTCCCACCTCTTCCAACCATTGGATTCTTATAATTAATCATATTCGTCCATTTGGCATTTTTGGCGGGAAAAGTCTTAAAGCAGGTTTTGTGCATTTAATGCAATTTGGTGTTTGTGGAGGTGTTAGGGATTAGGTAAACAGGTGGGGGATAAGGTGGAAAGGTGGTGGTGAGGTGGAAACCATGGTGGTTTTGAGTTGCGAGGCGTGAGAGAGAAAGGAACGATGATGGCGGTATATTTTTAAAAACGTGGGTTTGTATTGGGCTTGGGACTGGGCCGGATGGGTATTGGGTTGTGTTTGTGTTTTGGATTGGATAAATAACATAAAGGGTCCGTTTGGTATAATTTAAGCACAAGGACTAATTTTGCAATTCCACCAAAATTGAGGGACTGATCTTGCCCATTTTCCAAAGTTATCACAAGGACCTATCCTGCCATTTATGAATAGTACAAGGACCATATTTGATTATTTTCATTTTTTAAATATCCAAGGACTATTTATGACACTTTTGAAACTTTAGGGACCTAAGTTGCCATTTTGCAATTTTAAACTTCAAAGACCAAGTTTGACAACTCACGAATCCCTAAGAACTTTAAATAACATTTTTCATTATTTTGATCTACCAGGGACTAAATTTGACAACTTTTGAAACTTGGGGGACTAAAACTGCCAATTATGCAAACTTGATACGTTTTTCATCTGATTTTGGTATTTTTGCATTTGAAACACATAAAACACTTATTTGTGATATTTTTATCATTTTGATGCATTTCTGAGTGTTTTCAGATGTTTTTGGCATTCTAAACGGTACAAAAATGATGAGTATTTAGACACTCATCAAGGTGACTAATCGATAGACACACAATGGTAGGCTATTTGGGTGATAATCCTATAATACTTCCTTCTTAAATTGAAAAGTCCAAATACATCGAGCTAACTCAACATACCTCGTCTATGGTCTCGAAATGATGTAAATGCCAAGTTTTAAAGTTTACAAGCTACCGGCACACTCATAATTTGGTGGATTTGGGGTAAAAATTTGGAAACGGATAAGTCTAATCTCACCATATAATATCAAGGGTTATAATGTGCTCGGCTAAGGTCTAATCTAGTTAGGTAAATAAAAACATGTCAAAATTTTAAAAATGGCATAATTTTTCAAAATAAACTAGAAAAACGAGGGCAAAATAAAGTTAAAAAGACAATTCTACTCCCCGTCCCCCCACTTGAAATGTACAAAGTCCCTTTTGTACTAGGCGTTAAATAAAGGTGAAGAGAAAAGTAGAATTAGAGCGAGAACTTCCCTGCAATTTGCTCCAAAAAGAAAGAAGGCCCACGAAAGAGTCGTGCCTTCGCATAAGCATCCACGAGCAAACTTCAATCCCTGAAATCACACTACCGACAAGCATAATTCTAAAAAAATAAAAAGAAAAAATGAAAAAAGAAACCTAACTCACTTTCGTAGGAATCACGGTTGCATTTAGCGTATGCAACAAGCCTTTTAAACCACTTGGTGTCCCAAGTGGACGAGTGTAGTCTCGTGAGGGCTTACAGAGAACATACCCACAAAGTTCATTTGAAAACTACTACAAGGTTATTGTGTTTAAAATGAAAGAAGTGTTATAGAGGGAAGTTACGTCGTAACTCCCATAAGGAGTTACGCCATAATTAAGCAAAACCTGAGATGCTAAACTGGTGTGGCTACGGCGTAACCATTGCCTGGGGTTACGCTGTAATTGGAAATGCTCTGAAGAAGATTGCCGCACAAAAGGTATGTTACGGCGTAGCCATAAGGATAAGTTAAGCCGTAACTATGGACAGATCAGGTCCCTAATCAGTATGTTGTAGCAACTTTTCCCGAAATCCTGCAAAAATGGTTAAAAACACAAAACCCAACAGAAATGGAAATAAAACAAAATGAAAGGGATAATTCGGTTTGTCTCCCGAAAGAGCACTTTTCTTTATTTACGAGTCTTTAAGTTAGACTCAGAGCCTCGGAGCTTTATGGTGGCCTTTGGACTTGGCAAACTTCCTCCTTGTCTGATTTTTTGTTCGAATACGGCTGGTCCCAAACACACGGAGGAACAATCGGAGTCAAGGAATATCGATTTTCTTGCAAAAAGTTAGCTTTCGCCCATTCGTAGCGAAATTTAGCCTCGACTTCCCATTTTAGCTTGACAGCTCCAAATTTTACTTTTAACCAATTTTCAAATGAGATTCCCCTGTATCTAACTTCCATTCTTCTTTCCTCGTCAAAGCATGCTCATTCCTTGCGTTTGAGCCAATTAGGATCGGGGAATTCTCCTCCATCGCAGATCTTTCGGTTGGGGTCGCACGTAGGCCATGCTCTGGTGAAATCATTAGACAACATAGCCGGTTCACAAAAATGAATAGTCCAATCTACCTCAGTGAACCATTCGGTCATAATATCGTGTCCTTGAATCCATCGCTTTATGATTAATTTTTCGTCTTCCCAACACCACCAAACTTCTGCTGCTTTTTTAATTTCTTCTAATGAGAAACTCTCCTCCCCCATTACATCGTTTTTGAAAAGGAGAACACGTAGGCAATGTAACTTTAGAACCCTTAATCAAAGAAATTTCAGGAGTACAACAGTGAAGTTTAGCAGTAACAACATAACTCGGTACCGAAGGTCGGACATCATCATCTTCTCCTTCGCTGTTGTTATCATCACTTAACTCGGTCCCCTGTAAATGGCCAAAATGTGAAGGAGGAAACCTATTGGAATAATCCACTTGAATCTCCTTTGGATCCTCGCCTGTCATTATTTCATCCTGCTCATGGCACAAAGTTTTATCCATTTTAAATTTCACTCTATCACCATAGTATCCCGACGAGTCAAGGAACGGTTTACCAATAATCAAACGTTCCTTCGTGTTATTCTCCATGTCCATAACCACAAATTCTGGGGCTGAAACAAACCTATCGACCTTAACACAAGTACCTCCTGTAATTCCTAAGGGAATAGCCTTGGTCAAATTGGCCATCTCAATCACTATATCCATTTTCTAAAGATGGATCAATTTGAGTTTTAAGAATATGGAAAGGGGCATGATGTTTATGCTAGACCCAAAATCCACTACCCCCAAGATATTATGACTCCCAACTGAACATGGAATGACTAATCCGTTTGCGCTAATATCATTAACTAAAAATAAACCGATTTCTGACCTATTTACGCTTTCTGAATCATGGTTACGCCGTAACTCACGAAAATAGTTACGGCGTAACTGCTCCTAGTTGTCGACAGATGCCTTCTCTAAAATTTCGGTTGGAGAATGGCTATCTTCAATTTCTTCCGGTAAACATAGGTTTGGTTCCATCTGGTACAATGTTACTCATCTCTATCTCTGCACTAAGCTTTTCCACCATGGCTTCAAGGTTTTTTAGGGTTATGTCGTGTCTGGAGAGATTTTTATTTGTGTTTTCCTGGAAGTCCCTGAGCCATTTATTTTATTCGTTTTGCTTCTGGGCTGAACTTTCCAGGAATTTGTTTATGGTCTCTTCAATGTTGGGCCTTTTTTCTCCATAAGGCCCACGGTTATAGTTTCCACGATACCCATTATTATTCCTATTATCCCCATAGAATGGTCGGTTTTCTCCATACTTAGCTTCTTCGATAGTGCTATCTTCGTTAATGTGAGGACAATTTTTGGTGAGATGTCCTCCTCCGCAGCTTTCGCAACCTACTTGGATGGCATGAACAGTTTCTCTGATCTTGAGCATATCACGACCGAGATTTTCTAGCTTGTTAGTGATGGCGGCAATTCCATCAAGATTTCCGCCATGGTTCCTTTTGCTTCCTCCATCGTGCCATTTCTGGGAATGATCAGCCATTTTTTAGATAGCTTCAATTGTGAGAGTAGGAGTCATGCTCGGAATTGGTCCCTGAGAGTCCAGCATCTGTCTTGTAGTCACGTTGATTCCTTTGTAGAAGATGTTGACCTTTTGCTGGTTTTTTAGATCATGTGTAGAACACTTGTAGAGGAGATCGTTGTACCTATCCCAGGCTTGATACAACATTTCATCGTCATCTTTCTTGAAATTATGGATTTCCAGAAGCTGGTTAGATATCTTTGACAGAGGAAAATATCTCTGGATGAAGTGCTTTTTTAGTAGAGCCCATGTATCAACAGCCCTGGCGGGCTATCTTTCGATCCATCTTCTTGCAGCCCCAGTAAGAGTCATGGGGAACACCCTTAGCATAACAGCGTCATGAGACACACCCGAAATGTTGAAAAGGCTTGCGATGTACAAGACATTCTCAATGTGCTCATACGCATCTTTGTCCCTGTTTCCAAAAAAAGGGTTAGCACAAAGCTCCCTCATAAATTGATCTTTAATCTCGAAACGGACATTAGCTCCAATCGTCGGTCTTACGAGCCCCGACCCATGTTATTCTCTTGTCAACGCCAAATATTCCTCAAGAGTGAGGTCATCAATGTTAACAACTTCCATGGTACCTGAAACTTGAAAAGAAATCGTGAGAAATTGAGAAAAATTTTAAAACAAAAATGAAATGAAAGACTTAATGAAAATCCTAATATAACTCCCCAGCAGCGACGCCAAAAACTTGATGCAAGTTTTACTGACAATGTTTTAATATTTATAAGTCTCGTTATACCTATGGTCTACCCTAATGCACTAACGGGCAGTGTACCCGGTCGTGTGTAGTGTAGTATTTCGGTAAAACCGAGGTCGTCCCAAGAGCTATGTGTGCGTATTTAAACTAAGTCTAGGTGTCACAGATTTTAATATGATTTCGAAATAATTAGCTGCTAAAGCAAATAAAGGTGAGGGATGTGATCAATAGAGTAGAGGGGTGCTAACCTAGTTACTCATCCTACTTAGTAGTGTTTACGTCTAATTACTTCCTGTGGAAAACTAGAAGGGGGGTTGAATAGTTTACCGATTTAAAAACTTTGTTTTGAAACTTATTGAAAGATCAATTGATGTTGATCTTAGATATGTTAGTGAAAATATGTAAACAATATATAAAGAGTAGATAAGGAAAGAAACAATCAAACCACAACAAGTTGTTTATAGTGGTTCGGTCTACAAGGACTCTTTTTCCTTGCCCTACTCCACTCCCCGAGTCTCACACTTGAGAGTTTAACTTCACTAGTCAACAAGCTCCTTTCACCGGCGGAGAAACCTTTGCTTACATTCTATTTCTGACACTAAGCTAAATGTGGAGATCTTTTCAAGGGTACAACCACTCCCACACACAATGTATTTTAAGGACTAAAATACTAACCACTCACACTCACAAGATTATGATGGTTTGGTACAACAATGAAGTATGAATCAATACAAGATCATACAACAATAAACAAACAAGACTTCCAACTTCTCGTTGAAGCTTGAATGTGACTTGATCTTCTTTGCTACAAAAGAGATCACTAACATGATATGAAACTGAGTTAGAAAGGTTAGAGAGAAGGAATGTATGAGAGTATGATAGAAAGGGATGAAAAACTACTTGGTTTGGCTTTGCTATTTATAGCCATAACACTCAGCAAGCACCACGGACCACGGAACCCTTGAAAGGGTTCCGCCCATTATAATATTTGGTGCCGCCGAGGTCTGACAGCAAGATCTCAAAATCTTACCAAAGTCAACCATATCTATGCAAGATGTGTAAGATATATAGAGCCTAAATCTACACAAAGTATCTAGTGAAATCTTCTAAGGATTTCAATGATGCACCACATGATGTCATGTGTTTGTTTTTCTATTTTTAGAAATATGCAAATACATATGTAATGTTTAGTTTTTAAGAAACTAAAACATTCTAAAAACTACTATCATACATTATGGTTTAGAGTCATATCAAGATATGATTAATCACAATGTAAATGCTTGATTGATAAAGATTTTATTTGAAAAAGCTTGTTTTAATATCTATTAAACTTGACAAGCTTTAAGCTTTATTAAAATTAAATTTACTTTTGTCGTTAACAAAACTTAGGTAAAGATCAAAAATATAAATAACGTTTAATGACGATATTTGTATTAACAATCTCCCTCTTTTTGTTGAGGACAAAACATAAATTTTATTTTTATAAAAGATGTAAAGATTGTACAAGAGTTATAAAAATATTAGTTTTAGAACTTGAAAGAAAAATGATAATGCAAGTATGTCCAATATAGACATGATGTTGACTTTTTCAAAAAGTCAAAGTCTTCACTAGTTGAAGCATGATGTTGACTTTTTTAGAAAAGTCAAAGTGTGCAATTTGAGTTTTTCAGAAAGTCAAATATTACCAATGAAGTATCATGTTAACTTTTTCAGAAAGTCAATGTATGCAGTTTGACATTTTCAGAAAGTCAAATATAACCAAGTTTTATATATTTCTCCCCCTTTTTGTCTCAACAAAAAGAAGATGCGAGGCGGAATGAGTAATGAGCCCTTAGCAATTATCTCCCCCTTGACCAATGCTCCTCTTAAATTGGGTGCCAATGGAAAGATACATGGATTGTGAAAAAGCTACAAAAAGAAATGTTAGTAATAAGCATCATCACAAGCATTTCCAAACACTATGTAATAAGCAACAACAATATAAGAAACACCATTCATTCGTTATAATTTTTCATTATTTTAAGAATCATGAAAGGAGAACACAATGAAGTGTTTAATACAATGATAAAATCTTAAAAAAGAAATTATCCAAAAAAAATACAAGAAAAATCCTAGAAAATAAAAAATGCTTAAAAGAAAAAATCTAAGACCATCCTATTGAGGTGGTGGATGAGCAAGAGCATTTAGGCGCTCGAGGATGTGATTGAGGATGAACCTCATTTCCTCTTGGAACTCATGGACCATCACCCGAGTCCATTCGGTTGTTTGGGCGGTTTGCTCACAATTGGAGCAACCATGCCTAGGAGGGTAGTATGGTTAATGATTTGTGGTGGTGGAATCCTGGAGGTGTTGGTGTTGGTGTTGGTGTTTGGTGTTGTGATGATGGAGGCTAGCAAAGCACTTTGCATTTGCATAGCATCACTTAGATGAGAATCCACCATATTTGAGAATTGGTGGAGATGTTGGAGTTCGGCTTGAATCTCTTCTCTTGTGGGATGATCTTCCCACATGGACTCCTCAATATCCTCTATGTAAGGAGACATTGATGTAGGAAGTGGTTGATCCCCATATAAAGGACCATGGATATCCTTGTGGATAGGGTGGAAGAGAAGAGGTCTTGGCCCTAACGGGGCGTTTGGGTCAAATGATGGTCTTGGAGACTCATGAGCAATCCGCTCAATAGTACCAAATGCATGTAGTGGTGGTGGATGATTGGGCCTAGGAGGCAAATCTTCCAAGTCCTCAAAGAAAGGATTTGGAGAAGTAGGTGGTGTAGAGAATAATTCCAATGGGATGAGTGTTGGAGATTTCGAGGTGATGGTGTTTTTGATGTTTGGAGGGGCGCCGGTGGTGGTGAGCTTGGAGTCTTTGTTGGTGGTGGAGTAGTAATGGTAATGGGTGATTGTGGAGGTGGTGTAGGAGTAGCTAAAGTGAGGTTTGTGTCATCCCTTATGAGAGATGAGATGGTTAGTGGAGATGACTCGTAGGAAGAGCTTAAGTTGACAAAGCAACAAGGTCTTACGCTAATTCTAGAGGTTTTCTTGCAAGGCTTGGTTGATGGTGAAGTTTTTGTCATTTTGACTTAAGCTTTTGCTAGTAGATGGTGAGAATTGAGAAGGTGTGAAGATGATCATGGTAAAACCTCTTAATTTATAGGAATGGAGAATTATGGAGAAGTGTGTTTGATTTGATGTTAAACCATAGAAGAGATGAGGTTTCTAATGATTTTGAAGTGGGTTTAATGCTAGTTATATCACCTAAGTCAATTCATACAAGAAGGATGGAGTGAAGAGGCAAAGATTTGCAATAAATGTGTTCTAATGATTGTGAGATCCTAACAATCAGATTACCCACGGATTGCAAGGAACCAAATTTTTGGTTCCTTCCTTTATGCAAAAGGGCTCATTGGGTGGATTTTTCAAATTTTTGAATTTTGGTGAGAAATGGGTTTCCTATATGCCTAAGTATGTTATACTAGATCTAATATGGGTAATAACTAGTTAAGATTAACTTACAAGCAATGTATGGTAATTTGGAATGTCGAAATGAGTGAAATTAAAAAAAATTACCTGTAGGATCCACGGCACCAAAATTTTACACAGGCGGAACCAAAAAAATGGTGCCGCCTGGTCCGCCTGTACAGGTATGGTGGTACCAATTTTTACAACAGACGGTACCAAAAATTTGGTGCCGTCTGATCTGTGGACACCAGAAAACTCCACAGAATAGGTTTTTAAGGGTCGGGGACTTTTCCGAAACCTGAAATTTTGCTCAAAACATGTGACACTAATTATTTCTAGTTAGGAAAAGTAAATAACACATACACAAACATAGTGGAGCATAGATTTTGACCAAGGGCTAGCGATTTTCACATTAGATTGAAAGTGGGTAAAATTTGATAACACACTTGTGCTATCCCCCTGCATGAGATTGTTAGCATACATCATTGTTTTGAGTTATATTATCGTCCTACAAATTAAAAACAACCAAATTGTATCAAACATTAACGTTAATGTCTTGTTCCAAACACTCCTTAAAAGGACCCTCACTTGTCCAACATCTTGTAAATCTTGTTCATCATCCTACCAAGGCACTTGAACATCCCCTTGGTTTGCTTGAACTCCGCTGATCCATTTTCAATCTTCGGAAGGGACGCATAATACTCATGAGGTGGAAGGCGAGAATTTGGAAGACCATCCTCGAAGCTATTTGATGATGATGATGATGATGGAGTTGGAGGTTTTGCTCTATTGCCTTTAGTCTTAGCCACTCGCTCGTCACTTAAGGGCACAAAGACGTAAGGGATGAGCTCATAGTCAAGCTTCAACCCTTTTGGGCTTGATGGAATTGGTGCAAAGGCTCTATAGAGATGGGTGAGAAGCATCCCGTAAGGAAGAGCAACCGATCCTTGAGTTGGAATGTCAATCATTCTCCTAGCAATGTAGTAGGCTAAATTGAATGGTTGACGGGTGGACAAGTTGTATAGCATGTGACAAAGGCAAGCGTTTATATGGTCCCTATTCCCTATGGTGATAATGATGTTGGCTCTAAGAAGTTCCTCCCATTTTTTGAATTCGGGCTTAAGTTCATTGAGCTCCATTCCATATGGATCTCGGTTCACCTCCATTCCCTTCCGGGTGACACTTGTTGGAGCGGCTCTTGGGTTAAAAAGGCGCTCACGGATGACATCCTTATCCGCTAGAGGAGTTTGGTAGGGAAGAGAGAGGTCATTGATTCCATCAAGGATAGTGAGTGACCACTTATCCGAGTAGACACATGTCCCTCGGTTGGGAATTCCTAGCACTTGATCAAATTGGGTTAAGGAGATGGTGTAGTCATTTTGATTCATCCTAAACCTAAGGCTAAACTCATCATACTCATCAATGAAACCGGTGACACTAGCATAGAACTCTAACACAAACCTAGGACAAATAGGTTCATTGATGTCAAGGAGACAACCGAATTGAATAGCGGCTAGTTCTTGACGGAGATTGGTATTGTCGACAAAAGATGAGTGAATGGTTCTACCCTCATGGAAGTACCTTGTTTCTAGACTCTTAAAGATTTCGACTTGTTCCTTGGTGAGTCCCTTGGTTTTGTGATGTTTGGGAATGTAGTTAAGGGTATCCTTGTGATCATAGAATTTTGCGGCTACCATGGTTATTCCTATGAGCAAGAATTTACATGTTAAAAATGAGAATAAACTTAACGTTTTGGTTCTAGTTTGTGCCTATATGAAAACGATTTGGATTTGCGGTTATCTCGACTCATTTTATGCATAAAATGGTTTTTAGTGGGGATGCTTGGCAAACGGTATGAGATAACCCAAACGTTCCTAGTTCAATATGGCTTCATTTGAATATACCCGGGAATGCATATTAGTTATGCAATACCTTTAGTATTCAAGAGCATGCAAGTGATGAAAATTTAACGTTTCTATTTGTATTAACAATGAAAATTTATTTTCCTACAAGTGAGAAGCTTTTCAAAAATTTGACATGGGGTGTTTGGTTATTTGAATAAAACCTTATAGTTATTATCTTTTGATTAGTGAGAAACATGATTTGTTTATGCAATATGACAATGTAGTACCTAATTTCAATGACTAGTTATGAAATTTGTCAATTGAATCCATGTTTTGTACAAGAATATACATAAACCCCATGTAATGATTTTGTGCACAAATTAGAATCCTAGACTCAGAATTAAGAGATAAAATGTAGTTAGGATACTTACAATGATGTTATCTTCAGTGATTTGTGGATGAGAAAATGTCAATAATGAGTTAGGTCTAATGTTTACACGTTTTGGTAAAGTGGGTTGTGAGGAAGAAGATGTTTTATAGGTAGCATTTTTGCAACTGTAGTCACCACGGACCAGACGACACCAAAACATTGGTTCAGCCTTTGTTGTCGTTTGGTGCCGTAGGAACAGTAGCAGTTTCAAACAAATTTGTTTTGTTTTGTTTGTTATAAGGTTTAGACTATGTTTTACCTACATGTTTGGTTCAATTAACCCCAAACCAAGTCTAAGAAGATTAAATGGTTCTCGTTTGAGAGGCTTGGTTAGAATGTCGGCAATGTTGTCTTCGGAGGATACTTTCTCAATTGAGATGTTTCCTTTTTGAACATTGTCGCAAAGAAAGTGATGGCGGATTTCAATATGCTTTGTACGAGCATGTTGGACGGGATTTTTGCTGAGATCAATAGCTCCTTTGTTGTCGCAAAATATAACGATATCATTGAGATGAATTTCGTAATCCACGAGAGCTTGCTTCATCCAAAGAGCTTGTTGACATGCCTTTCCGGTTGATACGTACTCGGCTTCAGTAGTTGAGATAGCTAAAGCCGTTTGTTTCTTTGCAAACCATGAGGTGAGACAATGTCCGACAAAAGTGCAAATACCACTTGTACTTTTTCTATCGACATAGTCACCGGCATGATCCGAATCGGCATACACTATAGTTTCTACACCCGTTCCTTTGGGATACCATAATCCTAAACATGTCGTTCCCTTAATGTATCTAAATATCCTTTTCAAAGCTTCTAAATGTGACCTTTGGATTTTCTTGAAAGCGAGCACATAGACAAACACTAAACATAATGTCGGGCCTACTAGCCGTGAGATAGAGTAAGCTACCGATCATTCCTCTATATTTAGTGTTATCTACCGATTCACCTTCCTCATCCTTGGTGAGTTTAGTGTCCGAGGACATGGGTGTCTTAGTTGGTTTTGAGTCTTCAAGACCAAATTTCTTAAGCATATCTTTTATATATTTAGATTGGTTAAAGAATATGCCATCTTCTAGTTTTTTAATTTGAAGTCCTAGAAAGAAGTTTAATTCACCCATCATACTCATCTCAAACTCATCGTGCATGATTTTAGAGAAATCATCACATAGTTCTTGACAAGTTGATCCGAATATGATGTTATCAACATATATTTGAACAATGATAATATGTGGTTCCTTTTTCTTGGTAAAAAGAGTATTATCTACTAATCCCATGATGTATTTATTTTCAACACGAAAAGTCTTAAGTCTATCGTACCAAGCTTTTGGTGCTTGTTTATGACCGTATAATGCTTTCTTGAGTTTGAATACGTGATGTGGTTTCTCAAAGTCGGTAAAACCGGTAGGTTGAGCAAAATATACTTCTTCGTTAATAAACCCATTAAGAAGCGCACTCTTAACATCCATTTGAAATAATTTAAAGTCATAAGCACATGCATATGCAAGTAAGATTCGAATAGACTCGATCCTAGCTACCGGTGCATAAGTTTCATCATACTCAATCCCCTCTTGTTGATTATAACCTTGTGCGACAAGCCTAGCTTTGTTTCTAGACACTACACCATTTTCATCCATTTTATTTCGAAAAACCCATTTCGTTCCAATTACAGTTTGATCTTTAGGTTTTGGAACTAATTTACAAACATCATTTCTAACGAATTGGTTTAACTCTTCTTGCATAGCAATTACCCAAGATTCATCTTTAATTGCTTCATTTATGTTTTTCGGTTCGATGGTAGACACAAAACAAAAATTATTACTTTGATTTTGGGCTTGTGATCTTAAGGTTCTTTGATTTAGTTGTCCTATGACCTTTTCTAAAGGATGACTTTTGGATTCTTTGATGTTTATAATCTCATTATTTAATGGTTCATCTTCCTTGTCATTTTCAATTATTTCTTGACTTTCTACAAGTTGACTTTCAACTAAGTCATCATCTACCAAAGGTGATGTCTCAGAGGGAGGTGGACTTTCGTCGAATGTTATGTTCAACGATTCCTCGAATCTCATTGTTTCTTTGTTTAAGACAATGTAAGCTTTACTAGTTTGAGAATATCCAAGAAATACACCTTCATAAGACTTTGGGTCAAACTTTGTGAGATAATCTTTAGTATTAAGAATAAAATATTTACATCCAAATACTCTAAAATGTCATAAACTTGGATTTTTACCTTTATAAAGCTCATATGGTGTTTTATTTAAGAAAGGACGTATTAGGACTCTATTTAAAATATATGTAGAAGTGTCAACGGCGTTACACCAAAAATTTTGAGGAATATTTTGTTCATTAAGCATTGTTCTACTCATTTCTTGAATGGTTCTATTTTTACGTTCTACAACTCCATTTGATTGAGGTGTTCGAGGAGCCGAAAAGTTATGTGTTATACCATTTATATCACAAAAGTTTCCAAATTGTGTTTCATTGTCAAATTCACAACCATGATCCGTTCGGATCGACACAATTTTAACACCTAGTTGATTTTGAATTTTCTAGCTAAGAATTTCAAATTTATCAAAAGCTTCATTTTTTGTTTTCAAAAACACCGTCCAAGTAAACCTTGAACAATCATCTACTATGACCAAAGTGTATAAGTTGCCTCCATAGCTTCTTCTAGCGGATGGACCAAACAAGTCCATATGCAAAAGTTCTAGACACTTAGATGTGGACACCATGTTTTTAGCCTTATGACTACTATGGGTTTGTTTACCAATTTTGCAAGCGTTGCAAAAATGTTGGTCATATTTAAGTTTTGGTAAATTCCTAACTAGCTCTTTTGAACATAGGTTTTGTATAAGCCTCATATTAGCGTGACCTAAGCGTCTATGCCAAAGAGTTGAGCTATCATCTAATGTTGTTAGACAAAGTTTGTTATTAGATGTTTTATCTATTTTCATGACATATATGTTATTTTTCCTAACTCCTTTAGCTATGGTGATACCATCTTTTAGTATTTTACTACCATTTTCTTCAAATAATACTTTATACTTTTTATCACATAATTGGCTAATACTAAGTAGATTAAATCCTAACCTATCGACATGAGCAACATTTTCAATAGTTAGGGAGTTATGAGCGATCGTACCTTTGCCAATGATTTTTCTTTTGAGATTGCTACCAAAAGTGACATTACCTCCGTCATACTCTTGGTATGTTGAGAAGAGACTTTTGTTGCCCGTCATGTGTCGTGAGCATCCACTATCTTTTATCCACTCATCAGGTTCCAATCCAACTTTTAAGCATATCTCGTTTGACTAATGTGCCATTAGAGCGATTTCCTTCTTGCTTGACTCTTCATCATCTTCACTATCACTCCAAGCACCACTTACAAAATCTCGTTGAGTTTTGATTTTAGGTGGCTTGGGACAATCTCCTATTAGATGACTTGCATCACCGCATCTAAAGCACTTTCTTTCACCCCTTACCCTTTTTGTCATCCTGATTTTATCGGAATGGCTTCTTTTCCTCTCGAGGTTGTCTTATAAACTTTCCTCTTCTTCTAAAGAACTTTTTGAAATCTCTAACGGCCATGGCATACTCTTCATCTTCACTACCGGAGCAAGATTCGTCATCATCACTTGATTCCGTTCTTGCTTTTAGAGCAACGGATTTGATTTTCTCTCTTTTTCCTTTGATGATTTTCGAATCTTTCTCCATCACCATTTCGTGTACTTTGAGGTTTCCGATTAGCTCGTCTAGTGACATTTTGAGAGATCTTTTGATTCTTCAATGGCCGTCACTTTAGCTCTCCACTACGGATGGAGTGCTCTAAGAAATTTCCTGACAAAGTTCTTACTACGAAAAGATTCATCAAGTACTTTAAGTGATGTAATAATAGTATTAAAACGAGCAAAGCCACAATCAATGGTTTCATCTTCAGGGATAACAAATTGTTCATATTGTTGAACAAGAAGATCAATTTTGTTATCCTTGATTTGTGAATTTCCTTGATGTGTAACAATCAAGGACTCCCAAATATCTTTGGCGGTTTCACACATAATTTTTTTTTTCATATTCTTTTCTAGGCAAAGCATTATAAAGCATCATTTTAGCTTCATTATTTTTAGCAATTAATTTCTTTTGTTCATCAACAGAAATATCTTTTGTTGTAGAACTAAAATCCCCTTTAACAATAACAAACCAAAGATCTATATCTTTTGATTTTACATATGTTTCAAAACGATTTTTCCAATAGATAAATCCATTGGTTTCAAAGAGTGGTGGTCTTTGCATAGATTGCCCTTCTTTAAAGTTTTCAGAATCCATGGATCGTTTCAAGTTTATAAAATACAATATATTTTAGAAATTCTTGAGCAACGAGGCTCTGGTACCAATTGTGGAAAACTAGAAGGGGGTTGAATAGTTTACCGATTTAAAAACTTTGTTTTGAAACTTATTGAAAGATCAATTGATGTTGATCTTAGATATGTTAGTGAAAATATGTAAACAATATATAAAGAGTAGATAAGGAAAGAAACAATCAAACCACAACAAGTTGTTTATAGTGGTTCGGTCTACAAGGACTCTTTTTCCTTGCCCTACTCCACTCCCCGAGTCTCACAGTCGAGAGTTTAACTTCACTAGTCAACAAGCTCCTTTCACCGGCGGAGAAACCTTTACACTTCGCTTACACACTATTTTCGACACTAAGCTAAATGTGGAGTTCTTTTCAAGGGTACAACCACTCCCACACATAATGTATTTTAAGGACTAAAATACTAACCACTCACACTCACAAGATTATGATGGTTTGGTACAACAATGAAGTATAAATCAACACAAGATCATACAACAATAAACAAACAAGACTTCCAACTTCTCGTTGAAGCTTGAATGTGACTTGATCTTCTTTGCTACAAAAGAGATCACTAATATGATATGAAATTGACTTAGAAAGGTTAGAGAGAAGGAATGTATGAGAGTATGATAGAAAGGGATGAAAAACTACCTGGTTTGGCTTTGCTATTTATAGCCAAAACACTCAGCAAGCACCACGGACCACGGAACCCTTGAAAGGGTTCCGCCCGATATAATATTTGGTGCCGCCGAGGTCTGACAGCAAGATCTCAAAATCTTACCAAATTCAACCATATCTATGCAAGATTTTGTAAGATATGTAGAGCCTAAATCTACACAAAGTATCTAGTGAAATATTCTAAGGATTTCAATGATGCACCACATGATGTCATGTGTTTGTTTTTCTATTTTTAGAAATATGCAAATACATAGGTAATGTTTAGTTTTTAAGAAACTAAAACATTCTAAAAACTACTATCATAAATTATGGTTTAGAGTCATATCAAGATATTATTAATCACAATGTAAATGTTTGAGTGATGAAGATTTTATTTGAAAAAGCTTGTTTTAATATTTATTAAACTTGACAAGCTTTAAGATTTATAAAAATTAAATTTACTTTTGTCGTTAACAAAACTTAGGTAAAGATCAAAAATATAAATAACATTTAATGACGATATTTGTATTAACACTTCCATATACTTCAGGTGGGGTCAAAGTCGCTAGGACAGCATTTGGTCAGTTCGTCCTAACCTATCAGCAAAGGGTCCCACTAGAGAAATCAGGTGACCTGTCATAAGTCCAGTTGTTCTTAGTCCCCTAAGCCAAGTCATTAAGTACAGCTACACGCTAGATTCATAAAAATGAGTGCCCGGGCGCTAGCAACTTAAACACTCATCCCCGACTTCTTAAGTTCATCCAAACGGTAGGTGATCAGTTGGTCAAATTGCACAAGCAGAGAGGGTCGTCAGTTGGTCATATCTTACCCTTCCCACTCAGTCTACCTACTTAGGGTCAGTTGGTCATATCTCCTAAGTAACTAGCCACTACCGCCATTCAAAACTACCGAAACAAAGGTAGCTACTAACAAACTATGCATGCATACACTTAGAAATAATTATACGGAAGCAATGTAAACGCAAACAAAACAATTAAGGAATCATAACTAGGCCAGCACCAGAGGTGCTTAGCCGCTCATATTAACTAAGACAATGGATTCAATATTTAACATTACGAAATACATGAATTGAAAGTAAAGAAAAGATAAAACGCTAATGCTTTTCGTAGGGGAGTGATTTCTCCCTTGGAGATCGCTCTGTATGCTCCTCTAGATCTACCTTCGACTTCTACTCATGTTCACTTGGTGTTGTGTGTGAAATGGGATGCTTTGAAATTGTGGAATTCATGGGGGTATTTATAGGCCAGATCTGGTTACCCCGTAACTAATGATAAGAGTTACGCCGTAACATCCAATTCTTCGTATTTTGCACTAAAAATGCTGGTTACGACGTAACTCTGGAAGGAGTTACGCCGTATCTTCAATAAATCTTGGTTACGCGGTAATTGAGACAATAGTTACGGCGAAACTTGTAGTGGCGCGGAACCTCATTTGACCTAGTTGGTTACGTCGTAATCTTTGGGAGAGTTACGCCGTAATCTTCTGTTGAGTTGGTTTTCTGAACCACGCTTCAGTTACGGCGTAATGTGAGAGAGGAGTTACGCCGTAACTTCTTCAAAATGAGCATACTATGATATATCTTCAATAAACTCTCTAAATCCGCGTCTCTTTAGCTCTAATGCTCGTATTTTACCTGAAAGTGAACTATTGAGGAAAACAGGCGTAAATCCATATAAATGATATAAAATACGGGCATTATCGGGGGAAATTGACACTTAATATTCAGGACTATTTGATGTTATAAAAAACGCACTCTAAATGAGACGTTTTGAAAAACTACCATTCGATAAATAGTATCAGAGTTATAACAAGAGGTCCCAAAGTATAATATTACATAAAAATTTTACAAATTTTTTATCGAATGGTGAAAATAAGTGCATTCCCCTCTTCTAAAACATGTCATGCGACTCAAATGCTCCAAATCAATGTTATACCATACGAAACCTGAGTATGAACATGCTAAAAGTGTCAACACAAAGGTTGGTGAGTTCATAGGTTTAATGCAAATAAAATAAAAGCCTTTTATTAGTAAATTATATCACATAATTTCATGTAAACCAAAATATTTCCGATAGTAGAAAGTCAAAAGATCATAGTTAAAATCGAAACACTTTGTTATAATAGTTTATCAACAAAGTCATTTCAAATAGAGTTCATGATAGTACCAAGTCCGTTAGTTCAACATTATACCAAGTCCGTTAGTTCAACAATATATCACGTCCGTTAGTTCAAGATTGTACCAAGTATGTTAGTTCAAAAATATACCAAGTCCGCAAGTTCAAGAATGTACCAAGTCCGTTAGTTCAACAATACACTAAGTCTCTTAGTTCAAGAATGTAACAAGTCCGTTAGTTCAACAATATACCAAGTCTGTTAGTTCAACAATATACCAAGTACGTTAGTCAAGAATGTACCAAGACCGTTAGTTCAACAATATACCAAGTCCTTTAGTTCAATAATATACCAAATCCGTTAGTTCATCACATGGTTTAACGTTGTTTCAGTAAATAGTTTGAGTATTCCAATAAAGAGTTTAAGTGTTTTAACAAACAGTTCAAGTTTTTGAGATAAATAGTTCAAGTATTTCAGATAAAACAAGTATAGTATTTTAGTAAAGAAATGTATTTTTTAGTAAAACAAGTAATGTAATTGAGTAAACGCGCATGTATTCTTACTTCAAAATTAATTAAAAAAAAGTAAAAGTGGGGGTCATGAACTCACCCGATATGATAAGCAATAGATTAAAGTGATATCTAAAGTATCGTGAAGTCACAAGCTTTAATGATGGCCTACGAAAATATAGTGATCGTGTTTTAGGATAAGGTATGATAAAGTGAAAGTGTAGAAGTCTGTATGAAGTTGTTAACTTGATTATAATGTTGACATAGGACTTATAGTGGTCAATACATCGTTATAGCAAAAACTTAACCAATCTGAACTGTTCAAAGTGTCGTTTTAGCTAAATGTTCTATTATGCCCATTTTGAGTTAAAACGGGACTTATGGTTTATGAAATCGTTTTTCAATTTACGTTAATGATTATGGTTTTGAATAAGCTTAAATTTAATACTTAAGTAGTAAAGATCATTCGTCAAGTATACGGGTCAAAATGGTTATTTGTCTTGAAAGTGGATAAAAATGTTTCAAAAACGGTTTTTGGTCATAATAGTCGTCAATATGTAATATATCATTTCCGAGGGTCAAATGGACTATGTTGTTTTACGAAAATAATAGTTACATGTTATTTATGAAATCTGGTAGTTTTGATACAATATCAAGTTCGGAAAATAAAATGATTTGCCGTGACAAAACTTTTGGGAAAACAACTTTGGGTCAAAACAGTCCTTGCTAGTTTATGTGGTTTTCAGCTCTTGTTTTACATTTTTAGGCTTAAATTCTCGTGTTTTCTTTATATTCTTATGTGTTTGTCCACGTCTTAATGTCAAAGTTTTGTGTCAAATCTTAGTACAACTTCTTGTTTCAAACTAGTTTGCAGAGTAATCTCTTAAACAAGATTTTCTCATGTTTTTAGCTATGTACAACACTTAATCAATGTGGGAAACGGTGCACACTTTTATTAATGAAAATCAGATTATAATTACAATAAATAAATTAACAGATGTAACGACAGTAAATAAATAACAGAAGGAGTAGAAGCAGAAGACAGACTCTAATGAATAAGATAAAACGAAAGCAGTAAAGACAGAAGCACGAGGCTCGTGTTTAACACGATTCCCTTAAAACAGATTCGTCGTCTGTTTCCCAGGGTACAACGTCTGCTTGTTGTACAGCCGGACCAAACTCACTTGCCGAAAGATCACGGAAGCTTCGTGTTTCGATCGAAGAGGTTGCTTTGGAATGTTTCGTATTGGAGCCGTGTTTTCGTGTCTCTTCTCGAACGAGCGAGGTAAGGCTTTATTTATACCGGAAGTTGTCTTGTTCTCCAAGACTAAATAAAAGCCTTAATTACATAAATATGTTATAACTAAAACAGATTTACATATCTTCTAATAACATAACAGATTCTGTAAAACTTTATCAAAAAGTTTCAAATCTATTCCGTTAAAAGATTTACAGAAAATTATGGAAAAAATGTAACTTGAACCTGCAGCAAAAGATACGCACGTATGCGAGGCTTGAGTGCATTAGTGTCCGAGTGTAGCGGGCTCGCATGAGTTGAAGCTTGAACTCATTTTGACCCGAAATCCCATTTTCGCACCCCTGGCAGCGCGTAGGAGTGGGAGCATAACCAACCTAAAGGAATTTGATAGCCAAAACTATAATTTCCTTATAAACAAGCATCCACTTCTTGTTTTGGGCGATGTGGGATTATCCTATTTTTCCAAGTTTAATGTTTTAAGTGCCTCACTTTGAGACACGACATCTCATTCATTTCAACTCCATTTTGGACATGCTTTAGCTCGTTGCGAAGCTCTCGTCAAGGAGAACGCAAAGCTACCAAGAAATATAAATATATATAACAAATACATATATTAAATAGTGTCCAAAATTTGCAAAAACTCATTTTGCAAAACTCATTTTCCAACAATCCCCCACATGAATGGAAATCGGTCGAAAACACACGAAAGTTTCGGTGAAATTTCTGCGGTTAAGTCTTGCATAGGATAGGTAGGTGTAACCCTTTGAACCTTCCCTTGTGAGATGCACTTAGTCTCCTAGATCCGAGTAGACGCGATGTCCTTGAACTCATTATCCATTTACGTAGACGACATTACACTTCACACAAGACTCTCCCTGACAATGTCAAGTCCTCATAGTCGTGTTCGTTATGGTCATGAACACTAGCCTGGTTCTGCAAGAGCTCTTAGGAATTGCTCCCCCACATTTCCCTTCGGCGACCCCACTTCTCTCTCACATAGGTGATTTCATCTTGAATCATTAAAAACATATGTTTTGTGATTTCATCTTGAATCATTATGCTTTATGATTTCATCCTGAATCATTAAAGCCATATGTTTAACCTCTCAACAAGTCATATTTGTTATAGGAACGGACTAGGAAAGTTACAATATTTAGTAACTCCCCACATTGCGTGACTTCCCCACATTTCTATGATTAGGTTGTCCTATTGAACCCGGATCTTGGGATCTCCAGTCAACTGGGTTAGGTTTTCCTTCATAGAAACTCATTCCTTTAAGGGATTTAGTCCCATTCCTCTAGACGACTTACTTACTAACTCTCTGCTTAAGCCTTTCGTAAGCGGATCCGCGATGTTATCCTTTGACTTCACATAGTCAATTGAGATAACTCCTATTGAGAGTAGTTGTCGTATCGAATTATGTCGACGGACGGATATGTCGGACTTTCCATTATACATTATGCTATGAGCTCTGCCAATTGCCGATTGACTATCACAATGTATACTAATGGCCGTTATCGGTTTAGGCCACCTTGGTATGTCCTCTACGAATTGACGTAGCCATTCCGCCTCTTTTCCGCATTTATCTAAGCGATAAATTCGATTCCATCGTGGACTTAGCTATAACAGTTTGTTTGGAAGACTTCCAAGATATAGCTGCTCCTCCTAGTGTAAACACATATCCACTAGTCGATCTAGAATCCTTTATGTTAGATATCCAATTTGCATCATTGTATCCCTCGATAACAGCTGGATATCGATCATAATGCGTCCATAATCGCGACGTATCTCAAATAGTGAAGTACCCTAGTCATAGCTGCCCAATGTGCATAGCTTGGGTTACTAGTATACCTACTTAGCCTGCTAACATCATATGCTAAGTCAGGTCGAATACTGTCATTAAGTACATTAACATGCCAATAACTCTTGAATACTCTAATTGGGCAACACCTAAGCCTCTATTTTTAGATAGATGCTTACTGGTGTCAATTGGAGTTCTAGCTAGGCCGGAATCCCCCGCATTATGAGTATTAAGAATTTTGTCCAAATAATGTGCTTGACTTAACACAATGCCATTCTGAGTTCGTATGATCTTTATTCCAAGGATCACATCAGCCAAACCCATATCCTTCATGTCAAACTTTGATTTCAACATGTCTTTAGTAGATTTGATCATCTTGTCGTTACTGCCAACGATAAGCATATCATCAACATATAAACACAAGATTACATATCCACTATTTGTGTCTTTGACATAAACACATTTATCGCATTCATTAATTTTGAATCCACTCTCTAGCATGGCGTGGTCAAATTTTTGATGCCATTGTTTGGGAGCTTGCTTTAAGCCATATAATGACTTAACAAGCCTACAAACTTTGTTCTCTTGTCCAAGAGCCATGAAACCCTCAGGTTGGTTCATGTAGATTTCTTCTTCTAAATCTCCGTTTAGAAATGCCGTTTTCACATCCATTTGGTGAACTTCCAAATTTCTTAACGCGGCAATGGCAAGTATCATCCTAATCGAGGTTATTCGCGTAACGGGCGAATATGTATCAAAGTAATCAAGACCTTCACGTTGTCTAAATCCTTTGATTACCAATCTTGCTTTGTACTTGTCAATAGTGCCATCGGCTTTCATCTTCTTCTTAAAGATCCATTTATAGCCTAGTGGTTTACAACCAGGAGGTAAATCCACGAGCTCCCAAGTATGGTTTTGTAAAATAGAATCTGTTTCACTTTTAATGGCTTCTTTCCATTGAGGTCCTTCTGAGGAAGTAACCGCCTTTCGGTATGAAGTAGGTTCGTTTTCAACCATAAAAGAAACAAAATCGGGTCCAAACGATTTCTCGGTTCTTGCCCTTTTGCTTCTTCTAGGTTCAACCTCTTCTTCCTCAGTTTGATCTTGTCTCTCATCTTGGAGATCATTATCATCTTGTTGTCTCTTATCTTGGACAACTTCTTCATCTATTCTAGATGAACTTCCAGTTTCCTTCGTTAAACAAGGAAATATAGTTTCAAAGAATGAAGCATTCCTTGATTCCATTAAAGTACCCTTTTGTATATCCGGATTTTTTGAATCATGTACGATGAAGCGATAAGCACTGCTATTCTTAGCATATCCGATGAATATACAATCCACAGATTTAGGTCCAATCTTTTGGGCCTTGGGAGTCGGTATAGCTACCTTTGCTAGACACCCCCACACTCGTAAGTACTGATATAATGGTTTTCTTCCCATCCATAATTCATAAGGGGTCTCTTCTTTTCCTTACGAGGTATCTTATTTAAAAGATAAGTAGCCACTAGAATGGCTTCCCCCCACATGTCCTGGCTTAGACCAGAACTTATCAACATGGCATTAACCATTTCTTTCAAGGTACGGTTTTTCCTTTCGGCAATACCGTTCTGCTGAGGTGAATAGGGAGCAGTGAACTCATGTCTAATTCCATGTTTCGCACATAGGTCTGCGAATGGAGACACATATTCACCTCCTCTATCACTTTGGACCACCTTGATTTTCTTACTAAGTTGATTCTCAACTTTGTTTTTGTATAGAACAAACTTGTCTATAGCTTCATCTTTACTTTTCAGTAAGTAAACATAGCAATACTTTGTACAATCATCAATAAACGTGATAAAGTACTTATTGCCACCTTTTGTGGGTAGTGATTTCAAATCACATATGTCAGTGTGTATCATATCAAGTGGTTCGGTTTTCAGTTCAACCGATTTGAAAGATGCTCTTGTAAGTTTGGCTTCAACACAAGTTTCACATTTATATTTTGAGTCAATATGGAAATTAGGTATGCAATTAAATTTAATCAAACGTCGCATTGAATTAAAATTTACATGTCCAAGACGGCCATGCCACATATTAGAAGACTCAATCAAGTAAGCAGAAGAATTCATATTATTGATATCTTTCTTAACAACCATTACATTGAGTTTAAACATACCATTCAGGGCATATTCCCTACCAACATACACTTGATTCTTAGAAAGAACAAACTTATCAGACTCAAAACAAGACGAAAACCAAACTTGCTCAACAGCCAACCAGACACAAGATTCTTGCTAATCTCTGGAACATACAAGACATTAGTCAACTTGAGCTCTTTCTCGGATGTCATCTTAAAGATTACATCTCCTTGCCTTGATTTCAGCGATTGCAGAGTTGCCCATGTACAACTTCTCTCCACTATCAACCGCTCTGAAAGAGTGAAACATACTCTTATCAGCACACACATGACGGGTAGCCCAGTATCCACCCACCATTCCCTGTTGTTGGAACCTACCAGGTTAACTCCAGAGATCATGGCAATGACATCAGACACCATAGCAATCATGTCCACATCGTCATTCACCATATTAGCCTGGCGTGGAGTCACCCGCTTCGGCAACTTACAGTTAGCAGACGGTGACTGGCTGGTCACAATGAAACACACCCCTTGGAACTTCGTTTCACAATTGCACTTTAGGAGCAAGGTAATCAGACTTCCCTTTGCTCTTCTTGTCATTCTTTCCTTTTCCTTTGCCTTTAGCTTTGACATTGGACTTTGAAGATGACGAAACATGCTCAATCATATTTTCCTTTGCAGAATCAGGATATCGCGTGTTTTTCTGAGCCGACTTGTTGTCTGTTCAATACGAAGACGAACAACCAAGTCTTCAACACTCATCTCCTTTCGCTTATGCTTCCGGTAGTTCTTGAATTCTACCCAGCTTGGAGGTAACTTTTCAATAATAGCAGCAACTTGAAAAGTTTCACTCAAAGTCATTCCCTCAGCATGAATGTCGTGTAGCAAAACCTGCAGATCTTGAACCTGACTCATCACATTCTTTGAATCATCCATCTTGTAATCCAAAAACGAGCTACCACGAACTTCTTTGTACCAGCATCCTCGGTTTTGTACTTGCGTTCCAATGACTCCCATAATTCTTTGGCAGTCTTGGTCTTGCAGTACACGTTGTACAAAGAATCAACCAACCCATTCAGAACATAATTGTGACACAAAAAATCTGAATGTTTCCATGCTTCCAAGGCTTGAACAGACTGTTGATTAGAGGATTGACCTTCTGCAGGAGGTTCCACGTTAGGTGGGTTTTCTTTTAAGAACCGCGCAAGGTTCAAAGTATAGAAAAACATCTTCATTTGCCACCTCTTGAAATTCGCCCATTGAATTTCTCTGGTTTCTCGGCATGATTAGCAACCGTGTTGGTAAGCTGGCGCACCGATTCGTTCACGGAGTAGTCACGGGAGGGTAGTGGTGTTTGTCATCTGAAAGATCAAACACAAACAATTAAACAACTGCATTTTAAATGGTATCTACTTGTACAGATCGATTCAACAAAACTCTAGCTTGGTTTTGATGGATCGAGTAAATCAGTTTAATAGAAACTCTATCTTGGTTTCGTTAAAAGCGATAATAAAACTGCTTAAAAAAATAGATCTGTTAATCCAAATCTGTATGTTAAAAACTGTTTAATAGAAACTGATTTCCAAAGAAACTCAACAAGGTTTCGACAGAAAACAGTAATAAAATTCTGTTAATAAAAATCCGATTTTAACAAAGTGTTATAAATTCGGTTAAACCGAATCTGTTTTAAGACTGTGGGAAATGGTGCACACTTTTATTAATGAAAATCAGATTATAATTACAATAAACAAATTAACAGATATAACGACAGTAAATAAATAACAGAAGGAGTAGAAGCAGAAGACAGACTCTAATAAATAAGATAAAACGAAAGTAGTAAAGACAGAAGCACGAGGCTCGTGTTTAACACGATTCCCTTAAAACAGATTCGCGTCTGTTTCCCGAGGGTACAACGTGTCGCAGTTGTTGTACAAGGACCAAACTCACTTGCCCGAAAGATCACGGAAGCTTGCGTGTTTCGATCGAAGAGGTTCTTGGAATGTTTCGTATTGGAGCTGTGTTTTCGTGTCTCTTTCGAGCGAGAGGTAAGGCTTTATTTATACCGGAAGTTGTCTTGTTCTCCAAGACTAAATAAAAGCCTTAATTACATAAATATGTTATAACTAAAACAGATTTACATATCTTCTAATAACATAACAGATTGTGTAAAACTTTATCAAAAAGTTTCAAATCTCTTCCGTTAATAGATTTACAGAAAATTATGGAAAAAAGGTAACTTGAACCTGCAGCAAAAGATCGCACGTATCGAGGCTTGAGCTGCATTCGTGTCCTTGGTCGCTGCGGGCTCGCATGAGTTGAAGCTTCGAACTCATTTTGACCGAAAATCCCATTTTCTTCACCCCCCAGCGTAGGAGTGGGAGCATAACCATCCTAAAGGAATTTGATAGCCAAAACTATAATTTCCTTATAAACAAGCATCCACTTCTTGTTTTGGGCGATGTGGGATTCTCCTATTTTTCCAAGTTTTATGTTTTAAGTGCCTCACTTTGAGACACGATATCTCATTCATTTCAACTCCATTTTGGACATGCTTTAGTTCGTTGCGAAGCTCTCGTCAAGGAGAACGCAAAGCTACCAAGAAATATAAATATATATAACATATACATATATTAAATAGTGTCCAAAATTTGCAAAAACTCATTTTGCAAAACTCATTTTCCAACAATCAAGTCATAATACATATTCAACTTGTACAAGGTATGAAATATACCAAAAAGAACGAAATACATAAAATCTAAACATAATTCTTACAAAACTTTAGATGAAAACAACAAGAATGACAAGGATCAATCTATCCTAAGTCTTCTAGCCTTCTCATTACTTGTTTCCTTGCAAATCTTTATTGACCTTGAGCTAAATAGTCCAAGTAAAACTTTACTTCATCGCTTAACTTCTAATTCACCCAAGAAATCACCAAAACAACACTTGAACTAGGTAGTATTCACTATGGCCTTTATCTTTCTTGTACAACTTATAGCTTGAATCCAAGTAAATGATGGTGATGTTGGATTGATGGTGTACGATCAAAGGAAGGAGAAGAGACAAGTTGAGAGAGTTTCCTTGCAAAATTAGATAACTATTATGAGATTTTCAAGCTTAAATATCTAGTTAGAAGACATATATAGTCTTCCAAGACAATAATTGTTATCATAAGGCCAAATGGTCTTGTGGTGTCTAAATGCACGCCACCTCCTACTTGAGGTGGTGAGGTACTTGGTTACTTGTGATAATATCAACTTACGGGGTATAGTTTGGTCCTGGTAATTACTAATGTTAAGCCTTTAAGTATCAAAACTTTAAAATCGGGTAACATAAAAATGTAATACTTATAAAAATGTCAAAAATTATCAATATATTCCAATTAAGTATTTTATATGTGTGATAAGTTTAACGGAGAGCGTAAACGTGGATAAAACCTAATTTCGTAGGATTAAGTACGCGTAATACGTAAAGAGTACAAAGTTTGTGTAAATGACAAAATGGAAATGGTTCATATAAAATATGACTATTAGTGAAAATATAGTGTATAGAACACATAGAATCATCATAGTCTTGTGTTGGTTACGAGTAAAGTTCACGCGATTAAACTTTCGTAATTACTTATAAAACAATAATAATTGGTATTAAATAGTTAAATATTAACTTGAAAAATACGAGTTGCTACATCGTTATATTTGGGCCAATTAAATTTGGTCCATGATGTGAGAAATGAAGTTGCCAGGTAATTAGACTCGGTGGGGGAGGATTATTAGGAGTTATCAAGCCATATGAGAACGTAGTCTCATCAAAATTGACATGACGGGAAATTAATATTTTGTTTGTGATCAGGTCAAGACAGCGATGCACACGATGACTTGTACGGTAACCTAAAAATATAGAAGGAGTGGCACGAGACTCAAGTTTAGTATTGGTGAAAATGTGTTGATATCATAAAAACCCAAAAATATGAAAAGTTGAATAATCAGGTGAGTCTTGTATAAGCGAAAATGAGGGTTTTCATTATTAATTGAGGGGAGGGTAAGATGTTTAAAAGACGTTGTCGTATGAAGTGTTTTGACCCAAAAGTAGGGGGTAGATGGGCTTCAAAGAGATGAGTACATATGAGGTTGTTAATGGTACGGATCATACATTCGGACTTCCCATTTTATTAAGAAATCATGGAGCAAGAAAAAAGGATTGTAATGTCGTTTGTATAACATTGGATGATCATTATCTTTACACCATACCCAATATTTATACTAATGACTAGCCTAATACATGGGGTTGAGACTAAACCAATACACAATATAATTCTAATTCTAAAACCAGTTCACTAACACTTTTTCCCCGCCTGACTCACCTGTTTACTCACTTTATTAATAGTATAAGGCATTTTTTTAATCACTTTATGTTTCATATTTTTGTTTTTTTATTAATTTTTGTTTCGTATTTCTTGTCAAACATCATATTTTCTGTTTCATACTTTGATTTAAGATCATTTAAGGACAAAACCTTCTTTACATATCAAGGGATCAATCTCCACCTTCCATCTTCCTTTCATTTTTATTTGATCTAATTGATGAGATTAATCCAAACAATTAAACTCACTTTCATCATTTTTTTAAATATTAATATCTTTCAAACTGTTAATCGTTAAGCGAAAAAAAATATATATCATTACGACAAGCATTTATTAATCTTTCTATAGATAGGCATTTTAATATACTTTCGACAACAAAAATTATTTCGTGTTTTTCACCTTTTTTTACATTTTTTTTTTTCGTCACTGAAATTTGCATGAAAAAAATCACATGTGATTAAACACTAATTTGAATATCACATGTGATATTAGTGTTAAATCACATATGATATTACACTAATATCACATGTGATATTACATATCACATGTGAATATAATATGTGATTTAACACTAATAGCACATGTGATATTCAAATTAGTGTTTAATCACATGTGATTTTTTAATGCAAATCTCATATTCGAAAAAAAATCGAAAAAAAAGACGATAAAACGTGAAAAATGATTTTTTTTTTCTTTTTTCGAAAGTATATCAAAGTGCCCGTCTATAAAAAGATAATTAAATGCTCGTCGCGATGGTGTAAATATTTTCGCTTAACGATTAACGGTTTAATAAATATTTGAATTATACAAAATATGTGAAATAATAAAATGCTTTTAAACTTAACAATTGTTTTATTTTTAGATTGAAGGTGATGATGAGTCCCCTAATATATGAAAAAAGTTTAGTATGTAAAATAACTCTCATTTCATACTTTTGAAACAAAAACAAAGTTATAAAAATAAGAAAGAAAGTAAGAGGGCATTGAAGTCTTTTAGAAGGGTATGAATATCCTATCTCATTTTAATTACATGTGTGCTCTTTAGTACTAGTAGTTAATTTTGTACAACGTGACACTTTTTGTTTTTTTTAGTTTTCCCTTTTGAAACGACAAATTCTTTCACTTTTTATATCACCTATCTCACAAAGGGTAATGTGATAGTTGTACATAAGCCTCAAACAAAATCATTACATAACACGAGAAATAATCTGTTTATCTGTATTTAGCGTTAGACATTGATCATTAAATGCATTGATCATGACTTTATTTGTGGATATGACATCCTTAATCATCTATTGAATTGATTTATTGATTGATACATATCTGTTTTATTTGATCATATACCAATGATTGATTTGTTGGTTTTGTATTTTTGATAGATACAAATGTTGAGAAATTTTAATACACATTCAACATTCTTTAAAAATCTAATAAATCAATTAGAGCTATCTATTTTTCATTAAAATAAAAATAAACTTTTACTTTTAAAAAAAATAAATAAATATCTCATGAAATTGTTAATCATTAAATGCATTGATCATTGAATGTATTTAGCGTTAGACATTGATCATTAAATGCATTGATCACGACTTTATTTGTGGATATGACATCCTTAATCATCTATTGAATTGATTTATTGATTGATACATATCTGTTTTATTTGATCATATACCAATGATTGATTTGTTGGTTTTGTATTTTTGATAGATACAAATGTTGAGAAATTTTAATACACATTCAACATTCTTTAAAAATCTAATGAATCAATCATAGCTATCTATTTTTTATTAAAATAAAAATAAACTTTCACTTTAAAAAAAAAAAAAAAAAAAATATCTCGCAAATTGTTAATCATTACGCAAAACAAATCATACAATCGCGACGAGAATTAAACCATCTTTCTATAGAGGGACACTTCTATATATTTTCAAATATTTTTTTTCAATTTTTTTTCAGTTACGTCTGAAAAAATTACATGTGATTTGTATCACAAATCACATGTGATTTATGAAATCACACAATATGAGATTTGTGATACAAATCACATGTGATTTTTTCAGACGTAACTGAAAAAAAAATCGAAAAAAAAAATTCGGCGAAAGTATATCGAAATACCTGTTTACTGAAAAAAAAAAAAAAAAAAACTTATCGCGATGGTGTTTTTATTTCGCTTGACGATTTACCATTTGCAAGATATTTTATTTTTAAAAAAGATGTAGAAAGTGGTTTTTTATAATTTTTAATAAACGGCTAAGATTGATTTATTGGATCTTTAAATAATTTTAATTCTACACTGATCTCAACTCTCCAAATGTTAATATCAACTTATTTTCATGGTTACAATCATTGGACAAAAACAAAGTTATATTTTTGGCTGAAGTTGTCATGAACACGCTTACATCTGCTGTAAATTTTTGGTCTTTAATACCGCGTTCTCGAGTATCACTAAAATAAAAAAAGTAAGAAAAATGAAATGAAACAAAAAATATCATGTTCTCACGTGTCACTTAAGAAGAAAAAGAAAAAGAAAATGATCGAAAAATAAGAGTGATTTGATAAATTTTGAAGTAAAAAATTTCCTCTCAAAATTACGGTGAAAATGTTTACTTCTTATATTTTTACTTTTCTTTATTAAAAAAACTTGAGAACTGAGCATTGAGAGAAACCTTCGTGGTTGGGAAGGGTTGTGGATTGCATCACTGGGTCCACAATGTTTGTCTTCAATACCGTTATTATCTTTGTGATAACCGATAGCAGATGTGTCAGTTTCTGCCGTAAGTGTATAGAGGGTTTTCATTTCTTTTAACCCTTTTATAACTTTTCTTTTTGATTCTTCAACCCTTTCAATTGTGATTGTTCCAGCGATAGCTCTTACATTGACGACATTATTCCCTTTTCTTATACTCCTGCTTGACCTAAGGACTTCTATTTATCTAATGGAATGTCCCATGGTATATCCTTCCGGCTCTGGCTGGACCATGAGATAATACCTAATTCAAAACTCCTTATAACACCTTTTTTATTTGAGAATTATGAATTGTGTTAAGGTCATGTATTGATCATATCCATTGAACCCGATTTGAAGATACAATCAAAGTTTTCATAAGTAATCAAGTTTGTTAACACTTTGAAGTTTTCATTTTTGAGAAATACTCTCCCTACACATGTGCATATAAGAAGAAAAGATTTTGCACATGTCGAGAAAAGTAATTACAAGCACTTGGTGATCGGCTCTAAACAGACTAGACCTTGAGGGACACGTTTACGTGGTTGATTAAAGTGACCCATTATCATTTTTTAGGTGACAACTAGCCCTCTAAACCAACTTGAACTTATTACCCGTCCAGGTACAAATTGTTTAAAGTTTTTCACATTTTCAAGAAACTTAGAGTCAAGCCATTTTGAGATAAAACATTATTGATCACATTTTAATCACTCAAAAATAACATCTCCATGAAATTTTAGATATCATTTGATTTCAAATTGATGTGCATTCGGAAAGCTTATAGGGAGAAACGGGTTGGCATAAATTCGGAACATATTTATACTCCCCCTCAAAAAGCGAGTATTTTGAAAGTATATTGAGCGAGTTATCTTTGTACCAGATGTGAGAGATTTAGAAAAATCTTTTAGAAAAAATTCAAATCAATCGTACTCAAGATGAAGAAGATTTTAAAATCTTGTGAAGATAAATCTTCATTTTTTTTAGAATAAGTGTTTGAGAAAAGATAATGGTTTTGATAATACTTTTCTTTATTTGAGATTCGAGTTGTGCAGTGTGATGTGTACACAAAGTCATAAAGAAATTTGAAAAAGAGACGTCATATTTTGAAAACATTTTGAGTTTAATGAACTCTAGCTCAAGCATATTTACATGTCCGTGTCATTGTTAAATGACATTTTTAAACACGTAAATAATATCAATTATACGAGACATGTTGTAGAAGAGTATTTTTGAATTTTAATGTTTTATAATGTTTTCAAATTTTGAAATTTTATATTTTTGTATTTTATTTTTGTTTGTTTTTCAAATTTTGTATTTTGTTTTTTAAAAAATATTTACAGCGAAGCATTTAGATAGATCAAGAAGATTGTTTTTCAAGATGGTATAACTCCTCAGGAGTTATGCTTTGCATACCAAGGCGTTTCACCAACATATTGAACCTTTTGGGTCCAAGAGCTTTGGTGAACAAATCAGCTAGTTATGTTTTATTGGTTAAAGTGTGGGAAATAAGGTGTCTTATAACTTGAGTGATGAAAGAAGTGTGTTTTTAAGTTAAGTTACGAGTTTTAAGTTATAAGATAAAAATGATGGGATGACATAGGTGTTACTATAAAAGAAGCCTTATGACTTACAAACACCTAGTACTTTTAACACGCATCAAAAGCAGTTGGCGTAAGATAACAAACTAGGAATGACAGTGGGGCAGGTTTGGGGTGGGTGGCCATTCCCATCCCCAAACCCAATTAGCAAACCAGTCCCTAAACTCGCCCCAATCCCCACTGGAGATTGTTGGGTTCAGTCAGTACCCAAACCCCTTAAGTCTAAGATTTGAATAGAAAATACCCTTAGTGTTTATGACCTTAAACACTAACAAGTCTGAGTGCATAGTCACTCAGTGAGTCATATTTAGGACACTCAGAACGAGACTAAGAAGAAAGTCTCCCCACTCGGTGAGGTGGAACTCAAAGGGTGAAGATTGAGTCAAGAAGAAGATGATGGGTTCAGTAAGTGATGACAATAACTCACTGAATCCCATAACTCCTCATCAACTACAACCACTGAAGATTAAAAAGATTAAAGAATGGGCGGGACAAGGCGGGATCAGTTTGAATGCATAAGGAGGAGTCCTTATCAACCCTAAGTCAAACTTTTCCTGAAAGGCTAACAACCAAGATCAGTGTCATCACTGATGATCAGAAAGTAACATTGTTTTTTACCTAATATAGCTTCTTGTAAACAGAGATAAAATACATCAGTATTTTTTCCTCTATAGCTTATGTCAGTATTGTCTTTTAGGAAATAGTTAAAACTCATACTTGTATAAATAGGCATATGGATGGAGTGAAAGATAAGCTTGTGCATTAAATGTGTTAGCATTCACAAGCAACTTTCACTCCTCCAAATACAACTAGTCCATGAAATAGTTCAGTGGTTCCATGTAATTGTGCTTAGACTTAGCCTAAGCTTAGTGAAGAGTTTACACCACACTTGTCATTCAATCCCAAGTGATATTCTGCAAACACTTGGGTAATATATTCCTTTGATTCGTTTTAATAAGAATATAAACGTTGAAAAATCTCTTGTGCGTTTACTTTACTTTAACTTGTTAAACTGATTTTTCAAACTACTTTACTTAAGTTATGGATCACGATTAGCTTTAATTGTAATTTTGCTACTTGTAATACGGGAACAACAAGTGGTATCAGAGCAGGCTGATTTATAAAACTTTTTATAAGCTACTCAAAACGTTTTTAAAATCGGGATCCTACCATGGCTGAAAGTGAAGTTCTCCAACTTGTCGATAAAAAGGGTGGAGCCTATGCTGCTGTTGCCCCTCGACTTGAAGTTGGAAAATTCAACAAGTGAAAAAAGCGTATGCTTTGCTACTTAACTGGGATGGAACCTTATTACATTAAATGCATTAATGTAGGTCTATTTGTCCCTAAAACTGTTGAAGGTTTACCAAAACTAGAAGCTTAGTGGACCCAAGATGAGAGAAGGGTGGTGAATCAGGACCAAAGACTCAAAAGCATCATTATATCATGTCTCCCTGATGATGTAATGGAATCAGTCATTAGTTGTAGTACATCCAAACAAACATGGAATGACTTGGTTCATAGCTATAAGGGTCCCTCAGATACCTAGGAAAACATGGTCATGGACCTGAAACTTGAGTACAACACCTTTACAACTAAAGACTCTTAAACCCTCTCTCAAACATACACTCGTTATAAAACCATATTGAATGAATTGGCAAATGATGGTGTCAAACTGTCTAAACATGAAATTAATGTAGGTTTTATCAACAGTCTCCCTGAGAAATGGTTAAACTTCTCTCAAGGACTTAGAAATGCGAATCACATTCAAACTCTTGAACTTCCTAAAATCTATGGGAAGTTCGTCTATGAAGATAATCTTATCAATAGACAATATCCTGATTTAAAGAAGTCTCAGGAGGTTAAAAACTCCCTGACAACTACCTCAACACCTATTTCAACTGCTTTCTTTTCAAATAGTGTTGTTCAGGATTTTCAAGAAAACTCTGATGATGAGGCTGATGAAAGAACTAATGAGGAGTACCTGAATGACTTACACAATGAGTTTCAGGAAAAGGCACTCCTTGTTAATTCAAAAAGATTTATAAAAAGAAACAAAAACCTTACAAGTGCTAAAGCTAATGAGGACACCGAGTGTTATAAATGTCACAAAAAGGGTCACTTTGCAAAAGATTGTTTTTCTAAAACTGTTTTAGAACCCTCATACAAATCCTCATGGTCTAACCAGTCCTTTGGTTTTAGCAAGCTTCTTCTGTCTCCTCAAACTTATCAACATAAGACTGACCAAAATAAAACAGTAGATTTTGAAGCAAAATATAGAAAAGCTAAGGCCAAACTTGCTATTCTTCAGGCCATTTCCTCAGAAACTACACAAAATACTAAATCTGTGCAGGGAAAGAACAAGGATCTTGTAGTTGAAGTATTTGACTGGGATGAAGAGCCAGTTCCCTCAGATGATGAAATGGTACAAGTCAGTGCACTAATGGCTCTCTCAGAATAATACAAGCTCACAGTTGGAAAGAAACATGCAAGATATGGTGAATGGGTTAACATCACCATGAAGAAGGTAAACATCTTACTATCCATGGATTATGATTCTGACTAGCAATCTTTCATGAATTATATAAATGTTGATCTTAAGTTTATTGAAGAGCAAAGATTAAATCTGTTTTCCCAATGTAACAATATAAGCTTTGAGTTAAATAAGCGTAGAGATGAACTTCTTGCTTTAAAACAAGCTAAACTTGAGGCTGTTACACTTCAAATTCAAAAATATGAGTTAGTAAAACGAAATCAAGCTCTTCAGGAAGAACTTACGAAAGAGAAACAAGTCATTGAAAGTTGGACCACTAAAAACCCTAGAGTCTATGAAACTGTTCAAACCCCTAGTAATAAAAAGAGAATACTAGGAGAGGATCAACTCACTGAACCACTTAGTGAAGGTCAAAATCCCAAACATTTTGTGTCTACTGGCCTGCTCTCTAATCAAGGGACAATACCTAAACCGAGTGACTGGGTAGAAAGAGTAAACCCCTATAGTAAGCTACCAAACTTCGATTCTGGAAGAATACTTGAACCTGAAAGTCAGGCACTCAAAAATATGCTTGAACTCCCTGATGTACCCAGTCATACTGAGTCTGAAGCTGAATCACAAGCACCACTTCCACCCCTGAAATCCCTTCAGGGAACTACACCTAAATTTGAGCTTACTCCCTTGAAATAGACTCCACATTCACCCAGAGAAAGATCAGGCCTTGGTAGAACAATACTAAAAAGACCTGAAAAACCAAACACAGAAGATTCAGTTCCTACTGAAACTTCCACATCTTCAGTTCCTACTGAAGAAGATCAAATCAAACAGTTTGAGAAAGTGATGACAAAGAAATTTGAAATGAGCATGATGGGTGAACTCACATACTTCCTTGAACTACAAATAAGGAAAACTGACAAAGGAACCTCTATCAGTCAAGAGAAATACATCAGAAATCTCTCGAAGAAATATGAGATCTTTGATTGTGCTTCAGTCAAGACTCCAATGGTCCCACCCAATAATCTTTGACCAGATCTCACTGGAAAATTAGTCAACCAAACACACTTTAGAGGAATAGTAGAGTCACTGATGTATCTCACTGCCTCTAGACCAGAAATACAATTTGTAGTATGCCTGATTGCAAGATTTCAGTCTGACTCTAAAGAATCTCATCTCACTGCAGCAAGTCATTGAGGAAGAATTCTCCAAGTCTCTACTTCCTTCTCCTACAAAAAAGGGAAAAAGAAGTCAAAGAAGACCCAGAGGGCGACTAGACCTAAGTCGTCCGCCACTGGGTCCTCTGGAGCACAACCTACGCTTACATTTAAGCATAGGTATGACCAGACTCCTAAGACACCCATTGCTGAGCCCAATACCACATTGACCTAAAAACAACCGCCAACGGAGGATACTGAGAAATCACACTCAGTGTCCTCGGGCTAACCCTCTGATTCTGCCACTGACATAAACAAGTCAGTGGGACATGATCCATCTCAACTCTCACATCCTACTAAAGACTCAGGTACATCACAGCCTGAGCCTCAGGGAGAAAAAGGTCCTAAATCTTCAAAGGGTAGTACCACCCTGATGGAAAGGGGACCCACAAACAATCACATCCCATTAACAAACCAAGTAAATCACAACTTGGTCCTCAAGGAGTACAGGACCCTAAATCCTCAGTGGGGCAGCACTACTCCACCGAGAAGAGGGTTCATCAACAATCACATCCCGATGAGAGGACTCGTACATCACCACTTTTTCCTGAGAACGAGACTAAGAAGAAAGTCTCTCCACTCAGTGAGGCGAACTAAAAGGGTGAATACTGAGTCAAGAAGAAGATGATGGGTTTAGTGAGTGATGACAATAACTCACTGAATCCCATAACTCCTCATCAACTACAACCATTGAAGACAAAGACTGAAGATTAAGAAGACTGAAGAATGGCGGGACAAGGCGGGAAAAGTTTGAATGCATAAGGGGGAGCCCTTATCAACCATAAGTTAAACTTTTCCTGAAAGGCTAACAACCAAGATCAGTGTCATCACTGATGATCAGAAAGTAACATTGTCTTTTACCCAATATAGCTTCTTGTAAACAGATACAAAATACATCAGTATTTTGTCCTCTATAGCTTACGTCGGTATTGTCTTTTAGGAAATAGTTAAAACTCATACTTGTATAAATAGGCTGTTGGAATCACTCCTAACTCGCATTTCAAGTGTTAGTATTTAATATGTAATAGGTTGCTTAAACTAGGCTTTTATGTTTGATATTAAATGCTAGGCTCATGTAGAAAGCCCATGAGCCTATGCCAAAGCCCAATAAAGAAAGGAAAGGACTAGACATGTTGCCCTAGCTCCTTTCCCCTAAAAATACTCTTGTAAACCTTCTCTTGAAGGTTGGTTGTTCACTTTCATAATACATCATACGCATAACATTTCTCTATATCATACGTATGTGTTTAAGTGTTCATCCAATCATCTTACCTCTATTTCTTACATATTGATCCTTGTGTTAACTTATGGTGACCTAACAGTGGTATTAATCGCCATCTAGTTGGGTGAAACAATTTTTTTTAAAGTCTTGTACTATACGCGTGGGTTTAGCGTATACACTTTTAATACGCTTAAAAGCTTTGGTTTTTACACTTGTAAACTCAAGATTCTTGTGGTTTAAGGTTTATTTAGTGTTAAAGTTTCAGTTTTTAGCAAAAAGTTTCAAACTTTACGTGTGTAGATTAGTTTTTAAGCTTGGTTTGTTTCGTGTGTACTATTATACGCGTAAGGTGAAAAGTAGTTTTGGATCATCAAGTTTCAAAATTTCTTGTTGTTTTGGTGATTTTGAAGCTGTTTCATCATTAAAATCAGGTTACAAAACATTTTTGGGCATAAAAATCAGTTTTGGTAACTTATTGTACTTTCTACGCCTAGTAAAACCCTAGTTTTACGCATAAGGTTCTACTCCTAAGTCTGTCTACGCCTAAAAAGTTTCTACACCTAAGCTTTTGTTAATTTGATCTTCGAAGCTGTTGGTTTACTCAGTGTTTTCTTGCTTGGATAAGCCTGAAAACACTTCGACTTTGGATATCTTTTACACTTGGATAAGTGTAAAGGATTTTTGGGTAAAACCCTTGTTTTACGCATAAGCATAAAAGCTTACGAATAAACACTTTACGTCTAAGTTATTCTTACGCATAATTTCAACTTACGCCTAAGGTAATCTTTTGCATAAGGTTCTTACTTCTAAGCCTTTGGTTTACGCTTAAGATTAAGTTCTACCTAAAGTTTACGCGTAAGCAGGATTTACGCCTAAGCTTCTGTCTACGCATAAGAAAGGAATTACGTGTAAGCTATTGTCTACGCCTAAGCTGGTTTTCTACGCCTAAGTGTACTTCATCAACAAGTTTCATTCGACTACAAAGATCCATCATCAACACAAGTTTCAAGATGTCTCAACCACCATACTCCCATTACTTTTCTCATGAGTATCCTTAAAAACAACAACAACAACAATAATATCAACAATATCCCCCACCATCTCAACAACAGTTGCAACAATTTCAACAACAATTTCAACCACCATCTCAAATGTACTTTCCTCAAGGAGCAAACCTTCTTCCACCACAGATATCTAAACCAAACCCTCGTCAACAAGTTCAACATTATAACTACTTCCAATATCAGTTTCCCGCTAAGTATGCTATGAATGTCACAACGCAAAAGGAACCTTCTTCGTTTGCAAAGATGTGTGAAGCTTTAAGTAGCCAACAATCCATTCATGAAGCTGGATCCCTTGATAGACCTCCAATGCTCACTCCCGAAAACTACGATCAATGGGTGATAAGGTTTTTTAAGTTTTGTGATCTCAAGAAACCACATGGTAAGTTTTTGAAGAAGGTCATACTTGAAGGTCCTTTTCAGATGCCTACTATCACTATACCCGGAGATCCAACTGCTAATCCACCAAGATATGATGTTACCAACGTTGTCATCCTCGATCAACTTACTACTGATCAAATTCTTCACTTTGAAGCAGATGAACTTGCAATGCAATATATCCTTTTTAGGTCTACCCAATCCGATACTTCGTAGTGTTGATGCTTAGAAGACTGCTAAAGAAATGTGGGAGCACATTCATCTTCTAATGGAAGGAACTAAACTTTATCAAGAAGACATGGAATCCAAAATTTACTTAGCATATGAAAACTTCATGATTGAATCTGGGGAGTCATTAGAGTCATACTATCATCGGTTCTCAGACATCATCAATGACTTAGACAAACATAATATCATTATGCCAAGGATTGCAATCAACACAAAGTTCCTGAGCTGTCTTGGTCCTGATTGGGAGAAGTACGTTACATTCATCCATCAAGCAAAGAATCTTCATCAATCTACTTACAGATTGTTGTATGACTATTTGAAGCATCATCAAAAGGAAGTAGACAAAGACAGAATCATCCGTGGAGTCCCTGCTTCTCCATCACTCCCGGATGATCAAACTCTTGCTTTGTACACTCAAGCATGTTATCCTCAATTTTCGAACTTGCCAACTGTCTTCACAAATCCTCCATAACCAACTTCTCAAATTACACCATATGATCCATCACAGCAACAATCACAAGAAACTCAATTGGTTCCATACAACAACAACAACAACAATGATCAAGCACTCTACAGTGAATCAAATGAGGACGATGAAGCCTTTGATGCATTGAATCAAGGATTTGTCATGATTGCTAGAGCCTTCGGGAGATTCGCAAACAAATCCAACAATTGCATTCGTACCTCCTCAAACACAAGAAATCAAGTTGTTGTTAACAATGGATGAGTTGAGTTTCAGAATCGTGGAAATGGTCGTTCGATGGGTAGTGGTCAAGGGTTTAACATTAATGGAAGGAATAACATGGGTGCTCCACAACAATGGGTTCAAATGGTTGATCATGGAAATGCTCAGACTGGGGTTAATGGTCTTCGATGCTACAACTGCAACGAGAAGGGTCATCTGGCTAATGCATGCCCAAAGCCGAGAACAAGAGGCAGCACTTATCACAAAGAGGCTCTACTCTTGGCTCTCAAGGATGAAGCTGATGGAACACTTACCAACAAGGAACAAAGATTCATGGCTGATGCAGATTCTGATGATGACATGGAGGACTTGCAAGCTAATATAGCTGTGATGTTAATGGCAAACATGCAAGAGCTCCACATGAGTGACACAGGCCCAGTGTATGACACTGATGGCTTGTCTCAGGTACCGGATCCAAATATACTAATACATGATCTGATATCTCCATCTGCATCTGCATCCGACGAGGCACAGAGTGTTTAACATGAGCCTTCTACGTCTTATTACGACGATAATCAAATGGATCCCGTAGTTACATTTGACGATCAAGATGACCTAATGGTTAATTTTGATAATCAAGTTGACTCCTTGGTTATATTTGAGGATCTAAATAATGATTATATTGCGACTCAAGTTGAACAAAATGAACCTTTGTCTAATCCAGATTCGGAACTCATGACCTTATGCCAGACCACCCTATCTAAAATGGAAAAATGCAATGAGATAAATACGAAATTGCAAGATAAAATTGCACTGTTGACTAAGGATAATGAATGCTATAAGTTCCAACTCAACATTTTTAAAACAAAAGAAAAACGTGAACAAAGTTTTGAAGTCGCTTTTGCAAAATCAATGAAAAATCTTTGGAAAAACAGATACGTGATCTAGTTGAATCCAAGAATGCATTGCTTTCTCAAATAGAACAACTAAAATTTGATCATAAACAACAAATTAACGATCTCACTTGAAAACTCAAAAAGCCAAGTATGAGTTGTTAACTTGTCAAAAACAGTTTTGTGAGTACAAAAAGCATTCTAGGAGACAAATCGATGAATATCTTGATGAAATTGTCGATTTACAAAGAAAAATTAAAGAATTTCGAAATGTTGTTTACAAACATGGTGAGTCAATCACAACAATTAAAAAGTTTTCTTTTAAACCAAATATAGATGGATATGGACCAATTCTTGCTGATTACAAACCAAGTTTTTCACATAGAGCATTCAAACCAAATCCTCAAGTTTACAGTGCAGAAAATATAATTGATGATTCAATTATGAGTGTTGTTGAATATAATCGTGATGAGGAAACAGATGCTGATGCTGAGAGTCGATTAAAAATGGAAAATGTTGAATATAACAAACCATTCGATTACTCAAAAATCATACCTTTTGTAAAACAACAGGATCATACTAACACACCTTGGGTTATCACACCACTTCCTGAGTCCTATTCTAATGATGGTCCCCGACACAATGTTGCACAAATTAATAGTCCTTTACCTTCATTTAGTGAAGTAAAATCCTTACCCGAACGATGTCAAGTTCTTAAATATTTTGATACATTCATGTCTGACATCAAAGTTTTGGAACGTGAAATTGAAGTTAATTCTGAAATAAAAGCTGAACATTTTCAATCGCCACATGCTTGAAATCAAAGAGATATTTTTCAGAAAAGAATTTTACCCCATGTCCGAAATTTAAAAATGTGTGCAATATATTAGGAACGGGATCTTCAAAAGGAGATTGGGCTTATGAAAACAGTTTTCGAGAAAACAAAAACATCGATTTCAAATACTAAACATAAAAAGAAAATGTTAAGAAATCATGTTGATCGACTCTTGGAAGATGTTATCTGTGTTGATACATAAATGTGGTGTTGTTACATACTGTTGCATATGCATTTGATTATATTGCAGTTGATTCTGTTTACTCTGTTGATAATGTTGAGAATATCGATAATGTGCCGCAAATCGAGTCTTTGAAAATTGAAAATGAGCGTTTGTTAAATGAGCTTTCGAATGCAAAATGTCGTCTTCAATGGTGTCAAAAAGATTGTCAAAATCGAGAACTTGCTTTGCAAAACAAAATCAACCAGTTGCGTGCAAAATCTTTTGATCCAAAACTTTAGCAACTGCATGAAGAAAACGTGTCTTTGAAATGTCAAATTTCCAAATATGAACAAGAAATTGCCAAAGTCAAAACTGAATATGGTGTCATATTTGATTTGCTCAAAAAGACTCGTGCTAAGGCATCACAAGAACTTGATAATCATATTGCATACACTAAAGATGTCTTAAACGTTAGTGGAAACATTCGCTCTGAAAATCAAAATTTGTTGCACACTCTTGTTGAGTTAAAAGCAAAGTTAGAAAAGTATGAACAAGATAAGTCTAGTAACACGAATGTCCTTGCACCTGGAATGTTTAAAATTTACACTAGATCGCCTAATGACACACCTCAAGATACTAATGTGCTTCCTTCCACTGAAACAGGAGTAGTTGCCTCTTTTCCCAACGTTAGCACTTCATAGCTTAAGAGCAAAATCAGGAAGAATAGGAAGTTGCAACGTAAGAAAAGAACAATAAAGACCTCTGAAGTAGAAGAACACCTTAGGACTTTGAATAAAACTCATGTTGCAACCACTTTAGACACTGCGTTAGACAAATGTAATAGAAAAAGTGATGTAACGAATGCTGAACCTTTAAGTACTTTGAATGTTACTAGCCGGGTACCCGCGCACAGCGGCGGCGATAAGTATAGTTATATGTGTTTGCTTACCCGTTAAGTGAATTCGTTTCACAACACTTCGAATGTATATGTGTTACTTGTAAGTGTTTGTTTGGGTTACCCGTAACTTTCCCGTAGCTTTCCCGCGACATCATTATTCCCGCATATAGAAATACCCTCGCAATCTCTTACGCGTCAAACACTACCCCAAAAGTATATGATTTTGACGAATCAAGATTATATTGATTGAAATAAATGAAATAAAGGTTAAAGTTGTAAAAATTTGAATTAAAATAAAATAAACCCATTAAAAATATAAAAACTAAAAACTCATAAAAATATATCAAAATGGATGTTGAATTAAAGAGCATAAAATTTTAGAAAATATGGTGAAATTAGATTATAAAAAAAATAAGTAGATAAAAAGATATTTTAATTTAAAAATAAAGATGAATTTTTAGTTGAGAAATGACACATGTCATTTTATAATTGGAACACATATGGGCTATTTGGGTTTAATCCTAAAACATTTACTTTTTTCAAATCGCCTTTTCCAAATGCACCAAGCTAACTTGATACACTACTCGTCTATGGTCTCGAAGTGATGTAAAAGCCAAGTTCTAAAGTTTACAATACTATCGGCACACTCAATATATGGTAGATTTGGGTAAAATGGGGGAAACGGAAAGGCTAAATCTCACCAATGGCAATAAAGGTTATAGTGTGCTCGGCTTTACGTGATTCTAGATTGATTAAAAATATGACAAAAAAATTTCAAATAAGCTTAAAATTTTGAAACCAACTAGAAAATTAGGGAAAGTAAGCTAAGTAATCATACACTTCATTTATATTCCTATCCCCCCCACTTGAAGTGTACAAAGTCCCATTTGTACGAAGAAAAAGGAAAAATTAAAATAGAAATGAAAAATAATCAAGAAAGAAATAAACTCCCCTCTCGAATGCTTGCCTAAGATGTCTCACTAAAGGTTGAAGGTGGGTCATGGGGTGGCTAATGCGTAACGTTTCCGGGGACTACGCCTTAACTAATGTGTTGCCTCAAAATTTTCCTACTGCAGCAGGGGTTACGGCGTAACTGATCCTAAGGTTACGCCGTAACTGCATCACAGAACCAAAAACCTGCACATAATACATGGAAAATTTTGTACCCAACGGGTACAATAGATGATAGATCATACAAATATCCAGAATATTAAGTTATTACAGACATAAGTATCAAATTGTTTTAAATTGTTTCATCAATCAGGGAAATCAATCGTCCCTGGTAAGATCATGATCCATGGAGTGGAATTGGGTGGGATCGAACGGGGTGCTTGTGGTGCTGCCAGGAGTGGGCTCACCGCATGAATGCCACTCCTCCGTGGACGCCAATGTCGGGGATGTCGGGCTGGTACACATACTCCGGACCTTGCCACCTAGGGTGGCTCAAGTGCATGTTCTGAAGCATTTGGCTAGTCCGATCCGCACTCAAATGAAAGAAGTCCTGTTGGAGCTGCTGCACTTGATCGATGGTACCTGCAAAACCCTCAAACTGGTTACTAAGACCATAAAGACCCACTTCGAGGCTTTCAATCTCCTCGTTGAAATGGGTCGACATTCCCTCGATCCTCTTGTCAATGATCTGCAACCTTTCCCCTACATTCACATGTGCCCTTCTTCGTCCCCTGTGCACCTGCTCCTCGACCTCCTCTTCAGCTTCACCACCAGCACCACTACCTTCCCCGACTTCTCTCCTCAGGGCAGTCCTAGCCAGCTCAATCACTCCATATATGTCTTGGAGTGCAAATCCCAAACTCGACTAGCTTACTCAGTCCAACCAAGCTAGTCTCCCTACCACGGGACACCCGAGCCAAAGCTGCACCGGTCATAAGATCATAACTCCTAGCCAACCTCCCAATGAAATGAGCCCCCTGCAAAGGACTCCTAGATGAAAACCCCTTAGCACCAGCACCCATAAACCTCACCAAATAGTACGGAACATCAATGTTGTTCCCCCCTTCCATGCCCTGCATAAGGTATAGATCATCCATAGTCATCTTTTCTTTGGCAGAGTGTCTTGCTCGAATAGAGCAAGCAAGTAGGCAGTGCACCAGTCGACGAATGGGGTATCTCACCATCACGTAGGATGGTGGCTGCTTTGAATCGTAACCCTCCATGATAGCAATCTGGTTGAAATAGGCTGCAATGTCTTGAGTTTCATCCCTTCTCCTCCAACAAGTGTTATAGAACCGACGAAAAGCTTCTGATTCCATCTCCTCTTCAGTGTACAAACCCATCCTCACAGTAAATTGCCTAAGAGTCAAACTTTTTCTCTCTCCTCCAAGTTGGAAAAACATTGATTCCTCGTCATCATCCACAATATCAGTACGAAACTCCACACTAGCTAGGAATTCCCGGACATATTCCGGAATGACCGGCTCCGTGATACTAAAAAGCCTCAACCATGCATTGCATGTGAACTCCCCTGCATTACACGTGAACTTAATTTTGCAAAACTTCCTCAATTTCCTACCAGCTTTCCCATTTGCCAAACTATCAAATGCATCAAAATCAAGTGCTTCAGGTTGACTAATATCCTTCCTCCTTAATTTCTCAAACTCATCAAGGCACAATTGCCTAATTCTAACATCATTGTATGCCAAAAACCTAAACCATTGAGCGGGGTTGTTTGCACCTAAAAATAAGACATATAACAGTAAGTGCAGACCTTACTGATGTAAGGCTACGGCGTAACCATAATAAGAGTTACGCCGTAATTAGATAATTTCAGAGGTTACGGCGTAGCTTAACGAAATTGTTACGCCATAATCACAGATTTCAATAGTTGCGGCGTAACTTACCCCCCAGTTACGCTGTAACTTTCCCCAGAAACTCAGCACCTCATATGGTCAATTGTTAGGCAATAGATTACGCCGGAACCATCAATTATTTTCAAGTGGTAAAAAGTTTTTATAGATTTTTAACCTATTAGTGCTGAGGGACCGCGCCTAACCCACCAGGTTTGTGTTTGACCCTAAACCCTATTTAAATAAAGTCAAAACACCCAAATCAACCCATAGTGAAAGGACACAAATCAAAATATCATGGGGAAATCATCATAATCATCAATTAGTCGAACCAATTAGCAATAATTTACTCAAATCGGCAAGATCTCTAAAATATTAAAATATAAACCCTAATTGAAATAATCGACATAAACGAATCAAAAAGAGTAGTAATAGATCTTACCAGCCATGGTGAATGATAAGGTTTTATACCGCCAGGAGGTTACGGCGTAATTCCATTAATAGTTACGCCGTAACTGATATTTTCAGAATATTAAATGTTTGTGAAGGGGTTACGTCGTAATCCTAATAGGTATTACGCTGTAATTAAATTTTTAATTTTAATTAAAGATTTAATTTTTATAAATCTGATTGTATAGTGGTTACGTCGTAATTCTAAAAAGAAGTTACGTCGTAACTAAATAGTCAAAAGATTTTATATATAATAGTTTTTAATTAATTGTAATATGGTTACGTCGTAACCCCATGAAAAGAGTTACGCCGTAACTAATAGCATCAGAGGATAAATTTTGTATTATTGCAATAGGAGAGATTGAGAAACGTACCTTATTGAAGTGCTCAAATCTCTTAATGAGGTGAATATGATATACCTTAGATCTTCCATTAACTGCTCCCCGGCAGCGGCGCCAAAAAGCTGATGTGCTATTTCATCCTGCTTTTATTATTTATAAAACTTAGGATAGACACATACTAACGGGCAGAGAACCCGATCAGATGTAGTTAAGCCTTAGGTAAATCTGAGTATCGTACCAAGAGAGCTGTGACCTTGAAAGAACTAAGATGATTAGAAATTATATTGATAATATATTGGTATGACAAAGTTGTTATACTCCATTGATATGCTATTATTCTACTTACACAGACACCAGAAATTTAGGGTAAATAGAAAGATAAACGAAGCTTAACGAAGAATACAAATATGAATTGATTCTCGATATGAAGGTTCAATATAGTGGTTAATTATCACCAGACTCCTTTGGTCGATTCATCATGGCCTATGGTTCTTAGATTCCTCACCAAGATGAACAGGTCACCCGGGATCATTCGGCAACCTAATAGCAGTCATTAAGTACCAAATCTAATAGATCTAGACGGTGGGAACCCGACCATTAGGAACTTAGATTCCCCCTAACCTCTTAAATACCTCCACCTGATAGGTGATCATTTGGTCACTTCGCACACGAAGAGTGGTTGTACTATGGCCAATTCCTCCCATACTTCGCTATCTATCAGACTGGGGTCAGATGGTCATATCTCCCAGCCCTTTAGATACTACCAAGCTTATAATACTACAAAGGCTAGCGATCTATGAAAAGACTAGCAAATGTCTATAAAGAATTATAGAGAATAACAATAACATAAATGCAAACTTCAATTAATGATATGAATTCATAATATAAGACCTAGAAAAATATAAAAAGAATTCAAACTCGAATACAATGGAAATTGTAAACGAGGACTTTGTTATTCAGTGCTCCTAAACCATGCTTCTTCTTCTGTGTTTTGATCTCCCCAAACCCTAGAAGGTTTGGGAAAGGAGAGGTGCTTAAAACTGGTGAAACCATCGACTATTTATAGGCTTCAAACTAGTTACGGCGTAACCTTATTAGGTAGTTACGTCATAACTTCTTTTAATCGTTTGTGCTTATCCATGGTTACGGCGTAACCTTATCTGGGGTTATGCCGTAGCTTTAGTAAATCAAGTGTATTTCATCATTACGGCGTAGCCTGAGCTGAGGGTTACGCCGTAGTCTTTGTCAATTTAGTGCTTATCTGTTGTTACGGTGTAACCTGTGCTGAGGGTTACGCCGTAGCCTTCATAATGTTTAGTTTCGTCGTAACTTCATCACTTGGTTACGCCGTAGTTAAGAGACAATCGTATTAAAAGGGCTTGAAAATGTCCAATTGCAGCTCCCTTACATTGAATAGGTCCTGAAATGAAATAATAAGGAATAATGATGTTTTCACTGGTATTTTACTCAAAATTTGATGATACAGGGGAAATTGACGCTTAGAAAATCAGGACTATTTGATGTTATCAAATCTCAAACTGTTATCAAACTTTGTCTCAAAGTTCATCGGCACTGTTAGTTTCGGGAATGATCACTTCGCATCTATCATGGGCTACGGAGATTACATCAATGGGAACATCGAAATTAGCAGGGTTTATTATGTGGAAGGTCTCGGTCATAATCTTTTTTCAGTCGGTCAATTTTGTGATGGAGATTTGGAAGTTGCTTTTAGGGAGAAAACTTGTTTCATTCGTGATCTACAAGGAAACGATCTTATGTCTGGAAACCGCACATCAAGCCTTTACACAATCTCAATGCAAGACATGATTGCTTCATCTCCCATTTGTCTACTTTCTAAGGCAACATCAACAAAATCTTGGCTATGGCACCGACGACTTTCACACCTGAACTTTCAAACCATAACCAATCTTGCACGATACAAACTAGTTGAAGATCTTCCAAGGTTTCGGTATTCTAAAGATCATCTATGCTCAGCTTGTGAACAAGGGAAAAGCACTCGTGATCATTTTTCCTCAAAGGTGGAACACAGCTCTCAGCATGTGCTTCATCTCCTTCACATGGATTTGTGTGGCTCGATGCGTGTGCAGACGATTAATGGCAAATGATACATTCTCATAATTGTTGATGACTACTCAAGATGGACTTGGGTTTATTTTCTTCAAAGTAAAGATCAAGCTCCACAGATGATCATCACCTTTCTCACGAAACTTCAAGTTCAGTTCCGGAACACAATCAGACAAATCAAAACAGACAAAGGAACTGAATTTGTGAATCAAACTCATCGAGAATACTATGAGAAAGTGGGAATTGAGCATCAGACATCTATTGCACGAACACCAGAACAAAATGGAGTTGTCGAAAGACGAAACTGTATGTTAGTGAAAGCTGCAAGAACGATGTTGATCAATGCAAAACTTCCAGATTACTTATAGGCAGAAGTCGTGTCAACTGCATGCTACACTCAAAACCGTTCTATGATAACCAAACGCTACAACAAAACACCTTATGAGCTTATTCATAACCGTAAACCGAATCTCAAACACTTTCATGTATTTGGTGCTCTATGTTACCCAAATAATGATCGTGATGACTTTGGAAAGCTCAAGGCCAAAGCTGACATTGGAGTCTTCGTTGAATACTGTGAAAACTCAAAGGGATACCGGATTTGGAATCATCGTACAAGGGAGATTATGGAAACGATTCATGCTAATTTTGATGAGCTTACAGAAATGGCTTCTGAGCAAAACAGCTTGGAACCCGGACATAACCGTCTTAACTTCCCCCAAACCTCATCATCAGTTGAACCAAACTTACAGCTTACTCGTCGTCAAATGGAAACTTTCAGTCTCATAAAACCTTGTACTTGCATGTTACCAAAAAATGTTGTATATTTGGAAAAGGTGGATACGTTTCTTGTTTAATACTCATCTCGGACTCAAATTTCTTAAAATTTTATCATTTCTAAAGTCGAGGGGGAGTGTCGTCATGTTTCTTTCTAAAAATCGTTGTTTTGCTAAACCAAATTGGAAGTTATGGGTCTTGGTTGAAAATTGTTTTGGTGGAGGGGCCATATTTGTCAAAGTTGAAAACTTATTTTTAATAAAACTTCCACCTAACAACACAAACACATTTATTACACTCATTAATTTTTCAACCTAATCTAATCCACGCATAAGATTCAAAACACAAATCCGTGCTTTAAAACTGAAATTTGTAAGTTGTTATAGATTCTAATAGTGATTTCTAACAAAGGTTTTTAATCTTTTACAAATCCAACGGTTAGATTTCACAAAATGGGTGATTTTTGGGACTTACGCGTATACGTATGAACACGAATTTGAAAAATTGTGTTTTTGTGAAATGGGTAGTGTTTAAATGTTCTAATATCAATACTAAACTCATTTCCATCTACCCAAAAACTTGCTTTAATAAATTTTGAATTTTATGGTTTATGTTAGGATTTGGGCGTTTCTTCGTTTGGATGTTTTAGCCTAATTGGATGCTTAGGTTATGTTAGTTACATGTTTAATTGATCACATACACCATAGAATCACTCCAAGTAACAACAAAATTGGAGAATTAAACTCTTTGGGTTTATACATGCGTAAAATTGGGTATTGTTGATTCTGAGTGAGTTTGATGTTAAAACTTGTTGGAACTAACTCCTTTAGCATCTAAGAAAGTGCATAAATTGATTGGATGTTTTTCCATGGTGAAATCCCTTACTCGTAAGATTTTTGTTTAGGGTTTAAGATAACTCCTACGCCTAAGCTGTTATTATACGCATAACTGGTTATAATATGATAAGCCATGTGATCTTGAAAGTGGTTGTAATACATGCTAAAATGTTTGTTATGTTTAATTATTACAGGCTTCTACGCGTAAAGGAATCAGAATCAAGGTGTTCTTGGCTTACGCTTAAGGATCACCTTATGCGTAGAAGTTACGCATAAAAGCAATCTTACGCGTAACTGTTAGGTTCCCATATTTGTAACACAAGCATCAATATGTAAGAAAGATAGATGAGATGATCGGTTGAACACTTAACACACACACACGTATGAATGAGACAAGTTATGCATAGGAGTGAAATGATAATGTGAACAACCAACCCTCAAGTGAGGGTTTACATGGGTATTTATAGGAAGGAACTAGGGCAACATGCAAGTTCCCTTCCTTTCCCTTATTGGACTTTGGATAGGCTCATGGGATTTCTACATGAGCCTAACCTGATTACTAACATAAAAGTCATAATTAAGCTAACTATTACATATTAATTACTAACACTTGAATACTAGTTTAGGAGTGATTCCAACAATCTCCCCCTAAGTGTTAGTGATTGATGATATAAACGTTGTAGGTGCTGATGTAATAGTAGCTTTGATGTCTTCTGACATTCTTCTTTCTTGTGAGAAGAAGTGCCTTGATTCGAACAATCTCTCTAGTGTAGGGAAATTGTTTCCTTTGAAGTATTATGCTTTGACATCTAAGATTACTTTGTTCTTTGATCTTTGTTCTTTGTGGTGTCAGTGATAGTATGTTGTTGTTGTCTGCATCAGGTCCACTTCGTTGCTCCAGTGTGTCCACGTCTTTCTCCAACATGCTCACACGCTCTTTAACGTTGGATTATAGAACTGATGTAGTTCTCTTAGTCTTTAAACTTTGTAGATTCTTTGACTTTGATGAAGAATCATTCTGACTTTGTATTGCATTTTTAGAGAACTTCAATTAGTGTCGTTGTTGGTATAAGCATGTGGAGAATCTGCATGATCTTTTCCACCCGCAAGCATCCATAAGAAGAAAACATAAAACATGGGTTAGAAATAATCCAGTGCTTACAGGTTTGAACTTCGAGAGTGTTAACAGCATAGTGTGAAAACACAACTTTAATTCTCACAAAGGCTGTTCCTGAACTGGAGTCCCACAAGTGAGATAACGCGATATACCAAAGTACACCTACGCTCGAGATGAGCAGCGAGGTACACCGAAGCATCACCTCACGACTGTAGACCGTTTGAGACACACTAAGCGTATTCCACGGGGAGTTACCGAAGTGACCTGCTGTCGGTTGTTGATGTTGACCCAGCGGGAGTTTTATTCAATCACTAAGGATCACATGTGTGAACCTCTCATAAATGTTCTCGACAGATTGCTAAGATCTGTGAAGGACTCGATAATGAATCACTTGCGTTCTTATTGTTGAACGACAAGCGATGAATTGTCAAGTGTACCTAAGAGATCTTTTGATGAATCTCGTGGCTCTAGACTCAATAGTGCACTTTGGTTTTCCTAAGCGAAGACTAGGGAGAGGGTCACCTTCTTCAATACCAGCAATCTTTAAGAGAAAGCCGATAGTTTACGTAGGGGTCCCTGTGAGAATGAAACAAGCTTCTGTTGAGAGAAACTTGAGTGGCTAAGAAGGTTTAGTGCATGCGTCACTGGGTCCATGACGACTTTGATCTTCAATACCGGGGTTATCAAGTGACAACCAGTAGCATATGAATTGAACCCGGTGTCTGCCCTAAGTTGAATAATCTGGAGGGCTATTTCTTTTCACTCTTTTCTTTACTTTTCTTTTTAATTATTCAACACCTTCTTTCTCCGATTCTCATTTTCTCCTTTTTATAATCATACCTAAGGACTTCTAATTCTAACTATTGGTGGTGCCCTTAGGTAGATCCCTCCGGACTCAAGCGGATCATAGGACTGTTATTCCTAACCTTAGTCACCTTATAACTCCATGACTAACCTATGTTGCCATAAAACCATTTTCATGAAAATCTCTCACAGTGGTTATGAGTAAAAGCATTTAATACCACTATTTGAGAGTTGTAAGATTTGCAGAATACTCCCCTCCACACATGCTTAAGTGTTTTGACAGAAATCTGTGCGGTGAGAGAAGAGCGCGCACTTTTGAATTGATCAACTCAAGATAGACAATCCCCCGCGAGACACGGTTACATTGCATAGTTAAAGAGATACATTGTCAGCTTTTAGGTGACAACTAGCTCTAATAACTATCTTGAAGTTGTGGACAAACCTCGAAAGGTTGTCAAACCCGTCAAAGTTCATGTCCACCAAGAGTTTTCTCGAATGGTACATTCTACTAGGACAAGTCCTTTGCAAGACACGTTTACATCACTAGCGAACTAGTTTGAAATTATTACCCATCCCGGACAAGTCTTTTCGAGTTACTAACATTTAAGATCTCGTCAATTCATTGGTTAAGTCTTTTAGCATAACGATTCATTTGCAATTCACAACATATTTCTTATCACATAATTTTTCTCCCCCTCAAAAATGGCATATAAATGTTATTTTTTACGAAATTTTGATATCGAATATGTCCATTTCGAGTTTTGAGGGAAGATTACCACGAAGAACAATTTTTGAACAAAGTTTTAAGCAAATACTCCATCTCAACAAGTGATATAAACTTTTGAGGTTTTGAAAATCATAAGGGGAAGTACTTGTTCTTTTGAGCAAAACTTTGAAGAATGAAATTTTTATAAGTTTTACTCAAAAGTAAGAAGCTTTCGCTCCTTTTATAGGATTGTGGCACTGAAGTGTACCACAGGGTTCTTTCATTACAAGTACGGGTTGTACACTGTTATGTGTGCACAAGCCATAGATAAATATAAATCACACAACCAAGTAATGGTAATGAAACAAATCAAGGGTTACTAGGAGATTCATGTAGTCCAGCAATAACTCCAGGAATGCGTTCTGGACGTTGATAGCCTGTGAGAGATATGCAGGGACGACCACCTACGAAACTCTCCAATGTTCTGAACTGGTCCCTTCTAAACAACTGTTGGGATACAGAAATTTAAAGTTTTGAAGAGTTAAAGTGCTGAAGATTAACAAAGTACTGCAAAAAGACAAAGTATCTTGCAAGAAGTCAAAGTATCGCTAAGTAAAAGTTCAAAAGTCTTGCTTATTCATCAAAGTACTGTAAAGATTAAAGTCGGTTGTAATTGATTAAAGATAGAAAGTAATGTTTATTTAGAACTTTCTAAGTATTGTTTACTTGACGTACAAGGATAAGAATTGTAAACCGTTTAGGGTTATCCTTGAGCCTATAAAAGGACCCCTAGATTGGTATTAGATATATGTGTTTTTAGAATCCTAAAGTACGATCAATATTAGAGTTTTAGAGAGTTCGATATTTAGTGTTTTAGAGTTATTAATAAAGTTATATTCTTTTTAGCTTTGTTAAGTAAATTCCGCATACTTGATAAAGATTACTCAGTGTTTCATTGTTAATAACTTAGGATTTATCCGAGGTTATTAAACCCTTAACAAGCTATTTAAGTTAGTTTGGTTAGAGTACATCGATCCAACAAGTGGTATCAGAGCTTGTGTGGAAACTCTGACTAAGAAGAAACAGTTTAAACCTAGTTAAACAACAAAACCCTAAAGATGTCGACTGAAGCTGTTCCACCCCCCTCCATCACCTCACTAAGGATTCCAATCATTAAGAAGGGCGAATACGATCTACGGAGCATGAAGATGAGGCAAGATATTGCAATCACGCACCATGCATTGTGGAATGTGATTGTCAATGGCAATGAAGTAGTTCCAGAACCTATAGAGGTTCCTAGACAACCTAAACCACCCAAACTAGTCTTACCAAAAAGAACACTAAGGAATCAAGAGAAGGCTCTCAACATATCGTTGTCCGCTATTCCATGGACACCTACTCAAATTTCATGATGCTAAAGATGCCAAGCAACTCTGGGCTGCTCTCAAAACTAGATTTGGAGGTAATGATGCTTCCAAGAAAATGCGCAGAAATCTGTTGAAGCAAGAATTTGAAACCTTTACTGTTGGAGAAAGAGAAAGCCTTGATGTCGCCTATGACAGATTCCAAAAATCTCTCAAGATGCGGAGCTATACAAAGGAGGTCTCAGTAGAAGATGCTAATTTAAAGTTCTTAAGAAGTTTGCCATCGACATGGCATGTGATTGCTACTATGATCAGAGGACAACCTGGATTGGACACCATGGATTTTGATGATCTCTACAATCATCTGAAGGTGTATGAGCATGAGATGAATAGTCAAACCAGTTCCAAATCTCACAGTATTGCCTTTTTGTCATCTGAAAAGAAGGGAAGTACTTCCACCAAAAGTACTGCCTCTCCTACTCAAAGTATTGTGGCTCAAAGTACTGTTTCCTATTCTACCCCCACCTTTGCTCAGCAACCCACACCAACTCATTCCCTCCACTCAGATGAAGTTGTATGCTCTTTCTTTGGACAGCAAGCTTCTCTACCTGTCACTTATAAAGAAGATCTCTCACAGATTGAAGAGGATGCTCTTGAAGAAATTGATATCAGGTGGCAAGTTGCTATGATCACTGCAAGGATCAAGAAGTATATGAAGAAAACAAGAAAAAGCATTGACTTTAAACCAAAACAGGTATTACTTTGACAAATCCAAAATTGAATGCTTCAACTGTCAAAAGACTGGACACTTTGCAAGGGAATGCAGATTCGCTAAATATCAAGCAACAGATGACAGAGAAACCAAAGTTAGAGCTTAAAGAAATTCCTATTACTGAAACAAAAGCTTTGGTTGCTCAAGAGATTTTATCGAGGTTGACGGAGTGCCGAGTTTGATGATGAACCAAGAACCTACTGATGGTAGCTGTGGAGGAGTCGGAAGAATTTGACCGGAACACGCCTTTTGATAAGGAACCGGACATGCCGCTATGGAGTCTAAAGATGGTTTTGGAAGTTTTGACTAGAGCATGGAGAGTGAAGATGATCCTGTTCTACTTGCTATGATGGCTACTTCACCAAGTTCACCCCTACTTCTGAGGTATGTTCCAATTGTCATGACTTTTATCAAAAAGTACTAAATAGTTATGTAGCTGAAAGAGATAACGTATAAAAGCTAGGTCTCGAGGTAGCGTGTTTTCAAATAACTTTAGAGTCAATGGAAGCCAAAATTATAACACATGAAAATAATGAAATGGCTTAAGGTAAAAGTATGAACAACAGGATTATCAGCTTGAAATTAAGTGAATGGAAGTTAAACTGTAAGATCTCTGAAATTGAGAAATTAACTAAGGAGAGAGATGAATTACTAGAAAGGTTTAATGCTTGGGGACAATCAGGTCTTTCTCATGTCACTTATGTTGAAAAACAGAGAAGAGCTTACATTAAAACTTGCCTAGGTTTTGGTATGGATTTTAATAACATAGAAAACCCACCTAGTGATCAGGATGAATGTGATTTTGAGGATATAACCACTAGTGATGATGAACTCATTAATTATGTAGACAAATATAGTAATGAGGAATCGCTTAGTGATACACCTCCGAAGTTTAAGAAAGATAATGCCTATCATGCGCCCCTCATCCTATCGGTAGTCATCAACCTCCTAGGCCTGATGTTTCTCGTTTTGGAGTAGATAGCTTAGAGTTTAGGAAGAATCTTAAAGGTCAATCTAGGTCTGAAATCTCAAAAGAAACTGGTGAAACACCTAAGGTAGATGATGTTCAAAGCCAAGCAGTACTTTCACCACAAAGTATTGCTACACCTCAAAGTATCAAGTACACCTTCAGCAGTACTTTAAGAAAACCTTTTCAACATACTGCTAAACCTTTTTGGGATAATTTTGGTCAAAATAGTTTTCATCATTCACCTAGAAGACAGGATAGGTTTGGTCATACATATAGAAGAAGAAAGTTTGGAATTACAGATCAAAAACTTTGTTTTGTTTGTTTTAGTCCTACTCATTTGATTAAGGACCTGAACTTACATTCGAGTACTTAAGTAAGTTCCCTAAGAACGAATGCACAACCAAAACCAAAGGAGACTAGACCAGCTTGGAATCATTCACATAGGGTTAACCATAGAAACTTCTCACCAGACTATAGGTACCCTCACCGTGAGAAGACACTTTTCAAAACCCACAAGACCCTTCAATACTTTCCAAGGTACTGATAAGCCAAGACCAAGACTTTCTCAAAGTAACGCCATTTTCACCAAACACCTCTTAGAATAGGAACCCTAGGAGATCTAACTACTATCAATCTAGAAGGCGTTACAACTCCAAGAGAGTATTTAGATCTAGAGACTCTTCACCATAAGTTAAAACTCAATGGGTTAAGAAAGAAAATATTGATGATGAACAAACAAGACTTTCAACAAGTAACAAGAAACAGTGATTTTTGATGCATATGATTTTGTTGAAAATAAAAAGGAGGTTTTTGTTGAAAAAGAAACTTTTTGCTGAAAATCCACCACAAGTTTTGAAACAAAAGATAATGCTTGATTCTGTCTACAAAAACTGTGAAGATTACATACTCAAGGAATTTGAGTATGTTACTCCACAAGGGGAACACAAGTCAGTAATGGCTTGGGTTCCTAAAAGACACTAATTTATCTATCTTTGTGCAGGGAAACCCAGAAGAGGAGCTTAAAGATCATCATATTGTGGATAGCGGTTGCTCTGAAGCATGACGAAGACAAGGAGATTCTGTCATCTTTTAGGCCATATTGTGGAGGAAGAGTTGCATTTGGGAATGATGCTAGTGGAGGAAGAATTAGTGGAAAGAGAACTATCAAGACAGCAAAGATAGATTTTGAGAATGTTAGATATGTGAAGGAGCTCAAGTTCAACCTTTTGTCAGTCTCTCAAATCTATGACAAAAAGCATCCTGTGTTATTCACATTACTGCATGTCTCATACTTTCACCTGAATTCAAGCTTGATGATGATAATTTGGTGATACTCAAAGTACCAAGAACCAATGATGTGTACAGTTTGGATATGAAGAGTCTTCACTCTTCAGAAAGAGCTACATGTTTAATAGCAAAGGCATCACTTGAAGAAGCACATCGCTGGCATAGAAGATTGGGCAATGTGAATTATAAGAATATCAACAAATTGGTCAAAGGAAATTTAGTTAGAGGTTTACCTTCAAAGACTTACAAGAATGATCACTCCTGTTTGGCATGTAAGAAGGGCAAACAACACAAAGCTTCATGCAAGAAGCTTGAGGAAAGGACTGTTAGAGAACCATTGAGCCGTTACATATGGATCTATTTGGTCCTCAGACTGCTACAAGTTTGAACAAGAAGAAGTACTTTTTAGTGGTGACAGATGATTGTAGTAGATTCAGTTCGGGTATTTTCTTGGGATTTAAGGATGATACTTTTGATGCTATTCATGATCTTATTATAGCACTTGAAAACCAACTGAGACTGAAAGTTAGAGGTATTAGATGTGACAATGGAACTGAATTCAAGAACAAGCTTATGGATAAATTTTGTGCTAACAAACGAATCAAGAGGGAGTTCAGATTGCCGTAACACCACAACATGTAATGGTGTTGCAGAGAGAAAGAATAGGACTTGATAGAAGCAGCCGTAACAATGCTTGCGCACTCACACCTACCTATTCAATCAATCTGAAGCTATAAGTACCGCTTGCTATGTACTTAACGAGTATCACCACCAAACCACGATGAAGACACCTTATGAGTTGCTAATGGGAAACAAACCCAACATTCAATTTATGAAGCCTTTTGGATGCCCTCTCACTATTCTAAATACAATTGATAATCTGGGTAAATTTGATGGCAAGTCAAGAAGGTTATTTATCTACTGCACCAACAAGAAGGGATTTAGAGTGTACAATGTGAGTCACTAAGAAGGTTCAAGATTGTCTTCATGTTGAGTTTTTAGAAGATCAAGAAAATCAACAAGGTAAAGGTCCTGATTGAATGTTTGATCTTGAAGTTTTGACTCCTTCAATGAATTATGTTCCTGTTATAGAATAGAATCAACCTGCATAACAATGGAGAAGAGGTACAGATGTTGTTCATGGAGTCCATATTATACCAGATGTCGTTCATGATGAAGAACCTAAAACCGGCCGAGACAGATAAAAGTATCGATGCGGCCAAAATCCTCATTGACTGCTGAGGATCAATCTATTCAAGATGAACTTAATCAGATGCTTCTTCAAGATGTCTTAGCACATTCTTATACTGATGATCAAAGAAGAGCTTATGAAGAAGCAAAGAAAAAGTACAAATCTGCAGAGTACTCTCACAAAGACTTTGGACAGACTTTTTACCAAAGTAATGCCGCACCGTTACAGCACTTTGGATGATTTGGATGATCCTACCATGCCTAGATTAGAATATACTGATGATGAGTTTGAAGATGAAGGTATTTTCTCAGATTCCAATGAAGATGTTGATTTCACTAATTTGGATGATACTTATGGAGTTCCACAGCCTCCAAACTTAAGAATTCATAAGAATCATCCTACTGATCAAATCATTGGTCCTTCTACTTCTGGAGTGATGACTAGACACAGAGCTAAGAGTTTTTCTAAACCTCATAATGCTTTACTTAGCTTTTTCTATAAACAAAACAGCATGAATCATAAGACCATCAAACATGTCTGCTTACTTGTTTTATCTCTCAAGAAGAACCCAAGAATATTGCTCAAGCATTAACTAAAGAGAGTTGGGTTGAAGCTATGCAAGAAGAACTGCTACAATTCAGACTTCAAGAAGTTATTATGTGATCTTCCTGATGGTAAGAAGGTCATTGGTACAAGATGGGTGCTCGTGAGTCAAGAGAGATGAAAGAGGGAATGTTATCAAAACAAAGCAGGTTAGTTGCACAAGGCTACAAACAAGAAGAAGGAGTTGATTATGATGAAGTGTTTGCTCCTCGTAGCAAAGGATTGAAGCAATTCAATTTTTCTTGCTTTTGCATCTTATATGGGATTTCGTGTTTATCAAATGGATGTCAAGAGTGCCTTTTTATATGGTAGGATTACAGAGGAAGTATATGTCAAACAACCTCCTGGTTTTGAAGATCCTAGACATCCAAACAAAGTCTACAAAGTTGTCAAAGCTCAGATGGCTTACATCAAGCACCTAGAGCTTGGTATGAGAGGCTCTCTACTTTCTTATTACAACATGGTTATAGAGAGAGCTATTGATAAGACCTTGTTTATCAAGAGAGATAAGAAGGATATCATGCTAGTTCAAGTGTATGTAGATGATATCATCTTTGGAGCTACCAAACAATCTATGGTAAAGGAGTTTGAGAAGTCGATGCCGGAATGAATTTCAAAGGAGTTCAATGGGTGAGTTAACTTTCTTTTTGGGACTTCAAGTTAAGCAAACAAAGGAAGGAATTTTCATAAGTCAAGACAAGTATGTAGCTGACATACTTAAGAAGTTCAATTTTAATGAAATGAAGCCTGTTACTACACCTATTAAATCTATTAACTCATTGGGCAAGGATGAAGATGGACAACCAATAGAAGTCAAGTTATACAGATCCATGATTGGCTGTCTTATGTATCTTACTGCCTCAAGGCCTGATATCATGTTTGCTGTTTGTTTATGTGCAAGATATCAAGTCTCACCAAAGGTCTCTCACATGAATGCAGTGAAGAGAATTTTTTGTTATTTGAAACAACAACCTAAGTTAGGGGTGTGGTATCCAAAGGATTCACCTTTTCACTTGGAAGCTTTTTCAGATAGTGATTATGCAGGTGACAACTATGACTGAAGATCAACCACAGGTGGATGCCAATATCTTGGAAGAAGATTAGTTTCATGGCAGTGTAGAAGCAAACAATTGCAGCAACATCATCAACTGAAGCAGAATATGTGGTCAGCCGCAAGTCTGTTGTGGACAAGTGTTGTGGATGCATAATCAACTCTTGGATTATGGGTTCAATTTCAAGAATACTCCTATCAATATTGATAATGAGAGTACTATTTGCATTGTGAAGAATCCAGTTTATCATTCCAAGACCAATCATATTCAGATTAGGCACCACTTAATCAGAGATTGTTATGAGCATAGGCTCATTAATGTTGTCAAGGTGCATACGGATGATAATGTAGCTGATTTACTCACCAAAGGATTTGATGTTTCAAGATTTACTCACTTGGTGGTGAGTATCGGCATGATCAATTACTGAGCTACATTTAAGGGGAGGACTATTTAGTGTAAGTATAGTCCTATGCATTGCTTGAGGGGATGATATTCATGTTTATTTGCTATTGTAAGAAAGAGAATGGAAAAGTACTGCTTTTTGATTTTATGAAAGTACTGCTTGGAAAGTACCGCACACGGGGAAAGTGGCCGTTGTCTTATTAAAGATCGCTCCAACGTAATATTGAGGGGTAACTACTACCAACGTAACTTTGTTATTAATGGTCATCGTGATTTTTAAATCTCACCTATATATAACACACTCTCTAATTTCCCTCTCATATTGATATCTCATAATCTTTTCCATATTTCTCTCTCTCACCCAAATTATTCGTCATATCACTCTTTGTGTCAACATATCATCAATGGCAAATCGCAATGCTGTTTCTAAACATAACATGGTGGCGAATTTGGACAAGACTGAAGCAAATGTAATCTTTCATGATATCATTGATTTTCTTACTGGGTCACCAATTAGTTATGCACTTTTAGTAGAACCAGATGTTATTGAGCCCTTGATTCAACAATTTTGGGAAACTGCTAGGGTTCATATGGAGAATGATGAATCATATATTCAAGCTACAGTTGCTGGGAGATCTGTGAAGATTACTGAAGCCTCAATTCGTGAAGATTTAGTATTTGATGATGAAGAGGGGTCGTTCGCTTTGATAAGCAACTGATTTGGGATTCGTTTAGGGACATTGGTTATGAAGGGTCCTTAACTGAACAAACATTCAGGAAACCCTTATTTTGTCCTCACTGGAAGTTTTTGGTTCATGTATTGCTTCATTGCATTAGTGCTAAAAGTAAATCATGGGAGCAATTTTGGTCTAACATAGCATCTGCTATAGTGGGTTTAGCTACAGATCGTCTTTTCAACTTTTCAAGGCTAATCCTCGATGGAATGCTTTCACACATCACTCATGGTTCAAAATGGTTGATGTATCCAAGGTTTATTCAAGTGTTCCTCAATAAACAACTTTTAGATGTACCAAAGCCTACAAGTCTTTTACCCATAGGTACAACAAGCCAAGATTTTCACTTTCATGGCTAGGAAGAGTGATTTATTCACTGGAAGGGACACTCCATTGACTACTTCTATGATGTAAGTTGTTCAAGCTGCCGATGATGCCGCAGTGGATGAAGATAGAGAAGGTACCGCTCTCAAGATACTACTACTCAAGGTAATCGCTTCATAGTGCCGCATCTCTAAAAGGTAATGCGATCCCAAAGTACTTCTTCAAAGTACTGAAGTTCAAGATGATGTTGCGCTTCACCTTCACCATCTCCACAAATCTGGTCCTGATTCTACCAGAGAACATTCACCAGCCTCGAGGAGATGATCCACCTACTATACCCCCGGGATTGGTATAGGATAATTATGTTCTAACACGGAGTTAGTCAAATTGAAGAAAACAACCGAGGCTCAAGCTAAACAGATTAAGAAGTTGAAGCTCAAGTTTAGAAGACTCAAAACTTTTGTTTGGCCATTGGTTCAACATCATCGCCTTGGGTCAAATCTAAAAGAAGGAGCAACGGCAAGTAGCTTAAGAAGACCAAACGCCAAAAGGTTCAAAAGCAATCTTCTTTCCAATTGGGGAGGAATTTAGAAGAAAAGAATTTGAAAGAAGATGTTGTTAAAGAGAATGAACCACAAGGTATCAAGAATATGTTAATATTGAAAGTACGGAGAAGACGGACTGAAGTTCAAGGTACAAATATTCAAACACAAGGTACTGAGGAGAAAGTTATTGATGTTCAAGTTCAAAAGTACCGTGATCAAGGTACCATCAAAGTACTACTTTCCTGGAACTTACGCATAAGGGTTAATTTCACGAAGGTTGATAGATTTTGAAGAAGAAGTCGGTCCTTCAACTGTCATACCGAAAAGGAAGTTGATACACCCAAACCTATACATACAAAGAAGTGATGATGAAACCATTGCTGAGATCTTGCATGATTTATCAAGACCAAGGGGTGTTAGCATTCCAGGAGTTCAAGAAGAAGAACAACCAATAGCTTCTCAACCTGTTATTGATCCAAAGGATAAAGGAAAAGGTATATTGGTAGAAGTAAAGAAGGAAAAGAAACCTACTTTAGCACGTATAAGGGCGCTCAAAATGCTATGAATGAGGAAGCAGCTAGAAAGGTACAAGTTGAACTAATGCCGAGGTTGCTAATGAAGAAGAAGCTATGAATGAAGAAGCAGCTAGGAAATTGCAAGAAGAATTGAATGTGAAGTCGCTATACCATCACCACTTCCTATTTCTTCTCTACCAAGAAGACCAAATCTTGCTAAAGAAAGGAATGCAATGATGTCTTATCCTGAAGGAAGAGGATGTGTTGGATTGAACATGCCGAATTATGTTAATATGAAAGAGTTATATGAAGTCGCTCGAGAAGAATATAACAGACAAGTTGCTAATATTAAAGATTTTAAAGATGATGATGCTTACAAAGAAGAAGAAAGAAAAGGAAGCTTGAAAAGAAAAAGAATAACTGGAGTTAAAGATCAAAAGTCATCAAAGAAAGTTGAGTTAAGGTCTGATACTAATGATGAGCTAAGGAATTACTTAAGAGTAATAGATTTTGAAATTTAAAGATGATGCTGAATTGAAGATGAACAAATCTCCAATAACTACTTTTGAAGTTATAGAGTCAAAAGAAGAGAATTATCTGATTTTTCACAAAGAAGATGAAAGTTTCAAGGTGTTCAATATGCTATGGGATTTATTGCATATAATTGATAGAGTGGATTTATTCCATTTATATCATGTGGTAAAAGAATATTATGAACACAATCCATTAGAAGAATTTGGTTTAGTCTTGCTTGGAGATCTCATAACTGTTTGGGAAACTAAAGAAACAAGTACTGCTGAGATCTGGAAAAACCAAGAAGATTGGGAGATTACTTGCTGGAGATTCTTTGAAGAATCTGAAGTACATGTTCTAGAGCTAGAAGATGGGACAATGATTCACATGTTAGCTGATAGAAGATATCCTCTTACACCAGATCTTATGAGGAGGATGTTGGAGCATGGAATGAAAGTAGAAGAAGATAATGAAATAGCACGCCCGTCATCAAACCGCTTATCGATGGACTACAATTGCTGATGATGATGAATAATTGGTATGAATCTTAATTGATTAAATTTTTGATATATCAGTACTTTATTCAAAGTACTGCTGATCAAACAGTACTTGAATCAAAGTACTGCTTGCAGTTTTTAAACCATTTACTGATTTTGAAAGAAACTTTTTAAGTGACAAATATTTTGAAACAAAGGTTGAATGAAATAAATGGTTTTTGAGATGGTAACACCAATAGGTTATCAATCCACCATGGTTACAAAAGGATTGGCTAATCCATGAGCAAACGACTCTGGTAAAGATATCTCAAATCCGTTTTATAGTTGACAACTTGCTAATAAGTTGTATGGTAATCAACTCACCATATCAACAATGTAAAGAGTTGGCTAGCCCACAAGAAAATGGCTTGTGGTAAAGGCAAGGAAAACCATTATATGGTAATTAGTTCACCATGATGAAAGAACTAACTAGTCCAAAAGGGTACAACTTTTGGTAAAGACAAATCAAATTTGTTGATAGCGATGATTTGCTAAAAATCATATGGTTATCAATGTACCATGATCTTACACATCAAAACATTTGGCTACTCCAGAGTTAATGGCTTTGGTAAAGAGACATTAAATCCATTAAATTTTCAATGATTCACCTCTCACAGGAGTTTACACACCTGGAAGTGATGAGAATAAACTGAAACTTAACTGAATTAAATGTACAAATTGTCTTATGTTGCTGAAAAGATGGAGCTTGTCAATGTTGCAAAAAGAAATAAGATTATTGATTGATGCTGAAAAGAATTATACAAATAAAGACTACTTTGATGATGATATAAGCAGAGAATCTACAAAGATAAAATTTGAAGATAAAGTCACAATTCCTCTTTGAATACAAAGATGTTAAAGCTAAATCTACAAACGAACTTGAAATCAAACAAGTAGAATTCAAGTTAGGAGAGGATTGTTGGGATACGTAAAGTTAAAGTATCAAGAGTTAAAGTGTCAAGATTAACAAAGTACGTCAGAAAGACAAAGTACCGCAAGAAGTCAAAGTACTACTAAGTAAAAGTCAAAGTATCGCTTATTCATCAAAGTACTGTAAAGATTAAAGTCGGTTGTAATTGATTAAAGATAGAAAGTAATGTTTATCTAGAACTTTCTAAGTATTGTTTACTTGACGTACAAGGATAAGAATTGTAAACCGTTTAGGGTTATCCTTGAGCCTATAAAAGGACCCCTAGATTGGCATTAGATATATGTGTTTTTTAGAATCCTAAAGTACGATCAATATTAGAGTTTTAGAGAGTTCGATATTTAGTATTTTAGAGTTATTAATAAAGTTATATTCTTCTTAGCTTTGTTAAGTAAATTCCGCATACTTGATAAAGATTACTCAGTGTTTTATTATTAATAACTTAGGATTTATCCGAGGTTATTAAACCCTTAACAAGCTATTTAAGTTAGTTTGGTTAGAGTACATCGATCCAACAACAACCTTTCATCAATGCGAGTGATGATCTTCTTAACATCCCGTCTCTCCTTCGAATTCCATCGCTTGTGTGACCCAATGCCTTCTTGTATCACCTTTAACCGATAAGCTAAACCATCACTGACTTTCTTCAGTGTATGATCTCCAAACTTATGAAGCTCTTTGCACGCCATTAAGAAATTTCGGTGTAGTTCACTACGGTATACTACTACAAATGGTTTGCTGATGAGGGTGTACTGAGGAAGTTTGTTTATGTCGTGAAGGTCGAGCTGTGGTTTAGTAAGGTTAACACGTTCCGATACGATTCCACGTTAAAGTCAATGTCCTTCCACGCTCTGGATCACTATGCTTCTGATGAAGATTAACACTGACTTGATGTACTCACGCTGGATTCTGAGAGAAATGTCGATTCGTCCCTCGTACCTTGCAAGATACATATCTTTAATGTCGCTTTAGAGAAAATCTCTCAAAATCATGCTTCACGTAAGTCATAGTCCCTTCGTATTGTCATTTGACCACTATTTTCTTGAGGAATGTGTAGTCCCATTTTGATGAAAGAGTAATATGCTTAATAGAAACGATCCGTTTATCACTAAACACTTTGTGGTTCGACTTTTGAACCGCGCTTTTGTAGAAGATTTTTACGCTCGTGCCAATGGTGAATCCCATACATCGCATCAAGGTCATACTTTTCCACTTTTTCAGAGAACATGTGGGTGGCATCTTCCTCGATTGCTATGCTATTGGAGTATATGGCTGCCGGGAATGGAAGTGTAAGTGATGTAGCGTATTTCTTGGAGACATCGCTACCGTGTAGAAGAAATTCTAGGTCTTTGTTGAAGAAGTAGCGGAATGGAATCTTTGGTTGATCCGGTCGGCCAATTGTGGGTAGAGGTATTTTCCAATCTGTGTAGTATGGAGCTTTGTCTTGTCGAGTGAAGTCGATGTTAGCTTCGGGATTGAGCCAATCGATGTTGTTCGACATGGCTCATGCAATGTTTTCAAGGTGGTATTCCACTTCAATTGCACTTTCGGAGCTATCTTTGAGCAGTTGGAAGGCATCATTCTTGATTCGCTTGAGCTCAGCCTTCGTCATCTTCTTTACTTTAAATTATTCTTGTAATAGCTTGACATGCTCCATGGTACGGCCATCTACCATTTCTTGACCTTCAGGTAGTGAGGGAGTAGCATCACAAAGTTGAGAAAACCAAATATTCAAGGGTTGTATCATCATCTAGCCATGAGACAACATCGAATAGTCGCCTTCTTCTTCTTCTTTGGCTTTGATGAGGATGCTGGTTTCTTTGTTGTGTCGGGAGAGGTGGGTTGTTGTTGGGGCTCAAGGAACTCTTCATCGCCACCACCAGGTATTCAAATGATCACCGGTTTTCTCGTGGAAGGTGGCAACTCAGAGTCCTCGAGGTTTATCGCCAGTAGAACGTGGAGGAGATCGTCTTTCTGTTAGAGTCCTTTGGGTTGGTGGTGGCATAGAGGAAGATTCACCGACTTCTTTGGACGCTTAGGTGCGAATCCTTGTCCTTATCATCGCCATCTCTTGGCCGCTTAGGTTGATCTGCGACTCTTTGCATGAAGATCTGAGTTGATAATCTAGTAGACCCTCAAAGAATTTAGCTTCATTCGAAGTAAAGGTTGCAGATCGTTTTGATATTTGCATCACCAATTTCGAAATTAACTCTTCAGAGAGATCGTGTTCTTTGTCCAATGTATGTTTAACCAATTCGACGATATTTGGAGTAAGTGTCCGCTTAACATATCCCTTGTCAATCTAGGAACAGAGTCGAGAAGGAACTTGTAAGTATATTCCTTAATCATCTTGTTCATTTCCCTGGACATCACGCTTCATAAACTTCTGGATATACTCCCTTTCATTTGACATCTTGTCTATCTCATCTTGTAGAAGATTGATCCCGCCAATGAAGTTGATTCAGCTTTTTGTTGGTCACGCCTTTCCGCCTGACTTGCTTGACAGCTTTGACAATCTTTGTCTTAGCCCGGATATCCAAGAGTCGATTGGTTCTTTTACCGACTTGGATGTGGATCTAGTTGTACCTTTGGATGGTGGAGGTGAAGATTGAGAAGACGACAGTCCGATGATGATGAGACATGAGGAGACCTGTGGTCTTTGGTGGCTCGTGGTTAGTTCCTTGAACGTGCTGGGCAGTCTGAAGAAAATCATCATAATCAACTTCGCCATCTTTTCCGCACTTAGCCATTTCTTCAGCCTTAATCCGGCTTCTTCATCTACTTGAGCTTGAGTTTCTTTATCGCTTTTTCTTTAGCCGCAACCTCAGATCTTTATCGAAATCTTCTCCGCCTCTTCCTTTTCGCTCCTCAAATTCATAGGTGATAGTGTCCTCCGCCTTTGTTGTTGATCTGGTGGTGGTACCAGTTCCCTTATCGGTTAATTAACCGCATCAGGAACTGGTGTAGATATTGCACCACCACTTGACCCTCCGGGCCACGAAGTTCGCTCACGGGTGAATTCCTAAGCAAAGTGTTGGAGTCTGAGATTCTTCACCTTTTTCCTGTAGTCTTTGTCCAGCTTGTTCTTCATCCGGAGCTCTCCTCTTCTTCCGCTCAAGAACTGAGTTTTACCCTTTACCTTTATCACTTTTAGACGGGAGGTTTTGCTATTGTTTGTTTCGCCGATTGAGTTTCGTGAGTAGATGACCTCTTCGCTCGCTTCAGATCCTGAGTCTTCATCCATTAGTTTTTTTTGCTGTTCGGGTTTGGGAATAGGGATTGCCTCCTTTAATGGAACTTTCCTTTACGGGATGGACTCTCTCTGATACCTTCTAGCACTCTCGCTCGTGATACTTCCTCGCGACCGCTCTCCGGGTTTTCCTAGTAGGTGTACCGCAGGATTTATCATCCATGAAACCTACTTTGTCAGCGATCAACCGCCGCCAGATATCGCTTGTACGAATAAAGTTCTTTGATAGCATCAGAAGAAGATGATCCGCAACACTGACCTTTTTTCTTTGTTGTTGAGTCCTTAAATCTGACAGTGAATGTGGGCTCATACAACACGGAGTGTTGTTTGGGGTCATCAAGTCTCAAGGGAATATCTGGATTATACCCTAGAGCTCTTTGGATTAGCAGTTTGGTATATCTCGATATACGGGATCTGGTGCCGTGCTTTTAACGTAAGACATCATGTCGCCCCATATCGAGCTTTAACTTCTATGTGTTTCATGTTGACCATAGCCCAAAATATTTGTAGTTCCATGAGCTTGGGATGCTCATGGCCACTATCACGTCCGAAAACGGATTTGGCAATCATTATGTAGAGGTTCTCCATGGTCGGGGAATGTTCTTGAGTTTAACAGATGAGTGCTTTGGATTACCCCCCACACTATGAACTAGAGAACGACCTATTCTTCAGCTTGGAGTAGCATTGTATTCGTAGGCTCGATGACAGAATAAGAAGAATAGCCCTCAAATCTGCTGGTCCGATGGTGACTTGTTTGTTGTTAAGCCACCGCCACAGATTTTGACCTTTGACCTTATGTATTGTATGCAAGAATTGGTGAATGTAGATCTCTGGCACAAGAGCATTTGTAAGCATATTCTAGTAAGGGTGAGTCTTCTAATATCCATTGCAACCGACACGAAGACTCAGCAAGGTGAAGCTATCAAAATCAACTTTGAGGTTGTTCTTTCCGATCTTCATTGGGTAACCATTAGGGAAGATATCTTCAACAGTGAGAACATTTGGTGCATCCACATTTTGCATTTGAACGTCCATATCGTGATCTAAAAGATATTTAGCCAAAAGAACCAACATATCGAAAGACATTACGTTAGTCAACAGATGATTTTATTGTCTATTTATTGAATGTGATATGTCAATGATTGTTACGAGTCCAATGTCACTTGTTAGTCCAATAGTCCAAAGACGTCGTGAAAATTTTCGTGAGTAGATTAACTTTGAGTTTTAAAGTCCAAGTTTTTCACTTATTTTCACAACTTATTAAACATTTAAGCTTATTAGTGATATTTTTTGGTTACGTGACGTTATGATTTATTTATTTACAAGTTTCTACGCGTAACAATTCACAATTTTGGTTAAAATTAGGCTTAGGCGTAAAATTCCAAGCTTATGCAAAACAAAGTGAACCATACGCGTAGTAATAAGCTTATGCGTAGGATCTAGACATACGCGTAAGGAATATTACGCGTAAGAAAAGAGGGCCTTAAGCGTAGAGCTTACGCGTAAGCGCATTTGGAACCTTACGTGTAAGGCTTACTCGTAAGAGTGAACCTTATGCGTAAAGGTTACTGTTTACGCATATCCTTCACAGGATACGCGTAGTCCCCTTTGTAGAACCTTACGCGTAAGATTTCTCTTACGAATAACATTCTACTCGTAAGGTGATCCTTATGCGAAGAAGGATGATTAACCTTGATTCTGAGTTTTCACCCGTAATAATCCTGAAATAAAGGCATCATAACACTATTATTAACATCACTTTCAGTCCCTTTTCAGTCTAATATGAAGTATCAATCAAAAAAAAGCGCCGCGTAAGATATGTTTACGCGTAGAACTTAAACCCTAAACATTCAAATTTTACGAGTAACTCATCTAACCATAGGATTGACACCAAATGATTTTTGGGATATCTTAGATGCCTAAGGAAATGATTACAACAAGTTTTAACATCAAAACCTTCATGAATTAAGAAAACCTAATTCGTAAGAACATAAACCCTAATTCTTGACTTTCACCAAATTAATGTTTCTGGGTATGTATTAAGCTTGGTTTTGGTCAATTAAACATGTCACAATCATAACCTAACCATCTTTTTAACCAAAAACTTTCCCAATTGAAAACACCCAATTTATTCGTATGAACCCTAATTTGAAAAGTGGTCAATTCGTGTTTCTGGGCTAAAATGATTGATAGAAATGGAATAAGAGTGATCATTTAAGCATTTTAACACAACCATTTTATCAATAAACACCCAAACATGATTTCATGTTCATACGCTTATGCGTAGAACACAAAATCAAGCCTAGGGACAAATTTAGCCGTTGGATATTGAAACAAATCAAAAACATTGTTTGTTATAACACAAAGATCATTTAAACACTTACAAATTTGACATTAACAACACGAATTTGAAGATTGTATGATAGGCGTAGGATGAGGTTGTTGTGGTATTAAATGTATGTAATGAATGTGTAAGAGTAGTTGGTGAAGGTGTTTTTGCTTAAAAAATAGTTTGAACTTTTGACATCTTTAGTCCCTCCACCTTAACCATTTTCATCCAATGCCCATAACTTCCATTTTGGTTACTCAAAGTATGATATTTGGAAAGAAACTTGATGACACTCCCCCTCGACTTAAGAGACAATTAAATTTTATAAAATTGAGCTCGGGGAGTGTCAGTATACCAGAAATGTGACCACCATTATAAAAGAAACAACCGGGATGAGGTAACATGCAAGTACAAGGTTTTATGAAACCGAAAAATATTTACTTTCTCCCCCTCAACACTTGAGCGAGAAAATACTGAATTTTGAAAGAGTAAAGTGTTGACGGAAGATTTATACTTGCCATATTAAAAGAAATATAGATAGAAGAATATTTTTGCTGTTTTATCAGATTTTATAATTTTTTATTTTGTTTTTGAAAATATTTACAAAAGTGGTTTTGGTGTTTGACTGGTTTTAAGAATGTTTTAAAAATTCGTCCAGTTCTTCTAGAGTCAAACACCGCATACCAATCCGGTGGACCAACTCATTAGACCTAGCAGGAGCTAAGGCTTTGGTAAGAAGATCTGCCATTGGTATTCAAGTACCCACAAAGTATAATTCAACGGTACCCTTTTTGACGTGCTCCTTGATGAAATGATATCGAAGATCGATGTGCTTTGATTTTGAATGTTGAATGAGCTCAAAAGACGAGATCGCAATAGCACTTCGATTGTCGCAGACACGGGATTCTCAAGTACTTTTCCGAGAATCTATGCAACCTACGCGGATCGTCAAAAAGCTATTAGTTCAAAACCGAATCCTCTCGGATACCAGATCCCCAAGTTAATGGTTCCCTTTATGTATTAGAGGATTCTTTTAGCCTCTGAGAGGTGGGTTTCAGTTGGTCTTGACCGATAACGGAGCAAAGATATACCGAAAATACAATGTCGCCCATCGTCGTTAGATACATGAGAGATCCAATGATACTACGGTATTTGGTAGGATCAACCAATTTCCCATGCAAATCAGCGTCCAGTTTCTTAGTATGTGCCATTGTTGTGGCATAGGTATCACAAAATTTTGTCATTCCATGTTTGTTTAAAATTTCAAGGGCATATTTGGATCGACTTATAAAATACCACGGGGTGATTGATGAACTTGTAGTCCTAGAAAGAACGTAAGTTCACCCATCATGGACATTTCAAAATGTTTTTTTATGAGTTTTGAAAAAGCGTTTGAGTATTTTAGATGTGTTGACCCAAAAATGATGTCATCCACATAGATTTGAACAATTAAAATGTGTGCCCCGTGATACTGTATGAAAAGTTTAGGGTCGACCCAACCTTTTACTTAAATTATTGGCGATAAGAAAGGATGATAACTTATCATACCACGCTCGAGGGGCTTGTTTGAGACAGTAGAGAGCCTTCTTCGCTTTGTAGACATGATTAAGAAACTCGATCAACAAATCCTTCGGGCTGGCTAACATAGACTGCTTCTTCAGTTGTCCATTGAGAAAAGCAGTTTTGACATCCATTTGAAAGACCGTGATGTTCACGTGAGCCGCAAACGCCGAAAAATCCGTACATGTACCTCAAGACGAGCAACCGGAGCGAATGATTCTTCAAAGTCAATACCCTCTCCCTGTCTATAACCCTTAGCCACCAGACGTGACTTATTTTTGATTACGGTTCCTTCAAGATCCAATTTGTTTTTCCAAATCCATTTGAGACCAATGACGAAGACCCCTGTTGGTCTTTCAACTAATTCCCATACTTCAAGACGTTTAAACTGATTGAGTTCTTCTTGCATGGATTCAATCCAGTTGTCTTTTATCATTGCATCTTTAATGTTTTTAGGTTCAGATTAGCAGACATTGAGTGCGTAAATGCAATGTTCACCGTCTGTGTGAAGACGTTGTCTTGTTACGACTGGTTGATTCGGGTTACCAATAATGTTCTCAAGAGGATTGTCTTTCATCCAACGATCTGTGGAAGGTTGATGTTGATATAAATTCTGCAGATTGGGAGGATTCAAATGGCTTGTAGATGATTCTGCAACATCAGATGCAGCAGTTTCATTAGTAAACGAGTTGAAGAAGGCATTTGGATCATAATCTGCAGGTGGGGGTACTTCATTGTTCGAACATTATCACCGGTTCGGCGTCGTTGGATGCGGTTTGTTCAATTGTTGTTGTAGAATCAACGGTGGTGCTTCCTCAACAAGAGTTGTTGTAGCAGTGTATCGGTATCGGAATATGATCGTTGAGCATGAAACATTGGATACACCCGTGCACGCTCATTAATATCATCACTAAACGAGGAGCAAATAGTCGTTCCATTTGACGTTGAGTTAGTTGTAGACTAGGTTTAGCTGATGATGGGGTTTGAGGGAAGTTTAAACGTTATGACCGGTTCCAAGTCGTTATGCTCGTAATCCATCTCAAGAAGCTCATCAAATTTGCATGATATCGCTTCCATAACCTCGTTTTGTACGACGATTCCGGATCCGTAACCTTTAGAATTCTCACAGATCCAATAAAGACTCCAATGTCGCCTTTGCTTTGAGCTTTCCAAAGTCATCACGATCATTATTCGGGTAGCTTAGGGATCCAAATACATGAAAGTGTTTGAGATTCGGTTTTCGGTTGTAGATAAGCTCAAAAGGTGTTTTGTTGTGGCGTTCTGTAATCATTGAGCGATTCTGAGTGTAGCATGCGCTTGAGACGGCTTCACCCACAAGTAATCTGGAAGTTTAGCATTGATTAACATCGTTTTGGCAGCTTCTACTAACGTACGGTTTCGCTCTTCAACAACTCCGTTTTGTTCTGGGTACGCAATTGATGTTTGATGCTCAATTCCCACTTTCTCATAATATTCACGAAGAGTTTGATTCACAAATTCAGTTCCTTTGTCTGTTCGGATTTGTCTGACTGTGTTCCGTACCGTAGCTGAACTTGAATTTTTGTGAGAAAGGTGATGATCATCTGTGGAGCTTGATCTTTACTTCGAAGGAAAAAATCCCAAGTCCATCTTGAGTAGTCATCTACAATTACCAAGATGCGACGTTTGCCATTAATCGTTTGCACGCGCATCAGGCCACACAAATCCATGTGAAGAAGATGAAGCACATGCTGTGAGCTATGTTCCACCTTTGAAGGAAAGTGAGCACGAGTGCTTTTCTCTTCTTCACAGGCTGAGCATAGGTGATCTTTAGAATACCGAAATCTTGGGAGACCTTCAACAAGTTTGTATCGAGCAAGGTTGGTTATGGTTTGAAAGTTTAAATGTGAGAGAAGACGGTGTCATAGCCAAGATTTTGTAGATGTAGCCTTAGAAAGTAGACAGATGGGAGATGAAGCAATCATGTCTTGCATGGAGATTGTGTAGAGACTTGATGTGCGCTGACAGACATAAGATCGTTCCTTGTAGATCACGAATGAAACAAGTTTTCTCCCTAAAAGCAACTTCCAAATCTCCATCATAGAACTGACCAACAGAGAAGAGATTGTGACCGAGGCCTTCCATAATAAACCCGCTAATTTTGATGTTGCCATTGATGTAATCTCAGTAGTCCATGATAGCGCGAAGTGATCCCTAACCCGACAGTGCAATGAACTTTGAAATAAAGTTTGATAACAGTTTGAGATTGCCTATCATGTGTCGGGAACATCCGCTATCAGCAACCCATAGGATGATCTCAGACACCTGCATTACACACAGACGACACAGATGGAATAGAAGTAGATGTGGAACCCGAAGAGTCAGAGGGTTCCGAAGCAATTATAGTAGAAACACACATATCAATGATTTTAGGTATCCATTTAAATCCAAGTGTATTGTGTAACCATTTCTGCCATCTCCAACTAGTCTTTGCTTTAGTCTTAGTGAATGCACTAGGTGGTACTATGTTCCTTGGAGGTGATAATGGAGATATAGGGACATCAATGCTTAACTTAGAATCTAAAGAGGGCGGTTTACCAAGCACAGACTTAGAAGCTTTAGTGGGCCTAGTGGTATTTCGTTTCTTAGGATTCCATAAACGAGACAAGATAGTTTTAGCAACACATTTATCATGACAATCCGAAAGCATACTTTTACGACATATAACACAAGAAGCTTCAGACTTAACATCAAAAGTACTTAAGGTTTCAAAGATTCGTTACATCACTTTTTCCATTACATTTGTCGACGCAGATCTAAAGTGGGTGCAACTTGAGTTTTATTCAAAGTCCTAGGGTGTTCTTCTACTTCAAGATTCTTTATTGTTCTTTTCTTACGTTGCAACTTCCTATTCTTCCTTGTATTGCTCCTAGGTCGAAGTGCGCTGGGAAAAGAGGCAACTATTCCTATTTCAAAGAGAGGGAAACACATTAGTTTCTTGTGGTTTGTCATTAGATGTTCTAGAGTCATTTTGAATCTGTTTGGGTGTAGTTACTAGTGTGTTACTATCCCTATCTTTCTTAAGTTTCACCACCTCTCGCTTCTAAGATCATGGATAGTGTGTAACAAATTAAGATTTTCATTACGAGTGAGTCCATCTCGTAGAAACATCTTTGGTATAGGAAAGATGATCATCAAGATCTTTTGACGCTTTAACACGAGCCTTTTGAGTAAATCGATATGACAATATGGTTCTTTTTAATTTTTGAAATTTCTTGTTCATATTTTGAGATTTGACACTTCAAAGACGCTGTTTTCATCATCCCGGTTGCTCAATTTTTGGATCAAGAGTTTTGGTATGCAATCTGGTGAAGTTTGTTTTGCCAGCGAAGTTCACGAGTGTGACAATCTTTTTGACACCATTGAAGACGACGTTTTGCATTTGAAAGCTCGTTTTTCACTCGTTCATTTTCAACATTTAAAGACTTGATTTTTGTCACAAAATCAAGATTCTCAACATTTGCAAATGTAATTAGCAGAGATATAATCAAATGCATATGCAAATGAATGAAGTAACACAACATTATGGATATCAAAGACATATAACATCTTCCAAGAGTTGATCAACATCTTTTCGTAACATTTTCTTTTTTCGTTTTGTATTTGAAATCGATGTTTGTTTTCTAAAACTATTTTCATCAGTCCAAGTTCCTTATGAAATTCCCGTTCCCAATACAATGCACAATTTTTCACATTTTAAACATGGGGTAAAATTCTTTCTACGAAAAATATCTCTTTGTTCTCGCGCCTAGAGGCGATTGAAAATGTTCAACTTTTATTTTAATGAAATGCAATCTCACGTTCTAAAAGTTTGATGTCAGAGATGAAAATGTCAAAATATCTAAGAATTTGACGATTTTCGGGTATTGATTTTACTTCACTTAGTGAAGGTAAAGGACCATTAATTTGTGCAGAATTGGGTTGGGGACCAACATTAGAAGACTCGGACATAGGTGTGATAACCCAAGGTGTGTTAGAAATATCTTTTTGAGCTTACTAAAGTGACATGTGCTTTTGAATAGTTAAATGGTTTGTTATAAACAACATTTTCTAATTTTGATCGACTCTCGTCTTCTGCATCTAATTCCTCTTGACGGTTATATTCAACAACACTCATTATGGAATCATCAATTCTATGTTCTCGTGACAGTAAACTTCAGGAGTTGGTTTGAATAATGTGGTTTGAAAACTTAGGTTTGTAATCAGCAAGATTCGGTCCATATCCATTTGGATTTGGTTTGAAAGAAAACTTTTGAATCATTGTGATGGATTCACCATGTTTATAAAAACATTTCAAACTCTTTGATTTTGTTTCTGTAAGTCGACAATTTCTTCAAGATAGTTATCTATTCGTCTTCGTGGAATGTTTTTGTACTCGAGAACTGCTTTTGACAAGTTAACAACTCGCCTTGGCTTTTGAGTTTCCAAAGTAAGAGCGCTCAGCTTGTTGTTTATGATCATATTTCAGTTGTTCTATTTGAGACACCAAAGCATTCTTGGATGCGACTAGATCACGATCTGTCGCTCTAATGATTTTTCATTTTGGAAAGATTTAGCAAAAGCGACTTCAAAACCTTGTTCACATTTTTCTTGAGTTTTAAAAAAGTTGAGTTGTCTTTTTAAACATTCAATATCCCGTGTTAACAGCAGCATTTTTGTTTTTAATTGATGATTGAGTTCACAACATTGTTCCATTCGGGATGTTGGTCTTTAAGTAGGAGGTCAATATCCGATTAGGCAAAGGTTCAGTGTGTTTAACGTGAGTCTCAACATGATCATTATTTAGATCCTCAAGTATAACCACAGAGTTAACTTGATTATCAATGGTAACCGTGAGGTCATCTTGATCATCAAATGTAACTATCTGGATCTAGTTGAGTATCCTCGTATGAGGTGTGGACGGCTCATGTTGAACATTTTGAGCCTCGCCGGATTCGATGTTGACCGAGATATTAGATCTGATAAATATGGTTTGATCCGGTACTGAGACAAGCGTTGTCATACACTGGGCCTGTGTCACCATGTAGAGTTCTTGCATGTTTGCCATTAACATCACAAACGTGCATTAGCTTGCAAGTCCTCCATATCATCATCGATCTGATTGGCCATAAAGTTGTGTTCTTTGTTGGTAAGAGTTCCACCAGCTTCATCCTTTAGAGCCAAGAGTAAAGCCTCCTTGTGATAAGCGCTGCCTCTTGTCCTCGGCTTTGGGCATGCATTAGCCAGATTACCCTTCTCATTACAGCTTATAACACCAAGACCATTAATCCCATTATGAGCATTACCCTGTTCAACCACTTGAGCCCTTTGTTTTTGTGGAGCACCCATGTTATTCCTTCCCATTGTATTAAACCCTTGACCACCGCCCATCTGACGAACATTACCACGATTCTGAACTTCAACACGCCCATTGTGAAATGTACCGATTCCTTGTGTTAGATGAGGTACGAATGCGATTGTTGGATTTGTTAGAGTATCGGCCAAAGGCTCTAGCAATCATGACAAACCCTTGTTGCAATGCATCGAAAGCTTCTCAGATCTTCATTAGATTCACTGTATAGTGCTTGATCATTGTTGTTGTTGTATGGAACCAATTGAGTTTCTTGAGATTGTTGCTTTGATGGATCATATGGTGTGATTGTTGCAGTTGGTTGAGCAGTGGTTGTGGAGGATTTGTGAATACAGTTTGTAAGGTCGGGAATTGAGGATGACAAGCTTGAGCCCACAAAGCTAATTGTTGGTTATCCGAAGTGAAGGTGAAACAGCTTTGTCCATGGATAATCCTTTCTTTGTCAACTTTTTGATGAGGCTTCAAATAGTCGCACAATAGTCCGTAGATGTAGCATGATGAAGATTCTTTGCTTGACGGATGAAGATGACATACTTTTCCCAATCAGGACCAAGACTACTCAGGAACTTAGTGTTGACTGCAATTCTTGGCATAATAATGTTGTGTTTGTCCAAGTCATTGATGATGTCTGAGAATCGATGATGATAAGACTCTAATGTCTCTCCTAGTTCAATCATGAAGTGTTCATAATCCAAGTATATTTTGGATTCCATATCTTCTTTGTTGAGTTCAGTGCCTTCCATGAGAAGATGAATATGTTCCCACATTGCCTTAGCCGTCTTTTGAGCATCAACACTTCGAAGGATCGGATTGGGTAATCCCAAAAGGATGTATTGCATTGCTAGTTCATCGGCTTCAAAATGTAGAAGTTCATCACCAGTGAGGTCAGTGAGACGTGCAATGTTGGTGACATCATCTCTTGGTGGATTGGCATTTGGATCTCCGGTGTAACGATAAAGAGGCATATGAAATGGACCATCCAACCTTCTTTAAGAACTTTCCATGTGTCTTCTTTAGATCACAGAACCTAAAGAACCTTATCACCCATTGATCATAGTTTCCGGGAGTGAGCATTGGAGGTCTATCAAGTGATCCAGCCTCACGAATGGATTGTTGGCTACTTAAAGCTTCACACATCTTTGCAAACTAAGACGGTTCCTTCATAGTATTCCTGGATGGATGTTGATTGTTAAAGTTTGTGTAAGGTTATACTTGAAGACTAGGTGGTGGTTGAATCATTTGTGGTTGAATTGCTCCTTGTTGTGGAAAATGTTGTTGTTGAAATTGTTGTTGATAAACTTGTTGTTGTAGATTGAATTGTTGTTGTTGAGGACTAAGTTGTTGTTATTGTTGAGAATACACATGAGGAAAGTAGTTAGAGTATGGTGGTTGAGACATCTTGAAAACTTGTGTTGTAAAATGGATCTTTGTAGTCGAGTGAAACGTTGTTGATGAAGAATCCTTAAACGTAGAAATCAAGCTTAGGCAAAGAAAACCTTAGACGTAAAAACACCAACTTACGCGTAAGAAGGAATCTTACGCGTATGATTAGCTTACGCGTAGGGTTAAGGAACCTTAGTTTATGCTTAAAACAAAAGCTTAGTAGTAGAATGCTTAGGCGTAAGATTTGCTTAGGCGTAAGACAAGGCTTAGGCGTAAGGAAATGCTTATGCGTAAAGGATTCTACGCGTAAGATATTGCTTAGGCGTAAAAGCTAGGGTTTTGCCCAAAAATCCTTTACACTTATTCCAAAGGTAAAAGATATCCAAAGTCAAGTGTTTTCGTGCTTATCCAAGCAAGAAAATATCGAGTAAACCAAGAAAATCAAGATCAAAACAAGGAATGCTTACGCCGTAACAACTAGGGTTTTGTTACGCGTAGGTTTTGCCAAAACCGAGATTTCCGCCCAAAAGTGTTTCTAAACCCAATTTTTGTGATGAGACAACTTCAATATCACCAAAAGAACACAAAAGTGTGAAACTTGATGATCCAAAACTCTTATCACCTTACGCCGTAAAATGATAACACGTATAGAATCAAGCTTAAAAACAAAGAAAGACACGTAAAGTTTCAAACTTTTTGCCAAAAACTTAAACTTTAACACCTAATAACCTTGAAAGTACAAGAATCTTGGATTTGAAAGTGTAAAAAATAAAGCTTTTTGCGTTTCAAAGTTTGAGAACGAGCCTTACGTGTATAACCATAAAACTTCAAAAACAAAAGAAACTTTCACCCAACTATTTGGCGATTGATACCACTGTTAGGTTCCCATATTTGTAACACAAGCATCAATATGTAAGAAAGATAGATGAGATGATCGGTTGAACACTTAACACACACACACACGTATGAATGAGACAAGTTATGCATTGGAGTGAAATGATAATGTGAACAACCAACCCTCAAGTGAGGGTTTACATGGGTATTTATAGGAAGGAACTAGGGCAACATGCAAGTTCCCTTCCTTTCCCTTCTTGGGCTTTGGATAGGCTTATGGGCTTTCTACATGAGCCTAACCTGATTACTAACATAAAAGCCATAATTAAGCTAACTATTACATATTAATTACTAACACTTGAATACTAGTTTAGGAGTGATTCCAACAAAGAACTCTTATGCATAAGGGTCTACAATGGGACTACGCGTATCCTGTGAAGGATATGCGTAAACTTGGATTCCTACGCCTAAGGGCTACTCTTACGAGTAAACCTTACGCGTAAGTCCTTAACCTAAGCCTACGCGTAAGCTCTTAAGCTAAGGGTATACTCCAACGCGTAAGTCAATCTTACGCCTAAGGGTTACTCCTACGCCTAAGCTTACGTCTACGCTTAAAATAGTCATGTTTACGCATAAGCTTACTTGCTTACGCCTAAGCCAATTGTAAATTTATTTTGAAATGTTACGCGTACAAACTTGTAATAAGTTACTCATAATGTCACAAAACCAAAATGTCACCAATAAGCTACAAAAAGTTAAAACGTTGTGTGTTTAAGTGAAATTTGGACTTTAAAACTCAAAATTAACCTACTCCCGTAACTTATCACGTCAACTTTGAACTATTGGACTAAATGTGACTTTGGACTCGTAACATTCATAAACATAACAACTTCAAAAATTGGACAATAAAATCAAATTTTGACTAACATAATGTCTTTCGATATGTTGGTTCTCTTGTCTCAATATCTTTCAGATCACGAAATGGACGTCAACATGGAAACTCTCAATGCATCCAACGAACTCACAGTGGAAGATATCTTCCCAACGGGTTACAAAGAAATCAATTGGAAAGAAAAATCTCAGGGTCTATTTTGAGAACTTCACCTGCTCGAGGTTGAATCACTATCTAAAGTACTAGTGGATTCCTTAAGGGCTTCCTCAAGTGCACTTTCAATTATCCTATTCAATTTCTTAAGCTCTCCAATTTCACTAACGATACGATCTCGAAGTTAGTTGGCAAAGGTTGGATCAAGTGGTGGGTATTCGTTAGATGGTAAGTTATGGTTTGGTGGGTTATCACCTTCCATGATGAAAAGTAATGGGGCTACGAACAAATTCACGAAGAAGGGGGATAGACTACGAGGAAGCTAAAATTGATAAAAAAAATCTTACTTGATAGGAATCAAGCAAGGGAACCTAAACGAGATAGAAATCTAACTAGCTATTCTATTCCCCGGCAGAGGCGCCAAAAACTTGATGTGCGTACAAGGCGCGTTCGGGGTCAAAGGAAACTTCCTTTTCGTCGAGCAAATTTTTCAACACCCTAGGCAAAGGAACCTAATCGTTATAGTATAGTATTGGGTAAGCCTCGGGTATTGATATCGTTCTCTAGGGGAATAGGAATGCTAGTGAGAAATTACTGCGCTAAGGTTGAGGTTGAGGAAGATTGTTTTTTTATCTTTTTATATTTTTTTTATAAAGCTAAGGGTAAAATCTTGGGGTTTGGATTTGGGGGTTGGTACTTCTACTGATTACTCTACTGATCTAATTATCTAAACTAAGGGGTAGTCTATGTCTTTTTGAAGTGTGCTCGTATGATGATTAAAGATGTGTTTACCTAGATACTATTACTCCCTAGTTATCTTTTATTGGTGGTTGAATTTTCACGTCCTTATTCTTAACGCGTTGTGTTTTCTAAGGTCGTAGGGTGTGCTTTTATTCCTAACTCTTTGAGACTACCTTAAGGTTAATGACTACGAAATGTCTAGGATTCATAAACTTAACACTAAGGTTATCTTCGGATGTTTAGCCTACAATTCCACTAGTAACTATAAACTAATGTTCAACAAAGATTAATCAAGCATTAAAAACATAACGATGGCTTCATGCACTCCTAAGCCAATTACAAATAAGATAAGAGACAACCAATTAATAATTAATAAATAGGTTTCATAGATCTAAGCAAACACACAAGTAAATTAGTCGGACATGTTAAATATGAAAGCATACACACATTCAATCAAAGACATAATGAAATCAAGGGAATAAATAACTTATCTCGATGTAAAATAGGGTATGAGAACCCTAAAATATTGTCCAAACCGGACTACAATCGTTTTAGGTTTTTACTCCACAAGTCTACCTCCCTAAAAGTCTGAAAATTCGATTTCTATATATAATTTTACAACATAATGGCGCCGCTTTTATAGGTGGGACGCCCGACGCCGCTATTAGGGTTTTATCTTGCCAAGTCATCACCGACGGTGTCACGTAGGTTTGTGACGCCGCCTTCTTCAGCTTGTGGCGTGCGAATCTCGATCTAGGCCGCCCGAGAAGAAAAGTCTTCGTGGACGCCCTTACTTCAAAGCTCGACGCCGCCGTGCAAAATAGCAAATTCGCCTCCCGAAGTCGTCACAAAATAGAGACGGTAAGCCCTCTGCTTGGGACGCCGTCACGTGTTATTCCAAAATGCGTTTGAGTGTCTTGATCTTGACTTAGCCATTTTCTTCACATATCCACTCTTTTCGTCCAAAATGCATCATTCCAGCATTTTGCTTTCAAGAGACCTAAAAATTGAAAAGGAACGAAGTTAAGCAAAGAACGGATATAAAAGTGGGCGATTAAGGGCTTAAATGACCCCTTAAAATGTACGTTTTAAACCCTTATCAGTTCTGTGTAGTTGTGCTTAGACTTAGCCTAAGCTTAGTGAGGAGTTTACACCACACTTGTCATTCAATCCCAAGTATTATTCCGCAAACACTTCGGTAATATGTTCTTATGAATCGTTTTAATAAGAATATAAACGTTAAAAAATCTCTTGTGCATTTACTTTACTTTAACTTGTTAAACTGATTTTTCAAACTACTTTACTTAAGTTATGGATCACGATTAGCTTTAATTGTAATTTTGCTACTTGTGATACGGGAACAACAGAGATCTTATCGGGGTGCCCCATTGGGGAGAGATGCTCCCCGAAACCCGCTCCGATCCCCGTTGGAGATCTTATCGGGGCGCCTTTTTCGGACGCAATGCTCTACTAAATAAATGTTTTTCCCAATTTATTAGAGCACTCCCATCCATAACACCATAACACCAATAACACCGTCCACGTCAGCGCCACATCAGCTTTAACATTTAACATTAACATCCCCAAAAAACACTCCCATCCATAACATCCCAATAACACCATAACACCAATAATATTTCATATTTTCAATTTCAACCCTTAAACTAAAACAAACACTTCATTTATTAAACTAAAACAAACATTTCATTGAAACTAAAAAGATATTACAATACGAGATTAAAAATAAAAATACAACGAAATAAAAAAAAAAAAAAACTGCAATTAAAACGTTACAACAAATTAAAGGAAATAATGATCTACCGACGAGGTTTCAAGTTATATTTTGCGATGATTCGATCTTTTTCGGCCATTGATCCATCCTTTGCATCGACCATTGGATATTGCCCCTCAAGAAGACGCCATCAAAAACTTGATATCTTCCGACCTTGTTAATGTGAGATCTCTTTCCTGTTGGGCCCGTTATGCCGCCGAGACTTCTCGCTTGATACTTAAACTCGCTTTGCCATAGTTTCGTGGAAATAAGCTCGACGAGCTCGCTCCTCCAAAGGCTTGTTCCCCGGCACTTGTTGTAGTCTCGGATCTTGCTTTCTTGGTAGCACGTTTCTTTCCCATGGGGAGTGGTTGTTCATCATTACCAAACAAAGCCTCGTTTGTTTGGCTTGGGACTTCGCCGTTAAATCAACCGTTCCGGCTGCCTCCCATTTCTTATACCGACGCGAAAACATCCCAAGCGCCATCGAGACCAAAAAGGTGCTCCTCGCTTTTCCTCACGATACCATTGCTTTGCCCGTTTCATCACATCCACCTCTCTTTCACCGCTTCGCTGGATCCCGCTGCGCACTTATGTAACAAGAGTTGAACTTTGTGCATATCCCGCTCAACGATGTCCATTTGCTTGACATCATGTCCTTGGTGTGCGCTTGAAAGTTGAGTCTATTGAACTCATTTCTGCCATACCAAAACGTATCTCTAGGTTGGCACTTTCCAACTTTGGATCCTTCAAAATGCCTATGTAACACCTTGCAAGTAATGCTTCCTCTCGCTGAATTCTAACGATTGGTAAATCTACAACCTCCTCATCGTAATCAATTGTTTCGGCTCTGGTCTTTGGATTTTTGGATTTTCGCCTATCGACCTTTTCCTTTTTGGTGGAGATGTGGGTGTCTCAGCAACATCTTGTGTTTCAGTTTGTGATTGTTGTGACTGTTGTGTGAATTGTAGGTTTTGAAAGTTGGAGTTTAAGGTGTTTTGTTGGTTTTGTTGTTAAACAGCAGTAATGTTTGTTGTTGTTGCCACATTTCTTGGCTTGATAAGCCTAGTGGGTTGGGGTTTGAAGATGAACCCGCGTTCGGGTTAGATGATGAACCCGGGTTTGAGGGATTCCACCCATCGTTGAGAAGATTGAAGAAAGTATCGGCCTCCCGACATTGTTTTTTTTTGCGCTAATTGAAGTTGAAAGATTGAGAGTATTGAGAGGATTTAGAAGTGGAAGTGTGAATAAAAATGGTGTTTTAATTGTGTATTTATAGTGGTAAAAAAATGTTTTTGATTTTTTTTTTAATAAATTCTAGCCGTTAGGGGTGTTTTTTTTTAAAAATTTTAAAAGTTAACGGCTAGTAGCCGTTAGAGGGGCTAGATATGAAAAAATTTTGAAGTTTTTTTTTTCTTAACGCCGCTACAAGTATGGGGTAACGCAAGGGGACCAACGCCGTGACACAAACACACTTCCAAAGGTAATAACGGGCCAACGCCGTTATTTGTGGGTATAACGCCGTTTCAAGTAACAATGGAAGTGCTCTTATTACTTTTACACCATATTTTAGCAATATGATTATATGCAATAACTTGAAGCATTAAAAACCCACTAATAATATATTAAATACTAGCCTTGATAAGTTTTCAAACAAAATTAAACATAAATAATAATAAATAGAGGAAGTTGGCTAAGTCCAAAGGCCACCATAAAGCCCCGAGGCTTTGAGTCTAACTTAAAGACTCGTAAATAAAAAAAAGTACTCTTTCGGAATAATCCCTTAAAGATCAAAACTTCTTTTATAAGTACTGCACAAAAGAAGTTTTTTTAGTCAGAATTAATCTTGCAAAGATACAACAACAACAACAACAACAAACACAATCCCGCCAAGGCAGGGTATGGGAATCTTGCAAAGATACAAAACTGTAAAAATACGAGAATCATGTTTTTAATACGTAAATACTAACATATCAATATATGAATATAATAGATCTATATGTACATATATGTTTCGGAAGGCCGTAAGTGCGCGTGATGCCATGGCCTCGCGACCTCTCCAACAGGATAAAAATCTCTGTTAATGCCTTGAAACTCGTCTCGAAATGATAAGCATGTCCCACCCTTTTTCAAAAACTTTAAATTTTATGTTTTCTATAAGGTTCGAATTTTTTCGCCATCCCTGTGACAAACCATGTAACCCCTTGCTCTTAGCTTGGTATTTTCATACAATAACTGGCGTCACCAACGGTGAACTTGCACTGATTAATATTTATTCAATTCAGGAATTCAGGTTATATTCTCAATACCATTTTTTATCCCATAATAATCTCAATCTCATTTTTCCAGAAAAGACTAAAAAAACAATCGTCAAACATTAATTACGAGGACACTGTCTAACACGTGTGACTTCTGACTATCATGATTCATGGCATATACGCTGCCATTTCCCTATAATTCAAAGCTAGGGCCATTTTTTCTCAAGTTAATTTTTTGTTTTTTTCTTATGCTTTTCAACGCTACAATATGTTTTCTTCGAGCATGTACATCAATAACTTGGTTTAAAGTTTAACATCGTCTATGTCAGCGTCACGTTAGCTTTAACATTTCATATTAACATCCTCAAAAAACACCCACATCAATAACATCCCATGTTAAACTTTAACATTTCACCTTAACAAAAAAAAAAAAAACAGCCACAACAATAACACCCACAACTAAAGTTGGATTTTTTTTTTTTTTTTTTTTAGGTTTAACGCCCATTAGGGCAATAACGTGTCGCCATTAACGCTCAAATAAAGCCGGAGGTCCAAGGCTAACGCCATATAACGCCGGACAAAACTTGGTTAACGCCGGAAGTGGCGTTACTAATGTAACTGCTCTTAACTATAAGCTGAGTTTCTAGACTACAACTACCTAACCACTTAACTTTACTTATCATTTTATTGTTTGAGAGTATCTTCTTTTTTATAGATTTTTAGAAAATAATCTAAACGCTAAAATATTGAGAATGTCTGCTCGTCTTTGGTCAACAATCACACGCATGAATCCATCCTAGCTCTCTCCCCCCTCACGTATGAGGGGTCAACATTACAAACTAGCAGAATAAACGTATATTACGGTGACGAATACTCTGTAATCAAAATTTTTGACAAACAATATTTTTCAACTACATATTTTTTGTGATAATTTACTTTACACATATCGAGAATTTTGTAGAATAACTTTAGCGCACAATATTTCTTATTAAAATGTCAAGTACCTATATATCATGATGCAATAACGATACGAAAACAGTAGTCAGTAGTATTACAAGGTTATGATCATTGACGATCAAAAATACTTGTTAATCAAGAATGTTTTGTAATATTCGTCAAAATATTATATAATATGTAAACATAAAAAAGTATAAACTAGTTCTTGCGTTATATGATTAATAGTATATATGACATTGCTTGTATAAACTATGGTTTTAAAAAATTACTCATTTTTATGCTTTATAAATCACATAAAAATCTTTGTCTTTAACATGTACGATTCTTTTCAATCGAATTTATTAGCAAAATGATTAGGACTTCACTAAACTTGTACAAAAATACATAAATAGATGATAAATGTTTTTTGAATATGCAGTTTTCAAATATTTTAAATGTTTATAACCAAACAAAAATTTGGCATAAAACTTAAATTAATGAATGTGTGAAAAACGTAGAGGGGGTTGATAACATAAAATGTATGTTATATTTATCTGTCTTATCCCATAATTATTACTCATTTATTATGTGTTTATATTTGAATTGATACCTAATTCATTACTTTCGTAATTTTCAGTATTTACGGAGCAATTTCGGTAAATACACGGAAAACAACAGGATTTAGAGCATAAATGAAAAATATGTATGCAACATGTGAAGAGCATACGACGTATCCGCTTCTGGAGATACGCCGTATCAACATCTGGAAGAATTCACTAAATATTGGTGAATTAGAAGACATACGGCGTATTAAACTATAATAACACGTCGTATCTGAAGCTCTGCAGTTGATGTGTCGTTGTGTGTAGGTAAATTTCATTATCAAGTTTTACTATTTATATTTGCCGACTTACCTATAACAAACATTTACGGACAGCTACCCCGTCGAGGGTGAGTTAGTTGGTAAGTAGGGCATCGATCACTAAGAGTTGATTTCTAATATATTAATTCTAAAGGTATTCTACTAAATTAACCTAAACTAACAAAAATGAAGGTTCAGCCTTAGAGATTGACGCGAGTTTTATTTTTTAATAAGTTGATAAAGTAAAACAAACCATAAAAGTAAGAAGACACTAAACAAGGATAGGAAGAACGTATTAACCAAGTTAATCATATAAGATGTTTGATTAGTCTAAGACATGTAATGACGATACTCATGACCTAGCGTTTATCAGACCTAAACCAAGGTCGTCCATAGTCCCAGATTTGCGTATTAAGTTTTTCAACAGATATAATCCTGTCACGATTACTCAAAATTCGCATAAAGCACACCTTAATGATTATCAGTTTATTATTTATCCACCTAGGGCTTACATTAACATGTTAACAAATATTAATGAAGTAATAAACATAACAAATACTCATGACTAAGTAAACTATTAAATTAGAATAAATCAAAACATCACATAGTTCGTTGGTAGTTACCCTAGCTTCGGTAGTTTTAAGTTTCGGTAATATTTGCTTGCTTAGGAGAATTGACCAAAGGACCCTAGGGAAGTAGGTAGCGAGGGTTGATAAGAATTGACCAAAGGAATATCAATCCCTCACGTGTAAATTGACCAAAGGATCACCGTTCGGAAGGAGGAACTTAAGAAGTTAGGGATGGGTGTCTAAGATGCTAGCGCCCGTGCAAACATTGTTTCGAATCTTGCATGTAGGAAACTTAATGACTTAGCATAGGTTGCTAGAGATCCCCGTCACCCCAAAGGATAGTGCCTTTGATTTCGTGTAGGAATCTATGTCTAATAGAGATTATAAGTTCACTTGCAAACTTAGAAATCTAAGTTTGCACGTTAGAGAGTTGATTTTACATTGTCATTCAAATTAATGTTTTCCACATAACACTTTGTAATTCTTTGATTCTTATCAATAAAAAAAAATTTGAAAAGTTATATTTTATGTCATAACCGAAATGGATCTAAACTAGTGTTTTATTTTAATCAAAATTATTTGGGACAAACACATCTTTTCTGTCTAATACCATTCATGTCCGATGGTTTCTAGACGAATACATCCAAGATGTTTGCTAATAGCTGTACCAGTTGGTTCTAAACTCGGGGTGTGATGTTGACTCCGATTGTGATGGGTTGATCTAGGTATTCAGGGTGTATGATGACTTTCACTTGTTTGGGATTGTCTCACAGAATAGGCTCCCACGCGATCTCCCTGATATTGCTCTCTTCCATCGCCGCCGTTAGGCTTATGTCTTTTCCAGGGTAGTTGCTTTTTACGGTAGCGACTTCCGCTCTTGTTGTAAATTCTATCAAAGACCTGATAGTTGAAACTTCCATGTTAAGCTTCTAAAGTGCTATTCTTCCAAGTATGACATTGTACTTGGATGTGAATTTGACAATGTGGAATTGTAACATGATTGTTCTTGACAACGGGTGTGTTCCTACTGTGAGTTCTAGGGTAACTACACCTTCAGGATATGATAATTCTCCTGAGAAACAGATTAGTGGTGTGTTTAGAGGTTTGAGGCTTGACCTTATATGTTCTGGGAGTTCTTTGAAACAATGTTTGTACATTATGTAGACTGAACTCCCTCCATCCATTTATATTCTACTAACCCTATGTGAGGCTATCATTGTTGTTATGACAATGGGTCGGATGATGGTATAAATGTATCCTATGGAATGCTTCGCGATGGGGTATATTGCCAGGTCTCTATGTGTAACACCCCAACCCGACAAGGGTAAAGATATCGCAATCTGAGTTTCATATGAACTTTAAATACTATACATAGCGAAGGCCTTTACAAAAATATTCAAAAGAAAACATAAATAGCTAAACTTCAAAATAAATCTAAGATCTCTATGATCAAATCTTGCTCTCACTCACTCTCAAACCAGATCGACTATCCCATAAGCTTATCTTGAGCAAATACGCGCGAGGAGGAAAAGAAAAGTGCGGTGAGCTTACAAAGCCAGGTGAAGAGATATAACAAAACAAAAGCTAAACAAAAACATAAATACGATTTGAACAAAGCGAATAACAAAATATTGGCGAGCGAGAATAATGAATCATTGAGGATTCGCGAAACACAATTGCATAGAAATCCGGAAAAACAATTAGCAATCAAGGACAAACACATAGCATATTGATGACTCCAACGCAAAACACATCAAAATAACCCAGGACACTTAACATATCAAGAAGAAATAAATTACATATAAACCAAGCGAAAAGTCTAAGGCTAGCGAAACACTTCCTAGAAAAATAAACATGGCATTCAACAAATTAATTAACCTTCACTTAACACATTTAATTCAATATTGCAGCGGCCGGAAATAGCAGTTCAAATCATGAGTCTCACTAAACAAATAGAAACATAGTAGACAAACTATAATTAAAAAGACCAAAAAAAAACATAGCATAACATTAGCAATTATCAAAGCAGGATATCATAAGCTAAACAGGTTCTCGGATCAAATCCTAACATCAGCGAGTTTAAGCATGGCGGTCACATGGCGAGATAAAACACTAGCATTATAAGCAAAGTTCACAAAATTAACCGAACAAATTATACATACTAAACTTATAGAATACTCACTTTCACACTAGCACATTCATCTCACATATCAACAACTTCACTCAACGATAAACTAACATAACATCAGATGACAGCATGCGAATCAGATTTAAACATACTAATCATAACCTAGCATAGTAGACGGTAGTCACATAAACATGCAAAAGCATAACCACATATAATAACATATAATAAGCAGAGCACATAATTATTAACACTTGAACATACCGAATCATAATCAGAATACTTAACATAGAAATATGAGATAAAGATTTAGTTAACTACCACGAGCCCAGAACATATCATATCAAAAACATCATAACTATATAGAAATAATCTTAGAAATAATTCGAGTAGGCTAGCTCCCAGAGTTTTATGAAGGCAGCGTGCACCGACATCATTCATCTAAACAAATCATATCGGATAACAGATCAGATCTAGGATGCATCCATACGCCCCAACAGACATACATTGATTATATAATATAACTTGAGCTCATAACATATAACAGAGATAAGGGGCGTGGCGAGAACTTCACTCTACGCCCTAGAGTCATGTCGAGAGGTGCATCACGACACGGACATGGAACCCCATGACTAGTTACTATTTGGCTCGGGTGTCAAACTAACTTAGGTCAAACAATTTTTCATAAATGACACAGATCATAATCAAACACAAAGTTCAACAGATAACATATCAGATAACTCATATCATAAAGTTCATATTCAACTATTCATAGGTCAAAGTTCCTATCACGGTCACAATCATACATTCATAATAGAAGTTCATAATTAAACTTAGTGAAGTTCAATAAATATGCATATCAAAGTCTTCATAACACAAGTTCAAAACAAATATTTCATGATTCAATAAAGCAGGTATTTTACAATTAACAGATCAAACAATCAGAGATAGGGTTCATAGCAATGGCATAGGAATCCTAATAAGTAAAATAAAAAGCGACGAAAAGAACATCATAAGGAACCTTTCTTGAAAAGGTCAGAATAGCTGTCTGATAACATAAATGTCTTAAAGTAAGACAGAATATCCGTACCTTAAAGCAAATGAGAGGAAAGCAAACGAATGTAAGAATATGAAGATGTGTGATGGCGTCTCCCCCGAATCTACGGTTATGGTTTTTTAATATTTATTAGCATCATTAATGTTATAGCAGTTTATCGCATTAATACTTTTAGAGTTGTCAGAATATTCTCATTTTAGTGACAGACGAAATTACAACATTTTAGAGTATTCCCCATTAATTAACCAACTTCCTATTTAGGTACTAGGGTTTTTCATAATCTTTAATATTACTTAATACGCATTAAATTCACATGTTCTTCTTAATGATTTTCACTTTGACCAAGAAAGCAAATAATAACAAATAGAAGTTATCTCAAAACTCATGCGTGTCTCTACAAAATCAACTCACACTTGTCGAACCCATAATTTCTCAGAATTACAAATTTACACCTTTGACATCTTTAATTTCACGATCTAACCTTATATTATCAGATTTTACTATTTAGCCCAAAGGTTTTAGAATTTGCAAAACGTACCCTTTTCAATTTAATAACAACTCAAATGGCCCTCTAAGTATCCAAAATTACATGTTTAACCCCCACACTTATTTTATACGTTTAAGTACAAGCATTTTACTTGTTTACAAAATAACCCTTAAGTTTCATAATTTACAAAACCAACCCAAAACTTTTATTTAGAACCGAAATATGTATAATTCAAGTACAAAACCCTTAGCTCATCATTGTTACTTCATTAGTACCCTTAATGATAACAAGCAAACCCTAGTTTATAAAAACCCTAATCGTCCCTTTTTAAATCCTTTCCTTTTTCATACGCGATCTAATAATAAAACCCCAAACAATTCACACAAGCTTCGAATTCATGAACATGTATTTTATACAGGTCGTATATCATATAAGAGTCTTCAGAAAATTAATATCATGGTCCCAAAAATTATTATACGCTCATTCGTTATTTTTATACGCTTTTAGGGTTTTAATTCCAAATAATTCCATACGACTTATTAAACATGCATGGCTAATTTTTACGTGTTATATATGACTTGTAGGACTGAAAATAATATTAGGAACATACCCTTGATGTGCTTTGGTCGTTAGAACAAAAGAAACCAAAAACTCCCACTCGCCGAAACCCTAACCAACCTAAAAACTAACCACGATCGACACAGCACCTTAGAGCCTCGAACCAGATTTTTAACACCTTCTCTACCTTCAAACTCGTCCAAGAAAAATAGCTCCAGGCCTTGGGAATCAGATGTCGAATATGGAGGGTTTGAGTCGGTTTTTAATCGGCAATTAGGGATTAGATTAAACCGTGTATGTGTATATATATATGGTTTACTAATTTTCTTGTGGGCTTAATATTATAATGGACTCAAAATAAATGGGATCTTAATTTTATAAATTTGTATTGGGCTTTTATTAATTTTATTCTTTTATAAAACTTAATAAATACATTAACTATATGTATAAAAGACAAAACTGATTTTATAAGATTATAAACTATACAAATTAACTTTACAAAGTCTTTAAAATTGTACATTATAGTGGCGAACTCCATCCATTGATTTTATATTCTACTAAACACATGTGAGGCTATCATTGTTGTTATGACAATGGGTCGGATGATGGTATAAATGTATCCTATGGAATGCTTCGCGATGGGGTATATTGCCAGGTCTCTATGACTTGGTTGCCTCTTTTTGTGCCCGAGTGCCATGATTGGGTCATGTTGACACTTCCTATTGTTTCCTTGGGGAACTTTTGTTCCATTCGGTTATTGTCATCTACCCTGGGTTGTATTTCAGGGTGGGCAGGTTTGTTTGTCCAAATAGTGAGGTTGCCCCTGTGAGTTTTTTGTTTAGGATGTCCAGGCTTGGGTAGATTGGGTAAATGCTTTATCCTTATCTATGAGAGTTCCATAGTGTTAGATTTTGCTGGGTAGGTGTTTGAGATTTGTTCTAAGTATAGGGTAGGTTGCATGTTATTTCCAGGGGGAGGGGCTAGGAGGAAATGTCAGGGTGTCCTTCTGAATGCCATACCCAGGGTGGTTCCTAGGTAATGCATTGGCCTGATTGCTATATGTAAAGTAATGCGTAAAAGGATAAGCAGGTTGGTATGTGTTTTCCTGAGTTTTTTCCGATAAGTGGGCATAGTGTGACCCGATTTGAATGTTTATTAGTCCTTTTCTCTAATACCCTCTAGCGCCCTTTGCTGCTCCTTGAATTCTGGATGGTTGAGACATTGGAGGTTGTGTGAATGGTCTGAGAGTATGACGTCTCTCACAGGACCATGTAGGTTTCTTTAGAGGAGGAGATGTGTGTAGGTTTGTAAGGTTAGATGTTGCATGTGTCTCCCTCGAAGGTTTCTTTGTATGGTTTCTAGATGACTAGTGAGTCTCTTTTTTGGGTATTTGTTGGCTTTTCTCTAGGTGAAAAGAGTATTCCACTCGGATAGGTCTGAGGTGGTTTTTGGGTATGTCTGAAATTTTAGGGGGTTATTCACCAGACATGTTTGGTTAAGAGACCTGTATATAAAGGAAAAAATTTATGGATTTTTGAGTGAGAAATGAGTGAAAATAGGTGAAAGTTTTTGAGAAATTTGCGGATATATTATATCATGTCCCCACGGATGGCGCCATATTTACGTTTGATATGTAAATCGGTTTAGAGATAGGATGGGAATGGTTTTGTTGTTTGGTTTTTTGTGTTGAACGGTAAGGACCCGATGAGATTGATAAGGATCAAGAAGTTTTGGTAACACTTAAACAAAGATCATACTTTACTGTTGTGAGACAGTATTTGCCCTAGTGTGTTAAACTTGTGAAGTTGTTGTGTTGCTCTCATTTTATAAAGAGGCTTGTAGGGTTTAGAGATAAACCCTTTGGGAATGATCAACGGCTGCTAGAGAGCTAGATGTTGATCATGTGAGAGCAGACAAAGAGGAAAAGTGTTGTGCGCTCCTTGGCTCGTACAAAGTGGTGTTTGTCGTGCGTCCCCACTGCATTTGCGTGTCCAAATGGTATATTTTAATCGCTAGTGACAGTTGGGGAGCAGTAGTACTAGCGTACTTAGCCTGGCCTGAGAGGCTTTAGCAGGCCCTGCGCGGCCAGGGATTTAAGCCGGGCTTTTCGTAAAATGTTTGTTGATGAATTTAGGTAATGAGCTTGATTCATGTGTTTAATTAGTGGGCTTTGACCACTATCATTTATACAACTATTTAATTGTCAAGTTCAATTTATATAAATAAGTTTATCCGGGAGGTTATTAATAACTCCTAAAGTGATTTTAATACCCTTTAACATTTTTTATTATTTATTTTTATAATTTTATTTTTATTATAAAATTTCAAATAAAAAGTACAGAACATAAAATATAAATTTTGACAAGTCAAAAATAAAAATAAAAAAACATAAAAAATATGGAGCACAAAACCATAAAAAACTATCTTCTCCTGTTAATAAAGTGGGTAAAACTGCATTTTAAAAAGTATGGAACATAAATTATAAAGTTTGACAAATTAAAAGTAACAAAGGACAAAAAATACCGAACAAAAAACCATAAAAAATTGTCTTCTATTGTTAATAAAGTGAGAACAAAGAGGAAAAGAGGGCAACAAGGGGTATAAGAGGGATACAAGGGTACCGTCAACAACGCGAGTGGCGATCCTCTCAAAAGTGTTAATAAGATAAAAAAAATGTATTTCATTCTTTCCGGAAGGGAAAAAAAGAAGTACCCCCCATCGTAGTGAACCTCTCTTTGTGATCGGGATGAGGTAGATGCCTCCCAATTGGGGGGCGGATCGAATCGGAGTTTCCTTAGGTAGCCACCGACCTACAATTATCCTTAAACTTCCGTGCTTGGTGGAGAAGAAGCGAACAAAGGTACACTCGCAAAGAATATTAACCGTCTGATCTAACAGCCAGGAAGAGATCAATAAAAATTTCGGTCAAATGGGCAGTTTGGTTATTTGACCCATTTTTTAATTTTACTCTCAAACTTCAAACTGTCATAACTTTAAAACGATAAACTTTTACGAAAAACCGATCTCACTGTAATTTTTATAATTTAATTATTTTTAATTTGGTATAATTTTGATGTATAAATCAATTTTTTTTAGATTTTACATGGGTAATGATTTTATTGAAATTTTTGGCATCTTTGGTCCTAATTTTGTCTAATTAAAGGTTGAATTAAGCAAAACTTAAAACACGAAAGTTGTAATTTTTTGGCTATTTTTCACCTAGAATTTGAATCACTCAATTCCGATATAAATGAGTGAAATATCGCATTTTGAAAATGACATTTTAAACATATTTAGTGCACACAATGTGTTTGATTAAATGTTTAAGATATATTTTCCTTATAAAAATACATTTAAATACGCTTATTGGTGTCACAATACATTTTTAGTTTTTGTTCATAAAAAAAACTGATAAACAAGATTAACTGATAAACAAAACTAGCGAATAAACTAGATTAACTGATTATAAAGACTAACTGATGAACAAGACGTTGTGAGATAAGAGCTCAGGGGTCCGAGTGTTGGCTCGTGCTCACTCCAGTTGGTGCCCCACTAGGCCAGGAGAGTTGCCGGAGCTATTCCTTGTGGGGTGGACAATGGCTGGTGTCAAAAAACATCCGGAATCGGGGTGTCCCGCTAATCTACACCTTTTGTGGAACTGATGAACAAGACGACCTCAATGTATATATTGTTCATCAGTGTTCATAATCAATGTTGTTCTTCAATGTTCTTCGGAAACATACTCTATTTATCAAGGTTTTTCATCATTGATTTGCATCTACGCTATGAACTATTTTTAACAAACTTTTATTTTACAGTTTATTTTTTCACAACTAGACTTTTTTAGTTTGGTTTCACTTTTTTAATTGAACGTCAACCATAACAACATCGTGTATAAATATTAGGCTTTTGTTGGTAACTTGGTGACGAGGCACGTGCGGTAGGACTAGAGAATATGAATACAAACAGCAATTTCTAAATAGATTGAGATTGGGATATATCGTAGGGCCAATATCATCACGTGCACCTCTCTTCAGTCTTTGTCTTCTGCCCCAAATTGGCCCAAAATAATAAAATTGGCCCAATTATTAAGATATGACATTTTGGAGTCATACATAATTTAATGTCATCCAAACACCCTACCTATTCCCAACACTTCATTCGAGTCCCCAACTCTATTATATTATTTCCATTAATCATCATACCATTAAGAAAACAATAATCCATGTAAGGGTAGTGGCAATGGGGCACGGTATGGTTCGATTTGGCCTCATACCGAGCGACAACACCATTGCCTCTTATACGGTATGGTTCGGTTTGGATGGAGAGCGGCAAAGATTGCCGAATCGGCATGGAGATGGAGCGTGTATATTCACTTCAAAAATTGGACCGTTGCACCCTTTAAAAAAAAATGACCGTTACATTTAATAAAAAAATTTTAAAAAAAAATTCCCCTTATAAATATTAATTCATCCTCCTCACATTTTATTCCAAATCTCATTCTTTTTACGCAAACAAATCAACTACAACACTCAAAAAAATGTCTTCATCCTCCTCTCCTTCATCCGATGACGAGTTAATTTTTCCCGACGAGTCTTCCAAACTATTGTTATCCACTGGTAGTACCCTATCAACCTTTCTAGCTGTGCGCGATTCCATTGAAGACACGGCAAGCTCAAGCACTACCGAAACCCGGGGGCAGTCTCTCACCCGCTTTCGTGATGAAGCATTACAAACTCTAATGACTGACTATTTCGTCGAACGACCAAAGTTTCCCGACAATGTTTTTCGTGATAGATTTCGAATAAGCTTATTTTTAAGAATTGTTGGTGATGTTGAAGCGAGATTTGAATGGTTTCAAGAGGCCCAAGGCCCTTGAGGAAAAAAGTTTCACGGCGTTACAAAAATGCACATCGGCCATTCGGCAACTCGCAACGGGTGAACCTCCGGATAGATTTGATGACTATTTAAAGGGTTAATATACAAAAAAGTTACTAAACTTTCAAAAAAATTTGTCCTAAGTCACTAATGTTTATCTTATGTCATCTAGGTTACTATACTTTCACGTAGCAGGTTATCTTGAGGATACCAATAGTGAGACAACCGGTTGTTACCGGTTAAGGTATATGCACCGAGTTGTGGCACATGTTATCTAGAGGTTGCTAAAACTTCGAAAAATTTGTCCAAGTCCTAATGTTTCATTCCACGTCATCTAATTAGTCTAAACTTTGCGAAAAATTTGTCCTAAGTCACTAATGAAAAATTTGTCCTAAGTCACGAGTTGTGGCACATGTTATTGAACCTTTAAAATTATACGTTTTATACAATTTTATACACCTTTTATACGTTTTAATTCATTTTCATTCGTTTTATACGTTTGTTTTGTTTTTCGTTTTTGTCGTTTTTATCGTTTTAAATGAGTTTTTGTCCATTTTCACGTCCGTTTTATACGTTTTATGTTTTCATCCGTTTTTATACGTTTTTGTCTGTTTTTATATGGTTTTATACATTATTTATATACGTTTTTAGTTTTCATCCGTTTTTCTTACGTTTTCATCCCTTTTTATACGTTTTCGTCCGTTTTTCTTACGTTTTCGCCTATTTTCTTATTTTTTCAAACATAAAAAGGGGCCAGCGAATGAAACATAGAAAAGCCGGGCAAAAACATAAGAAAAAAAAACGAAAAATGCGAAAACGATAAAGCGGAGCGTATGAAAGCGAATAAAAGCGTATAAAAATGTACAAAACCATATAAAATGGACAAAGCGTATAAACGGATGAAAACATAAAAACGTATAAAAGCGGGGCGTAAAAATGGGACAAAAGCGTATAAAAGCGGACAAAAGCGTAAAAACAAACAAAAGCGATATAAAAGCGAATAAAATGAATAAAAGCGTATAAAAGGTGTATAAAATCGTATAAAGCGTAAAATTTTAAAGGTTCATAACATGTGCACAACTCGTGACTAAGGACAAAATTTTCATTAGTGACTTAGGACAAATTTTTAGCAAAGTTTAGTACCTTAGATGACAGGAATGAAACATTAGTGACTTAAGACAAATTTTTCGAAAAGTTTAGTGACTTGTTTGTATAGGTTTAGTAACGTATGTGCCACAACCGGTTACCAATCCTTCGAGTGACTAGGGTGACACTTATAAAAATGTTTAGTAACATATGTGAAAAACCCGTGAAGTATAGTGACCTAGATGACAGAATACAAACATTAGTGACTTAGGACAATTTTTTTTGAAAGTTTAGTAACATTTTTGTATATTAACATGGCACGAAGAACGTCAGATTAATCTTCACATAGTTATTTTTTAAATTCGGTTTTTTTTTATAAAGTTTGTTTTATAAAGTTTTTTTTTTTTTAATATTAAATATTTTGTAGGAAAATGCCTTGATAATTTTTGCCATGCGATAATTGAATTATATTGTCGAGAGTTCTTACGTAGGCCAGCCCATGACATGGCGTTACACGATTATTCTAGGCACATGAAGAAAAACATCACATTCCTGGAATGCTTGGTAGTATTGATTGCACACATTTCGTTTGGCGAAATTGTCTTAGGGATTTGAAAGGCTAATATAAGAGAGGTGATCCCCAATACCCGACTATTAAGCTTGAAGTCATCGCTTCAAATGATTTGTGGATTTGGAATTCATTTTTTGGTCCTCCCGGTGTAAACAACGACATCAATGTTTTGAATCAATCTCCATTGTATCTTACTGAGCGAAATGGAACGGCACCAAACAGTTCATTTTCTCTAAATGAACGCTTACAAGCGTGGATATTATCTTCTGCTGATGGAATCTATCATCACGTATTCAGCGTTTGTTAAAGCATATAAGTATCTTACCAAGGAAAAGAGATTCAAGAAGCTACAAGTCTGCAAGAAAGGATGTCGAGCGAGCTTTTGGCGTCTTAAGGCAAAATGGATGATTCTCGGTCGTCCTCTCCGGGGTATGTCGAAAAGATTGACTCCTCGTTTATCGTGTATTATATTTCACAATATGATTTTAAAAGGCGGCGAGATGGCAATATCACGGTTCATATAATAGATCGCCGGTCGTAGCGGGATTCGACGACAATGTACTACGGGGAGTTAATCGATGAAGATATCCATAACCGTCTCCGATATGATCTTACGGAGCATGTAGCGGCTCAAGACTTACCATACCTCGATGACTAGTGTAATTTTCTTTTTTTTCTAAGTTTTATGTAATTATCTTTTAATTATTAATGAAATATTAGGTTTTTATTAAATTGTTTAATATAATTATGTCTATAAAAAATAAAAAAATAAAATTAGGTGAGGTATAAAATCATGGTTGCCACTAAAAAAGTATGGTGAGGTATGAGTGAGGTATGCGATGAGGTGGAATGATATTATTGGTGGGTGGTGAGGTATGGTTGAGGTATGGGATCATGGTTGCCAATACCCTAAGGGCTCGTTTGGTTCGCAGAATGTTTTTGACGGAATTGGAATCTGTTTAAGGAATTGGAATGTGAAGGAATGGAATGTTAGAAATTGAAATCCTTAGGATTTAAAATCTGGCGGAATTGAAATCTGCAAATACTAGCGCATGTTTGGTTAGAAGAATGAAATGGGAAAAAACAATTATATTAAAATATTTAAAATTTAATTTTAGTTTAAGCTTAGTAAACTAAATATTATTTAATAAATAAATTACTTATCAAATTGTAATAATAATTTTTTAAATAATATTATATAAACTAATATATTAAATAAATATTATTTTTATATAAAATACAATTGTATTTTTAAAGTATAAATTAAAAAAGTAAGCTATAAATAAATTATATTTAATTTAAAAAAAATTAAATATAATAATAATAAATTTTTTTAAATAAATAATAATTTATGTTCAATTTAAATAAATAATAATTTTTAAATCTTAATAACATGGTTGTTTATAAAAAATAATAGTAATAACAATAATAATTAAATGATCGTTTATAATAATAATAATAATAATAATAATAATAATAAATAAATAAAATAAATAAATAAATAAATAAAACAAAAATTAAAAATTAAAAAAAATAATAATAAAAAATAAAAAATAAAAATAAAATAAATAAATAAATAAATAAAATAATAATAATAATATTAATAATAATCTTAATAAAAATAATAATATTAATAATAATAATAATAATAATAATAATAATAATAATAGCAATGACAATGATAAAGATAATATGAATTCTATGAAATTGTAAACAATCCTTCTCATATTGTCATGGAATGTTGAATTCCATATATATGGGATTTTGAAATAATTTTATTTCATTCCGTTTGCCAACCAAACACAGTAAGGAATGTAATTCAGATTCCAAATTCTTTAAATTTTTCAACCAAACACGTTATGAAATGGAATTGGATTTCAATTCCACGAGAATCCTTAGGATTTCGCCGAACCAAACGGGTCCTAACTTCTTATTGAGAGATTCCAATGTACCCTCTTGGGGGTTTTACCCGCATGTTACTTAACTAAACCAAACAAGGTAAATAACCAAGCGGAGTAACATAATACCGAGCTAGTTTAATTGCAGCAAATATTATATAACACAAACAAAAATATTAAGTTTAAAAAACCTTTAAAAAGTCAAATTAGACATTTAATATGAGACAAAGATAGTATTATCTAAATGCAAATAGCATTAGTAATTGTTTTTAACGTAGTGATATTGTCTAACACACATTACTAATTTTAGTTTTGATCACATCCTGTTAGAAAATTAGGTTATGGCCCAATGTGTTTTTTTTTAATCAAAATTTTAAGTTCGTAACCTAACATATGTGATCATTAGAACATATCATTTAAAGTTTTAGTTGTATTATTTTGTTAGTTTGAGAATAAAAAAAACGGGCCTCCCTTATTACTAATTCATGGCTCCATCCTTGCTAGTTGTCAATCAAATAATTCTGTCTCATCAACAAAAGTCTTTGTTTCTAATGCCGAATATCATTGTTGTCTTCAAAAATAGTTTATCCACTGCAATTGGTTACTATCAGAATTTTGATTCTTTATCAAGATATCTATTTTTTTTTTAGTAATTATAGTTTACACTACAATTTGAGCTTTTCCTATTTCGTCGCTCGATTACGAGAGAGTCTTAGGCAATAGATTATTGTCCCTCATGACCGAACCTGCCAAAAAATAAAAATATAAATAGAGAAAGTTTTGATTGCCGGGAGAGTTGCGTCGGAGACATCTTTATCATAAGACATGATCCCGTCTGTGGGTTCAAATCCATTAAGGTTCTCATGTAATTGCTTAATAAAACCTATTTCCTATGAGGAATTATGAAACTTAACACATCCAACAAAATGTGTATCTCCGCCCCTAACTTTAAAAGCCCACAAGAAACATGAAAGATAAAACCACGATTTAAATTCCATGGCCTTCACGGCTTCACATCATAGTAGTTGCATGTAGGGGTGTCATTCGTACGACCGAGCCGAACGACCAATTAGAAACGGTGGTCGGTCAATCGGTTCAAAAATATATTGGTCAATCGGGTCAACCCGAATTGACCCGAAGTTTTAAACAAGGTCGGGTTCGTATGTTTTTTAGCCTTGGACCAGAACCCGACTAACCCGGTTCAACTACACTTTTTGATGAAAATACCTGGGTTGACCGGAACCGAATTGACCGAGCGATTGACCCAGAGTTGGCCCAGAACCGAATTGACCCGACCCGAGTTGACCCAGAGTTTTAAACAAGGTCGGGTTCGGGTATGTTTTTTATTGCTTGACCGAGTTGACCCGACAGAGTTGACCCGAACCCGGCCGGGTCAACCCGAATAACACCCCTAGTTGCATGTTCTGGCAACCAAGTTGTCATCTCGAGAACGAGACAACTTGTTTATAAATTATAATGCTTATTTTTACGGGTATTATTAAGCTTGAAAAATATTTTATCTCTGTATCATACTCCTATAAATCTTGGTGGGTATAGCGTATCTATATCGTACATACTCTATGTTGTTTTGGCATTTTTATCTTTGGTACTTGTTAATACAAATCCGGGCACTTCTCTGCGAAGGTTAGTGTAGGCTATCTTCTCAAAGAATAGATCTTGTATTAAGTAGAGATCTCGGCTGAAAGCTGCTAAGAAAATAAGACACCGTTAGTCTCACTGCGGAAGGGGGCTTCCGCGGTCAACCTCCGGTGTGAGAATAAGTACGAGTTTAGAGAGATAAAGTGAGTTCTAGAGAGAGAGAGTGTGTGTATTTGTTACCGTTTGAATGTCGGCGAGAGCCCCTATTTATATGGTTGATCTTTCTGTATAAATGTTCTCATGGTCGGTCAGTAGAAGCGGCGTTTTGTAGTGGGGAATGGCGTAAGTCAACCAGAGCTTGACTTATTGTTGTGGCAATAGTTTTGGGGGAATCTATCCCGCTTTTCCTTTTTAGGGACTGTGGGTGATAGTACCTCCATCTCATGTGAGATTCCTTACTCTTTAGCTGGGGCGCGGTTGGGGCCTCCTCCGGAAGTGTCCCTCATCCACGGTTTGACATCCTCGTCCAGGTAGTATCCTGCGGGTGTGGACAGTGCTCGAGTGGATCTGGTCTAATGGGTTGCATTCCGGGTCCGTCTCTAACTCTTCTGTGTGTCCGGGGGTATCGTACACGATCAGTACGTTAACAATTAAGGGTGAATAATTATGTTTTGAGTTGAAGATGCATACCGTTAAATGTAAATTCTGAAAGTGTCAAAATCACTTTTATACAATCTAAGCAGACAACTATCATTCACGTTTGAGACCTCGCTGGATATTTGGAGTTTTCTGCTCTAGTGATATAGTTGATCGATCTTGGAATTTGAGAATTAAATAATTTCCAAAGCAATCTTGAACAACTGAAAGGTGGGGTGAAGTGAACCTTCAGTGGTCCAAATAAAAGATTTTGTGTTAATGGAACGAATAAATCATATAGAGCTCTTGTTGGATTTATGGTGTACGTGTTATAAAAGTATAAAAGGGGAATAATCAAGTTAACAATCCGGAGTTCACGAAATACATAAATGGTTAAATCAAAAAACACTCAAGTTCTAAGGTACGAGAAGGATGAGCAAACGCGCATATATCGTGTTGTAAGTTATGTTCGAAAGAAAATAAAAATAAAAATGTGTTGTACTAAACGAAACAAAAAGCAGTTAAACGCGGTTGAAAACTTTTTTGGCTGATAGAAACGCAATTTTGCCTAACCACGGGTGTAAGGCCCTTTGACCACCTTATTTTGTTTTGGCAATATCAAAGTAACTAAAATGAATGTGCGTTTGGTACCTTCGAATTCGTCTTTGAGCTTAACTTTAAAAATCGTAAAATAAAACACAACCACAATAAATAAGGTGAGACACTAAAATCACCAACTCTGGGTAACATTACATGGAAGGTTCTAAGAAACAAGGAAAAAGAACAAGTGCAAAGCGTTATCGGGTAATTACTCTTTCCATTTTAAAAAGTGTAAAAAAAATAAAAAATAAACAAATTATGATATATGAAATTAATGTTGTTTTGATTGATAAAATCTACTTTTACCCTAATAATTAATATATAATTAGAATTGAATAATTAATGCATGTTTTGATTATGATGGTAAATTAGGAAAACCAATCATAATTACTATCCAAAAATAAAAAATGGACACTTTTTTAGAACAAAAATAAGTAGTAAGGTGCACACTTTTTATGGGACGAAAAGAGTAGCATTATAGTTTTGAAAACGCTATAAATAGTAATGTAGTTGCCGGTTATGTTACTCCGTCCGTCCCATATTAATTGTCTAGTTTGACTTTTTGTTATATTTATTTTTCAACTTTGACCTTGAATATTTTGTTTGTATTATATAATACTTGATACAAAATATATGAATGAATTTTTAAATATATTTTCATTGATACAATTTTCATCAAATATTATATAACACAAACAAAAATATCTAATGTCAAAGTTAAGTAAGAAAGACTACAAAAGTCAAACATGACAACTAATATAGGACGAAAGGAGTAGTTAATTGTCAACGTACATACTGAATGGAAATGTGTTATTATTCCACCGACCAGCATTGGTCTCATGTTGGTGCAACTAAGGGTGGAAACAAGACAAAACTCCCGTGAAAAGCTCATAATCAGATTGATAAAAAGCTCGAACGAATTGAGCTTAAACGAGCTCGAGTCTAAGTTTGGACCCATTTAATACTCGAGCTCGAGCCCGAGCTTTTTATATAAAGATCGATTAAACACACGAGTCTAAGTGAACCTTAAAAATACATATGTTCATATAGAGTACGTATATATAAATAAGGATAATTGTTTGTAAATGTAACGAAGTTATCACTTTTTGCTAAGTTGTGTATGTATTTATTACTCCGTCTAAATAATACAAACATTTTACTAAGCATACTATTATGTGTAAAGATTAAGGTTGCCTATTTTTTTTGGTTGACGTGGCATGGATTATCCCAATTTAATTGTTTATAAATGTATCGAAGTTTTCACTTTTTACTAAATTGTGTATTGTGTCTATTTTGGTTAGAATTAATTACATAAATCGTTCTTGTGGTTAGGCTCAATTGCAAGTTTCGTCCGTCACTTTTAGAACTCACCCATACCAGACAAACAAACACTCACGTGTTAAACCAACACAATCTTTTTCCTCAAATCTGCTATTCTATTTTCTCTCCAAAACCATACAAAATCACTATCACCAACATTCTCTCTAAAATTCTTACCAGAACTAGATTTTGATCCACCACCACCCATCAACATCAGATCCACCATTACCATCTAACCCGCAACCATAAGATCCACCACCGATGTTGCTCGCCGGAATCAATGGCCAACCACTGCTGTTCTGGGGGTTGGTTTTAAGAAGGTGATATGTTGTAACTTTTAAGATAGTGTGGTTTCGAAAATGGTGGGTTTTGAGATATTGAAATTGTTGATTAATATGAGTTTTACTTTTGGAGAAAGTAAGAACGATTGTTAACAATGGTTACTATTGTTGATTGTGTGTTATTTTTTAATCAGTGTTTTTTTCTTATTATGAAAAAATATATTAAAACTGAAATAATGCAATAAGAAATGGGGAAAGAATATGTTGAAAGTCACGGTGGATTATTAAAGAACAAAGAGGGTTTTGGATTGTTAGTTGCTTGGCGATTAAAAAAGGTGATCGGATCACTTGGATTAAAAATGGTGATGGTCGGAAATCATTGGTGGTAGCCGGGAAAAATGGGGATGGAGAGGAGAAGGTTTAATTGTTGGTTGTGTATTGGTTTTTGTGTTTTGGTTGATATTTGGATTTTTTATTTATTTATTTTTCTTTTGATAGAAAAGAAAAAGAGAAAAAGAATGGGTGGTTGTGGCTTGTCGGAAAAAATGTTGGTTGAAGAAGAAAAGGTAAGGATTGGTTTCTTACGTTTTGGAGTGATGGGTGAAACTTGCAATTGGGCCTAACCACAAGGACGATTTATATAATTAATTCTAACCAAAATAGACACAATACACAACTAGTAAAAAGTGAAAACTTCGATACATTTATAAACAATTAGATTGGGATAATCAATGTCATGCCAGCAAAAAAAGGCAACCTTAATCTTTACACATAATAGTATGATTAGTAAAATGTTTGTATTATTTAGACGGATTAATAGATACATACACAATTTAACAAAAAGTGATAACTTCGTTATATTTACAAACAATTATCCCATATAAATATGTATAAACGAGCTCAAATTAAATAAACGGGCTCAAACGTAATGTGCTTAACGAGCATAGTTTCATTTGAGCATTACTTCTTTTAACATGTCATAAAATTAGTTAAGTCTGAGGGGAGCCCGAACCTAAGATTATGAAATATTTCATAACCCGTGCTCGAGCTAAAATTATGAGGCTCGAAACAAGCGTGAGCTGTATATATAAAAATAATTCGAGGTCAAGCTGCGATAGACTTATGTTCGGCTTAGCTCGTTTCCACCAGTAAGTGCGACTTGTTGATAACGTAATTTTCTAGCGTGTCGGCTTTTGTTACATTTCATACCTCTTTTTAGTTTTGTAAAATAAAAATGTCTATTATTCGCTTGTGTATAGCTCTAATTAATATACTTTTTAAATGTTAGAGAACATCTTAGGGCCCGTTTGGTTCGGTGGAATCCTAAGGATTCTGGTGGAATTGGAATTCAATTCCATTTCATAACGTGTTTGGTTGAAAATTTTAAAGAATTTGGAATCTGAATTCCATTCCTTACTATGTTTGGTTGGTAAACGGAATGGAATGAAATTCCCAAATCCCATATATATGGAATTCACATTCCATGCAATATTTGAGAAGGATTGTTTACTATTCCATGAAATTCATATTATTTTTATCATTGTCATTGCTATTATTATTATTATTATTATTATTATTATTATTATTATTTTATTTATTTATTTTTATTTTTTATTATTATTTTTTTTTGTTTTTGTTTTTTTTATTTATTTATTTTATTTTATTATTATTATTATTATTATTATTATTATTATAAATGATCATTTAATTAAGGGCTAAGGTTTACTTAAGGGCTAAGGTTTACTTTGTTTCATTTCTTAAGGGCTAAGGTTTACTTTGTTTCATTTCTGCGAACCAAACGAGCCCTTATTGTATTACTTAAGGGCTAAGGTTTACTTTGTTTCATTTCTATTTTTGAAACGATCAAACTGAAATTGGAACATGAGTTGACATCGTATGAAAATAAATAAATTTCAAAAATAGTTAACTGATAAGTGTCTCTCACAAACTTTATATTTTTATTATTATTATTTTTTTCAAATATTTTCAGCTAGAGGTCATTTTAGTCATTTAATTTATTTTTTTAATTTCATTCAAAACTTCAAACGTAAATAATTTTCAAACGACAAATTTTTACGAAAAACAGATTTCATCATAAATTTTAAAATTTAATTATCTTTACTTAAGTATGCGTTTGGTATATGAATTGCAACTTTTTTTTTTCAACTTTTTAAATGGGTGTTGATTTTTTTTTGTTGAAATTTTTGGCATTTTTGACTCTATTTTTCTTTAGTTTAAAGGCGAATTATGCAAAACTTAAAACACGAAAGTTGTAGTTTTTTGGCTATTTTTTTCTCAGAATCCGATATGATATGAGTGAGATATCGCGCGTTAAAGATGAAGTTTCAGTCATATTTAGGGCACACAAAGTGTTTGATAAAATGACTAAAAGAGATTTTCTTATAAAAGTATATTTAAAAGAACTAATTGATGTACTGCAATACATCTTTTGTTATTTTTGTTATTTTTAGCTTTCTTTTAACTGATGAACAAAGATTAAATGATGAACATACTGACTGATAAATAACAACCAACTGATAAACTTATGAACAATGTGACTATAACTGATAAACATTGTGATTTTTTAGACAACTAATGAACCTTATGATTTTTTTTGAAAACTTGATAAACTGATGAACATTCTAATTATTTTTAGGAAACTGATGAACTGATTAATATTACCAATTTTTTGTTAGAAAATTGATGAACATCGTAATCTAACTTATTAATATTGTGATATAACTGATGAATAAAAATAAAGAGAACTGATAACATTATGATAAACTTATAAACAACTATTTTTATTGATGAATAACACTTTTTATTGATAAAAAATATTTTTTATTGATGAACAAAGGAACAACTCTTTTTATTCATAAACAACAGTTTTATTAATAAAAAAAATATATCTTTTGCGAGGGCAATAATCTTGTTAATGTCATGAGTCTTGATAAACAATAGTACTATGAGAGAGAAAGTTAATAAACAAAATTAAATTCAATGAACAAGATTAACTGGTGAACAACACTTAATCAGTTAATATGTTTTATTCATCAATTAATATTGTTCATCAGTTCATCAGTATTGAATAAGATTGATGAACAAGGCTAACTGAAATGATTAAAAAATATCACTTTTTGAATCTTACATTAATAAAATGATTAATGATGCGTTGTGGTACAAAAATTAGAGCATTTAACGCAATTTTAACACTAAAAATCTAAGCTAGACATTTCATCAAACATCTTGTGTGCAACAAATATGACTAAAACGCATATTTAACGTGCGATATCTCATTCATTTCATATCAGATTACAGTGATTCAAAATTCTGAGTTAAGAGTGAACCAAAGTCTACAACTTTCGTGTTTTAAGTATTTCATGATTCGGCAGTTTTTAAGTAAAAAACAAGATCGAAAATGGCAAAATTATCAAGAAAATCAAAACCCAATAAATATGTAAAAGAAAAAAGTTTCAAAATGATTAACAATATTTATACCAAATTAAAGAGAATTAAATTTTAAAAATCGTGGTGAAATCGGTTTTTGCTAAAAGCTTGTCGTTTGTGAGTTATATGCATTTTAAGTTTGAGAGTGAAAAAGGATAAACATGTTAAAAGACAAAAATGCCCTTTGACCGGAAATAATAATAAAAAAATGATTTTGACTATAGCTCATCCAACAATAGAGAATATTTTTTAAACTTTTTAGTTTTTGTTTCTTTTTAAATAATCCGTCACCATTGAAACATAACCATGAGTCATCTTTATGTGATTCGAATATAACTGTTGATCGAAATTCTTTTACATAACAATACAATAATGTATTTACCCAAAAATACAAACATCTTAAACATACAATAATGAATTTACCCAAAAATTTAAATATCTTAATCATGTTTTATAGAAAATTATAGTAGATATATAAAATTCCTAATTATATCTACAAATCATAATGCGAACGGATATTCCAAGAATCTTTGTAAAACAATAATAAAGCAGTCGGTCCAAGAGTGAGCTGTTCATAGCCCACAAGTTAGGCCGTTAGAGCATATACAACAATAACACCATAACACCAATAACACCGTCCACGTCAACGCCACATCAGCTTTAACATTTAACATTAACATCCCCAAAAAACACCCACAACAATAACATCCCAATAACATCAATAACATTTCATATTTTCAATTTCAACCCCTAAACTAAAACAAACACTTCATTTATTAAACTAAAACAAACACTACATTAAAATTGAAAACATATTACAATACGAGATTAAAAAAAAAATACAACGAAATAAAAAAAACACTGCAAATAAAACGTTATAACAAATTAAAGGAAATGACGAGAATACGATCTACTGCGAGGTTTCAAGTTATATTTTTTGATGATTCGATCTTTTTCGTCATTGATCCACTCCACGACCATTGGATCTTGCCCTTCAGTAGGCGTCATCAAAAACTTTATCTCTTCCAACTTTGTTATTGTGAGATCTTTTTCTGGGCTCGATCGCCGCTCGAACTTCTCGTTTCAAAGCGATACTCGTTTGCTATAGTTTCGGTGAAATAAGCTGACGAGCTCGTTCCTCCAGTGCTTGTTCCCCCGGTACTTGTTGTAGTCTCGGATCTTGCTTTCTTGGTAGCACGTTTCTTTCCCATGGGACGAGGTTGTTCATCATGACCAAACAAAGCCTCGTTTGTTTGGCTTGGGACTTCGCCGGTTAAATCAGCCGGTTCCGGCGTCTCCCATTTCTTATAATGACGCCAAAACTTCCCAGCGTCATCGAGACCAAAAGCTGATCCCTTGGTTTCCTCACGATACCATTGCTTTGCGCGTTGCATCACATCCACTCACTTTCCCAGCCGTTGATCCCGTTTCGCACGTTTGTAATGAGAGTTGAACTTTGTGCATATGTCGTTCAAAGTTTTCCACTTGCTTGACAGCATGTCCTTGTTGCGCCGTTGAAAGTTATTTTTATTGAACTCATTTTCGACCCGATACCAAAAGCGTATCTACGGGTTGGCACTTTCCAACTTTCGGATCCTCCGAAACAGCTATGTAACATGTTGCCAGTAATGCTTCCTCTCCGGAGTCCAAGCGTGCGTTAACAACAACTTCCTCTTCATCGAGAATCAAGCGGTTCGGGCTCGGGGTCTTTGGATTTTTTTGATTTTCGCTTAACACGACCTTTTCCTTTTTTTGGAGGAGACGTGGGTGTGTCAGCAACATCATGTGTTTCAGTTTGTGATTGTTGTGTGAATTGTAGGTTTTGAAAGTTGGAGTTTAAGGTGTTTTGTTGTTGCCAATACAGAAATGTTTGATGTTGTTGCCACATTTCTTGGCTCGAAGCGCCTAGTGGGTTGGGGTTTGAAGATGAGCCCGCGTTCGGGTTAGATGATGAACCCGGGTTTGAGGGATTCCACCCCCCGGCGAGAAGATTGAAGAAACTATCGTCGTTGCCTCCCGACATTGTTTTTTTTTTTTTTGCAGTTAATCGAAGTTGAAAGATTGAGAGTATTGAGAGGATTTAGTAGTGGAAGTGTGAAAAGAAATGGTGTTTTAATTGGGTATTTATAGTGGTAAAAAAAGGTTTTTGATTTTTTTTTTAAACTAGCCGTTTAGGGTAGTTTTTGAATTTTTTTTTGAAATATAACGGCTAGTAGCCGTTTAGGGTAGTAAAGTGTAAATTTTTTGAATTTTTTTTCCTCCCCTAACGCCCGTTGCCAAACCAACGCAGGTACCCTTTCCTTTGATTAACGCCGTCGCTACAATGGGGGTAACGGCCATAAAGCCGTTATTTAGCTTTTAACGCCGTTATGGCGTTACCGTTGTACGTGCTCTTATATTCGATATTCAACCATTCGTTATATTCAACACAATCCCAAAAGTATTTCCCTCACCGCCTCTTGATAACTATCCTCTCAACATCTCAGTTATTCTAGAGACATCCAACCGCCTCTCTCAAATGGTGGAACATTGTCGATAAACAGTAGCGCTTCTAATCCCGATTTGTTATTGAAGTTTTGTTTTGGTATGTTTGATGTGCAAAACTCGGCTACAAAGAATTTGGGTTTAGTTTTTGGTTATAAAGAAAATCCATCATTGGTTTTGTGTAAAGGTTGAACCTTGATAGTTAATTTGATAGTTTAGGGAGCTGGGTGAGTTGCGAAAAAGGGATATTGTCGTGCTGCACGAACAATAAAAAAGGAATGCAAATTTCTTGTTTGTTTCCTTGATTATTAAGTTTGTAATATGGTTTGTCGTTAGTGGTCAGTCCGTTTTGGTAACCAACTGGATACGTATCTGATTTAACTTCTAAATATTTCTAGACCGGAGACCCGTGATGTTTAAGATTGTATGTAAGTAAGTTTGCTGGTCGTTGGATTGGTAGTATAATTTCTTTGTAAGGGTTCTATTTCAGATTTGATTATGAGTTTCAGAAGTACCCACTCAAGAAAAGGAATTAAATTACTAATTTTATTTCGTTTCTTTAATGGCATGTTTTTGAAATTTATTGTATTATGGTATTGTGTAGAAAGAAACCGGTGAAAGCGAAAGAAGTATATGTGAAGAAAGCTAAAAAGAGAGAGATACAAGTGTTAATACAAATAAGCCGTAAAAACGTTTATTTATATTTTACGATCTTCTAATGTTTTGTCGATAACAAACGTAAAATCATTTTAACGAAACAAATAGAGTACGTAAATAGTTTGAGTTAATAGTTTTCTAACACATTTACGTTTTCACATAAAACACTAAAACAAGCATAAGTGTTTTTATGATTTAGATATATATGTACAACAACTAATGTTTACATATTGGGTTAGCACATACTTAAACTAAGTATACTAAAATGGGTTAAAACATGTAAATACTAAAAATGAGTAAAAACATGTTAATACTAAAATGGTTAAAAACTAGCAAATGGTATTGACCCATAACTCATGGTTTTATATATACCACTTAACCAAGTTCATTGTATCTAGAAAGAAAACCATGGATCAACCCATGACCCATAACCAAAAATACCCATGGGCAAAGAGGAGCGTTCCATGGATCCCTGGCTTTGTGCTAGCCGAATCCCAAGTGGAAGGGATCCGTGGGATCCGGGGAACAGTAGAGAATTTTCTCTATAAATAAAGAGCCATTTCTTCCTTTCTATGCATCACTTTTTACACATACTTCCCCCAAGTATTCTAACCCTCTAACCTCATATCTAAGTGATCTATGTAGTTTGTCTTTTGTTTTTGTGTGATCCTCTAGGTTCTTCTTAAAGGAGAGATCACCACTTCTTGAAGACGTGCAAGCTCAAGTCCATGAGTTGCCATGCTTCGTCATCATCAAGACAACTAAGGTTCTCTTGTTGATAGTTCTTCCTTTCTCCATAGTTGTTGGGTTGAAGGCATTAGTGAAGAATGCCGAAAGTGTCAAGATGAAAGCATTAGTGAAAGGTGCTCATCATCCGTGTCAAAGCATTAGTGAAGAATGCTAAATGTGTCAAGACGAAGACATTAGTGAAGGGTGCTAAGCGTTGTGTCAAAGGCATTAGTGAAAGATGCCAAAGAATCAAATCAAGTAGTATTTGTGAAGAAATGCCTATGTCATATAATCGATGAGGTGCATCGTTATACATATATGTATTTGTTTATTTACAAGGACGGTGATATCCTTGATGGTGTTGTAACAAGGAGTAGATCTCCTTGAGATTAGGTGTTGTGTCGTGAAGGGTGGTAGTTCCTCCATAGTAATGGAACTAGGTGCTTAGCCTAGTACCTAATAAAGGGTAGGCGACGTTGTGATAGGATTAGTTCTCCTAAGGTGTGAAAGAACTCGGTGGTTAGCCTAGCACCGTATAAAGGGTAGGCGACGTTCTGTTAGGTGTGGTTAAGCCTTGGTGTGAAAAAACTTCGGTATTTAGCTTTGTGCAGGAAAAGGTTAATCGGCGTTGTGAAGGCTTCTCCGCACAAGGAGTTGGTGTAGTGCTACGAACTCGAGTAGGTGACTCGGGGGTGGAGTAGGGCAAGGAAGGTGTCCTTGTAGCCGAACCACTATAAATAACTTGTGTCGTGGTGATGTGCTTCTTACTCTTTATATTTCATTACACGTTTATATATTTATCTATCAACGTCCAACATAAACAATCAAATAGATTGACATAAGTCGATCTAAATATTTAAAAGGAAGTTTTAAATTGGTAAAACTATTCAACCCCCCCTTCTAGTTTTCCACAATTGGCATCAGAGCTTCGTTACCAAGTTTCTTAGAGTATGTTGTACTTTAAAAACTTGATACGATCTATGTATGTTTGAAAACTACAAAGAAGGATTATTTTTGTCATATTTTAAAATCACTATATTGTTTATTGTTGGACAATGATAGAATGTTCTAACATTTTTTTTTTTGCATTATCCATACTTGGATTTGGAGTTACCAAGAAGATCATAAAGAATTAATCTAAATATTTCTTTTCGCAAAAAGAATGTTTAGATTCCAAGAAGATCACAAAACATCTAAATACTTCTCTTCAGAAAAAGAATATTTAGCAAAGGTATGATTACTAATCACTTACTTTCAATTTTATTATTATCTTAGTTGCATGATTTATTAGTAATTGCTTTAGTAGTAATCTATATTAAAATCATCTTCAAAAATAGTATTCTTCGACTTATTTGTATAGACTACACTACGAATTCGTAATAATGACATTTTGGTTATTTGATAACCATTATCATTATTCATCACAAAGGATTTATTGACACTCCATCTACGTCAATAAAAATCTATGTGAAACTTCTTACATTATAATAAAATGGGATTTTATTATAATATTTGAAAAATAGTTCCCAAAGAATTATGACCAATTCTTTAAAAGGAGACTACGTCAAATAAGATTAGCTTAACATCGTCAAAACATCAACCACAAGTTTTAGAACCTAAAACATCAAACCTCTAGGCGCTTTAGAACTTCCAAACCAAAGGTATCAAAGAATGCTTGGTGATTTTTCTTTGTCATGCGGATCCACTGGACTTACACTAGCGGATCCCAAATGAGAGGATCAGCGGGATCAGCGCAAAGAAGCGGCTTAAATAAAAGAATGATCACTGTGGATGTTCCACAAACTACTTTCCCCTTAAGACTTCACGAACAAAAACCTAACTACTATTCACAGGAGCAACTTGATCATCTCTCTCAAGCATAACAATCACTTGTGTAAGTATAATCTTCACTACATTGTTGATTTCATTCTTTGATTACTAGGATTACAAGTTCTTCATTTTAGAGGTTGGGTTCAAATGGGTTTGTCATAATTTGTTACCACATTGTTTTCTAAGATAACCCAAATCAAAGAATGAACATTGTTAATACAAATTAAACTCATTTCTTGAATTCAATAAAAATGAATTGAGCAAAATTGTGATCAAACCCTCTAGGTTACTATTCACAATTAACACCACATTGTGGTTGCATTGTTTAGGAACAATCATGCCAAGCAACAAGCAACAAGATTACCAAGACACCGCCCACTACATACCCATGTATCATAGGAAAAATGGTCTAAGTCCGGACGATAGAAAGGCCTTTAAGTTGCTTGAAAGGAGACTATTTCATGAAGGGAGAGTTGTTGATCCATCATTTCTTGCAAATACCGACGTAAGGGAAGTTTTTGCAACTCTTGGGTTTGATTGTTTATTGGATATAAGCGAGCAAATTTGCCGTCTTTGTGCTTGAATTCTACAAGACAATGGGTATAATTAGAAATGATGATGGGTCCATCTCAATTGAATTCACCATCAATGAGCGAGAGTTTAGTCTTTCACTTATAGAGTTTGGAAGAATTATAGGGGTTCCATATCAAGGCGTTTGCATGTACTCGAATGAATGGTCTTTGGAACAACTACACACAATGGTTGATCATCATGATATTTACTACACTTTGATCCCGGAAGCAACCATGGTGAGGGACACCGTGTTCATGCCAAGAGCCTCACCATCAAGAGTCACAAGGAAGTCAAAAGTGATCCATAGGGATCCTTTTCAAATGGAGCTTTCGGAAATGTATGCATTGTATAGGAAGTGGGAAGATGTGATAAGAGAAAATGTGGTGTGCTTAGTAGGAAACAAGGACCACCCCAACGCATGTCTAAGCTTCATGATCTATTGCTTAGTGACCAATACTCAATTTAAACTTGCCTACTACATGGTCAAGAGAATGGTAAGTGTAAGAAGTATGGACAAAATGGTGCTTCCGTATGCTATGCTCCTAACCCGTCTTGCCAAATTTAATTTTGCATTAGACCCTTCTCCACAATCCCTTGATCATAGCTTTTGCAATAAAGTTATGGTACCATTAACTGAAGGTAGAACAACAAGGTTTATGGTGGAAGGCAAGAGGCCACACCCACCCACGGATTCCTCGGACGAAAGGGAGAGGTAAGGAGAAGGTGAAGGGAGTAGTAGCAACCCACTCGAAAATATCAATCTTGACCCCTTAGACTACATTAACCAATTGCCAAACATCCCTAATGAATCACCCGAATGGCAACAAACCAAGGGAATTTTCAAATGCTTCGCCAATTTCTTGAAGAAGAAGAAGTGAAGATAGTTTGATAAAGAGGGGAGGACGGGTGAAGAAGTGAAGAAGGAGGAGAAAGGTAAGGTTTGAAGAATCAGACTTGTGATGAACAATTTCAAACAATGGTTTGTAAACATTTTAAATTATGCTTGTAGTTTGTAGGTATTGCCATTTCTTGGCACTAAACAATCCTAACGTAGGCACTTGGGAAATGAGATTTTACGACCCCTTGAGTGGTCGTCGTCACTCATTCTAGGAATTTTAGCTCTTCCTACCTTGGTATACATTATATTAGTTGTGCTATTGCATTTAGTCCCCGTAGAAACAACTAGGAGAAGCATTTGATATAAAGTGCAAAGATGTACATTTCCTGAAAGCTCTCTGATCTGCAGTAGGTGGATCCCAGATTTTGAACTAGCCGGATCCCTCCCATCAGGGAACCGCGGGATCCGTAGCATCGATATGAAATCTGATTTGGCTACATCAAAACAGTCTATTAGATCACCTCTAACAAGTCAAACATAGGATACTAGAGCCAACTAAATCTTTCTCAAATAGTTGAAAATCTCATTCTCATCCATGGCTTATCTAGGATACATTTTTGAAATATTTTTTATTTATCAACTAGTCAAAACTCACCATAATTCCGCTACAACACTCACACATTATCTATCACGCTTAAATAGCACTTAGTTAGGTCTATCCTTCAATTTTAGCAAATTGATCTCAATCATCTTTGACTCAAAAATTAGTTTTTCGTTTCTTCTTATTTTTTAAGGATTTTAGTAAATTCTTCTTAGGACATCATCTAGCTTCTAGAACCTGTTATCACCATTTTTCCACATCAAATTAAATGGAATCATTGTTAAACATAGAGTTAGACTACCCAAGGTCAAATTCTCTTGGCCAAAACCATCATTAAGCACCATTACTTATTATAGTTGAGGATTTGAGATATCCAACAGCTAAAGACTTCAAAATTAAGTCAAACCCTCAAAATCCATTAATAACAAACCTTACAAAAGCATAATGATTTCACCTAAACCCTATCTGATAGCCGGATCCCTGGTCTTTAACCAGGCGGATCCCTGCTGAGAGGGATCCGCGGGATCCGTAGATACCGAAAGCATAAATCAGCTTCCATATTCGAATTCAAGTCACTTGTTGGTTCTCTAACCACTTTTAGCATTCATTAATTATCCTCCTAGAACTGATCAAAACCCCAAAAGCATGCTTAGTCCTCTAAGTGGCCAAGAATTTAATTTCCTAATTCAAATTACCCTTTATAAACCAAACAACCTTAGGGTTAAGTCACCACTCTCAATCACTTCTCAAAAATCAGCAACTAAAAGAGTTTCTTACTAGCACCATCATCACTATGACTAAGGCTCCTAGTGCTAACTCATCCACTCAAGAACCACCCAAGAAACTTGCTAGAATCATACATGAAGTTTCCTCAACCGAATCATCTCCGGTTAAGTCCACCAATGCTAGGATTTCTCCCACACCAAGGAAACCAATCAAACTTATTTCCAAGAAGAGTGTTCCCACTAGGATCTCATCACCTAATTCTACTATACCAAACATACCCTCCACAACTCAACCAACATCATTAGTGCCTAGAGCCACCTCACAATCATTTGAAGATCCTCAACTCACTTCACTTGAACTTCCAAAAACTCAAAACCATGAAAAGGATTGCTATCATTGTAAACATGGTGAAAGATTGAAACATGAACTAGATAGATTGATACATGAACTACAAGCTCAAACTAAGAATGTTTAGGAAAACTCATCTCATCATTTATCGTCATTAAAGCTTTTAGTTGAATCTAAAGTTTGGAGTAGCTCATTAGCATTAGTTTGGAGCACTTGTTTGGCTAGTTCATTCTCTTAGTTTTTAGAGATTTGGTTGTGTATCTCTTGTTTTATTGAATGAATACTTATATGCTATGATTATTTTGTGTGTTGTGCTTGTTATATTGTACATATATCTCACTTCCTCAAATAGCATTGCTTGACATTTCTTCACTGCTGAAGAAACTGTCATCAGATAGCCGGATCCCTCCCAAATACCTAGACGGATCCCTCCTTGAAGGGAACCGTGGGAACCGTGGTACAGAAACACAAATTTATACTAACTTGAGTTTTATTTGCAGGAAATTTTGCACTATACACTTGTTTTCTAATCTTTACTTTGTAGATTTTCAAAATACACATGAAGATTTTGACACCATAAAGCTAGGGGGAGCTTTGTGTCAAACGATATTGCAAAACATTTGCAACATTAATCCGTTTTTGGATTATACTTCATGATACCCCATTGCATCTTTGCAATATTCAAGGGGGAGCACGTTTTCGTCACTTAGACGAACCATTTGCAACATTAATTAGTTTATTTTACGTTATGTCCTTGACGCCCTTTCAAAGGGATGGACTCGTCAAGGGGAGTTAAGACGAGTACCATTCCCGTCACTTGCTCTCTTTACATTTTTACACAACTTTTCTTATAAAAATTGTGTTAGTTTCTTTTAACACTTTTTGTTTCGACAAAAAGGGGAGAAGAAAGTAAAACTACAAATTCAAACTTTTACGAATTTTAGATTTTCCTTAAAATAATTTTATGTTTTGTCATCAACAAAAAAGGGGAGATTGTTAATACAAATAAGCCGTAAAAAACGTTTATTTATATTTTACGATCTTCTAATGTTTTGTCGATAACAAGCGTAAAATCATTTTAACAAAACAAATAGAGTACGTAAATAGTTTGAGTTAATAGTTTTCTAACACATTTACGTTTTCACATAAAACACTAAAACAAGCATAAGTGTTTTTATGATTTAGATATATATGTACAACAACTAATGTTTACATATTGGGTTAGCACATACTTAAACTAAGTATACTAAAATGGGTTAAAACATGTAAATACTAAAAATGAGTAAAAACATGTTAATACTAAAATGGGTAAAAACTAGCAAATGGTATTGACCCATAACCCATGGTTTTATATATACCACTTAACCAAGTTCATTGTATCTAGAAAGAAAACCATGGATCAACCCATAACCCATGACCCATGACCCATAACCAAAAATAACCATGGGCAAAGAGGAGCGTTCCACGGATCCCTGACTTTGTGCTAGCCGGATCCCAAGTGGAAGGGATCCGTGGGATCCGGGGAACAGTAGAGAATTTTCTCTATAAATAGAGAGTCATTTCTTCCTTTCTATGCATCACTTTTTACACATACTTCCCCCAAGTATTCTAATCCTCTAACCTCAGATCTAAGTGATCTATGTAGTTTGTCTTTTGTTTTTGTGTGATCTTTTAGGTTCCTCTTAAAGGAGAGATCACCACTTCTTGAAGACGTGCAAGCTCAAGTCCATGAGTTGCCATGCTTCGTCATCATCAAGACAACTAAGGTTCTCTTGTTGATAGTTCTTCCTTTCTCCATAGTTGTTGGGTTGAAGGCATTCGTGAAGAATGCCGAAAGTGTCAAGATGAAAGCATTAGTGAAAGGTGCTCATCATCCGTGTCAAAGCATTAGTGAAGAATGCTAAAGGTGTCAAGACGAAGGCATTAGTGAAGGGTGCTAAGCGTTGTGTCAAAGGCATTAGTGAATGATACCAAAGAATCAAATCAAGTAGTATTTGTGAAGAAATGCCTAGGTCGTATAATCGATGAGGTGCATCGTTATACATATATGTATTTGTTTATTTACAAGGATGGTGATATCCTTGATGGTGTTGTAACAAGGAGTAGATCTCATTGAGATTAGGTGTTGTGTCGTGAAGGGTGGTAGTTCCTCCATAGTAATGGAACTAGGTGCTTAGCCTAGTACCTAATAAAGGGTAGGCGACGTTGTGATAGGATTAGTTCTCCTAAGGTGTGAAAGAACTCGGTGGTTAGCCTAGCACCGTATAAAGGGTAGGCGACGTTGTGTTAGGTGTGGTTAGCCTTGGTGTGAAAGAACTCGGTATTTAGCTTTGTACCGGAAAAAGGTTAAGCGACGTTGTAAAGGCTTCTCCGCCACAAGGAGTTGGTGTAGTGCTTACGAACTCTCGAGTAGGTGACTCGGGGAGTGGAGTAGGGCAAGGAAGGTGTCCTTGTAGCCGAACCACTATAAATAACTTGTGTCGTGGTGATGTGCTTCTTACTCTTTATATTTCATTACACATTTATATATCTATCTATCAACGTCCAACATAAACAATCAAATAGATTGACATAAGTCGATCTAAATATTTAAAAGGAAGTTTTAAATTGGTAAAACTATTCAACCCCCCCTTCTAGTTTTCCACAACAAGCGAGCTGAAAAGGCCATCCATCGCTTTCTTTCTTTTTATGTAAGCATAAACTTTATACGGTTATAATGTGTTTTAGTTTAATGTAATTAATTGGAATAAACTGTTGTGGCACAGGGATGATTTTAGGAAGGAGTTCAAGTAAGCACACCCGGATAACAAAAAATCTGCTTTCGTAAGTTTATTTAAAAACTTAACGAGTTGTTGTATTGTATTGATATTTGGTTATTTGGTGGTTAATGTTTTGTTTAAATTGAAAATGTAGGCTGTCAAAGAAGCCGAGTAGGCACGTCAGAAGCGGTGCACGTCAAGTGAGAAAGTATGGTTTCGGAAAAAATGTTGACGCTCATGACAGAATGCCGACCGGCTATAGGCTCCTACGACAACTAACAAGCGACAACGGGAAACAACCACTACAGGCTAATAGGAAATTGATATTTGCAATCAACTTTCGATAATTCTAGTTGTTAATGCACACGTTACGTAAAAAACCAATATGCGCGATTAATTGTCTGTTGTGTTCATGCAGATATACCATCTGGGATTCACCCTTCCATGAACATTTACAAGTTGCTCACGCTTTTTAAATAACAGTAGCTCATCATGATGGCCCCGATGTTGGTTAAAGGAGAACTCGCCCGACTTGCGCAACCGGTAACTAATCTAAACACTTATATGCTTAATGAGTGTAATACTTTGTTGGTCATATCCTCATTTAATGACTTACGATGGTGTCGTTTTAGGTGCACCTGATTTGGCTTCAGTGGGTGAAGCCGCAGACGATGGATTGCATTATTAAATTATTTCATATATATGTATTGTAAGTGTATAACTTCACTTAGTTTTATAATAAGAATAAAGTCATTAAGGTTTGAATTTACGATTGATGCAGAAATTGCATTTCTGAAATTATTTTTAATGACGTTATAGTATTAACATTTGACATTATTGTTTTTGCTAATGAAATTTCCTTTAGCGTTTTTGTAGATACATGATGTGAAAGTTCATGAGCACAACAGGTTATTAAGGTATATATTGTTCATGTATATTTATTTGTTTGGTAAATTCCCATAGTAACTACAACAACCAATTTCTCTGTGACTTTTTGGGTGAATTGTTTTGTCAACAGAAATGCGTAAAATGAAATAACTCCCTCTTGGAGTCCACCTTCAACCTGTGGTTCCATGGGTACTAGGGGTGGCAATCGAGTCGTGTTCATATTAACCTATTCGGGTTCGCGTGTTGGCGGGTTAGTGTAGCCTTCACCCAAACACGACCCGTTTATTAATCGTGTCAAGAAACTTAACCCTAACCCAGACCTGCATAACACGTGTAACCCATTTGTGACCCGTTTAACCCATTTAAGTAAATAGGTCAAGCAGTGAACAAAGCGGGTGGTTTGTCGATTTAACTAGTTTAAATGCAAAAAATGATATAAGGATCTAAAATATGATAAGAATAACATATAAATAACTATGCGACAATATTCTGAATTATAAGCGTCAATTTTCATGATATCTAAGGTTTAAAATTATAATTCACTCATACGTAGTACTAAATAAATAACAAAATACATTTAATCCACATCCAACATAAAAACCAGGTTATATATTTTATTTTTAAGATCTTATATACTTAAACGGGTTCACGGGATGACCTGTTTAATACTTACTCAATCAAAACACGACTCGTTTATTAAACGGGTTAGACGGGTTAACCCGTTTTTGACCCAAACCTGTTTATGCTCAACCCAAACCTGTTTAACTTCATGTAGAGTACGTGTTGTTTATCGTGTCATGTGGAGAATTGTCACCCCTTATGGGTCCCAAATATCCAGATACCCGAAAAAGGAAGTTCGAGGCGAGAAATAATGAGGCAGAAACGAAGGTTGCATCGTGAGGATGTTAAGAAATATGTTGAGGTCATTTGGCTGATGTATTGTAAAGGAATTCAAGCAGCAATCACTGAAAGATTAAGAAACTTTAGTAAGTGTTTATTTCACTTTTGTTTTGATTATCTAGACTCCAAAAACCTAAATTTTAATATTTATCTTTGCCATATGGAAAATTGAACGTCTAAGACGGGTACAATCGATTAGGTTAGAACTAAACAGGTCAAGTTGCAATGATATCTTAATATTTGCAGGGGAAAAGGCTGGAAGGACTACGAAGATTAGGAAACCAATGGACACGATCAAGCAATTAGAAAATAGAACAGTTGCTGCATAACCGATCGAGTACGATACAACCCTTGGGGAGGTCGAAACCCTTTTTAATTAATTGTGAAACCAGATAATATGTAATGAACTACTTCACCAACTTCGTTTTAGTTGTTACTTTTTAAAAATTTTATTTGGGGGATTTAATGCTTATATACTGCCATAATATAATTCGCAAATTATAACTGACGAGATGGGCTTAGTAGGGAAAGACGTATCGTTGCTCACTATAGCGAAAAAGTTACTATTAATGGCTTATTCACCTATACAATGCCTAATGACAGAAACTTGAGACAAACCCAGTTTATCCGAAGGGATTTATTTGAAGACACAGGAGAAGAAACATCTGGTCGTGATGCAAGAAAGGAAAAACATGACTAACGCCAGAATAACAGCTACCAGAAAACTCCAAATTAGGATGGTACATGTCGGTATAATAAACGTGTGAATCAGGTAACTTGTGTAGTGTGCATGATGTTCGTAAGTACCTGGATATAAGTTACTTTATTCCCAGAAACTGATGTAAAAACTGACATTTTTTGATAATCAACGGCAGCTGCAATATAAGTACTAAGGTCCCTACAACTGTTCCATTCGGATTTGACACTCACAACAACCAACAAATATAGCAAACGGCTTCGTTGCAACGCAGCGGGTTCTTGCACCTTTTTATAAAATAAGATACTAAGTTTTATAGAACACATTTAAATAAGTATGTGAAATAGAAGTCATAGTTGCCAACCTAAGTGCTTGAAAAGAATGGACCATCCATACTTTCCCCACCTAGCACATGCATGTAATGCCCTTAGCATAAGGTAAAAGAAATATTTAAAAAGATTTGCGACAATAAAAAAAACTTAAAAACAAAATAAAAAAAAAAAAGAAAAAGAAAAAAAATCACACAATAATGTTACATAATATTTGGATCACTTATTTACTCTCTTCATTAACAACTCTCTCTTTATAGAGTAAAGTCCAAAATATATCCATGTGGTTTGCCATTTGTCTCGCTTTACATCTCTAAACTTTTTTTTGGCACAAAACCATCCCTCCGTTAGTAAAGTTGGCACAAATACATCTCTCTGTTAGGAAATTCAGTTAATAAGGACTAACGGTGCAAATTTTTCTCCGTTATCTCCTAACAGGGATGTATTTGGGACTTTACTCTAGAAATTATAAATGTCATCATAGGGTTTCATTATCACCCTTATTCCAAACCCTAATATCATAAGCTGCCTCTCTTCCTCTCCACCACAGCCGTCCACCACCAACTGACGCCGCCATCTTACCATACGCATCATCTTCAACGCATCATCTTCATCTCACCTCTCTTTCTCTCTTGATTAATGGTATGCCGTGAAACACAACTTCGTTTTTTATTTTCTTTGGTTGAAAACCCGATTATAACTCGATCCGTATAGTTTTCGTGGAATAAAAAGGTTAAAACGCTTTTTATTCGTGTAGTGAACAATTGTTAACAACTGGTTTTCTTTTAAAACGTTTTGTGGAAATATCTCGTGAAGCTTAAGGCGTTCATGAAGTGTGGTGGTTTTAGTCGAATCGGTTTGTGACTAGTCACAGTTTGAAAACTGCTGGTGTGGTGTAACTCGTTTAAAAATAGTGTGTGAGAATCTTGTTTCGTAGTCTGATGTCGGGTCGAGTCCCAAGGTGAGTCATGGATCAGGGTCGTGTTGTGACCAATCTGATACGGGTTGGTTTTGGATCGAATAGATGTTACCGCCCGCGTCGCCGTTGTTGTTGTTGATTAATCTGACTATAGTAAAACCATAGGGCGATTGTTTTGATCGGTTTAAAGAGGTTAAACCCGACTTGGCCTCAAGTGGTGCAGATTTATAATTTCTAGAGTAAAGTCCAAAATACATCCCTGTTAGGAGATAACGGAGAAAAATTTGCACCGTTAGTCCTTATTAACTGAATTTCTTAACAGAGGGATGTATTTGTGCCAACTTTACTAACGGAGGGATGGTTTTGTGCCAAAAAAAAGTTTAGGGATGTAAAGCGAGACAAAGAGCAAACCACAAGGATGTATTTTGGACTTTACTCTTCTTTATAACATATCATTTTTTAAACATTATTGCATAGTTTTGTGTGAATTTTATGTAAGGGCCTGTTTGGCAGGAGCTTTTTGAAGAGCTGTTAACTTTTTGTTACAAAAATAATCTCCTTCAAAATATATAGCTCCGTTTGGATATATTAACTTCAAGTTTTTATTTCAAACAAATAGCTCCTAAGTGAAAAGCTGATTCATGAAGCTTTTTAAACACTTTCGAGCTGTTAAAACTTTAAATTACTGATATACCCTTCAAAATTTATTTACAATGTCCATTTATGTCATTTTACATCTTATAATTACATTTAACAGCTAACTTTTCAAACACTTTTATTAAAAAATAGATACAACTTGTAATTCATGTTAACAACTTTGCAGTTTACAGCTTATAGCTTACAGTTTACAGCTTATAGTTACCCTAAATTTAGCATTTCTCATATTTAAATCGAGACTCCTGTCCCAATTATTATACTTTCCAAAAAGTTCAAATAATTAAAAGCCACTAAACTATTATATTTATTTCTAAAGAATAAAAATAACAACATGTTTTCCTTATTTAAATTTAAGAGACTTTTAAGTAATGTGATGAGTCAAAAAGCTCAAATAGTGGGTCGTACAAGTATACGTAACATATAAAAGAAAGAAACCTCAAGTATTATGGTGTAATTGAACTATTTCGTAATCCAAACTAAGAAACCTCAAGTATTATGGTGTAATTGAACTATTTCGTAATCCAAACTTGCTAATCAAACAATTTATAAAGTAATGAAAGTCATTACTCATATTATTATTAGATTATCAGGAGTTAATGATTCTTAATAAAAGTAAATAATCACATAGATACCACTAGGGGAATTGTATGTTGTAGCAATTAGGCTTTCTAAGGGCAGTTCTTGACATAGACATTGGGTTAGAAGCTCTTTCCAAATGGTTCAAGCTAGGAAGCACGGGCACGCTTAAAAGTAAGGAGTGGCAGTGTCGGACACGGACTCGCCTCGGACACGTGTCCGACACGCACGTGCCGTGTCCCACGTGATGTTTGGGCCGGACACGGATTTGGACACGGCTTGGACACGGATTTGGATTTTATTTATTTATTATTATTATTATTATTATTTTTTGGAAAATAAAAATAAAAAAAGAAGGTTTTCAAAATTTATAAAGAAGTAGAAGAAATTTTTTTTAAAAAAAATAAAAAAGAGGAGAAGGAAAGTGTTTACCTGGTGGTGCGGTGGATGGCGGAAGCACAAAGATGTTGAGAGAGAGGGAGAAGAGAAAGAGTTTAGTTGTGTTTCTTTATTATTATGATATTTCATTTGATTTTAAGGCTTTGTACATGTTTTTATACATATATATATATAAAAAAATTCTCATGTCCACGCTGTGTCCGTGTCCTATATTTTTAGATTTTGCCATATCCCAGTGTCCGTGTCCGTGTCGGACACTGTGTCCGTGTCCGTGCAACCTAGGGTTCAAGGCACTTGAAATTGGATCCCATAATCACTTGTTATATATCATGTTTCTTTAACACTTGTTGAAGCTCTCGATAGAGAATTTATTTTTGTCAACAGCAAAACGTGCTAATTACATAACTACATAAGCGAAAAGTTAATGCTGATTTGAGTTATGGTAGATATACTCGCGTGCCCGCTTTTATAATTATACTGTATAATCATGACAGTAATTCTATTTTTATGTGTTCTGCATTTCATTTTCATATGAAATTAAATCACACAAGTCGTCGAGTCCATTTAATTTTACTTAGTGAAAGTTAACCAGAAAATGGAAGAAAGTGATAAAGTTAACATAATCACAACTCCTTGGTTTTAGCACTGTCAAGTCCAAACTACTGTAGTTCTTAAGACAGCTCAATATCCACAAACTTTTAGCTAAAAACTTAGTAGTCCTGGTTAGCACGTATCAATTATGCGAGCTTTACATGTTTAACAAAATGGAGATACAAATTTGTATAACCAGTCGTCCACTCGTCCTAGTCATTTGTTTCTATTTCATAAAAAGTTAATGGAGAACATAACCAAGTGATCACGCACTAACATAACTCTTTTGAACATATTGTTTTGATAATAATAGCAAAGCATGCTCATGCGTTTCTAATAGTGAGACACTTAGATTCTGAAGCACTTTAGAATGATAATTCGACAGAAAGACATAAATTGATTTAATCTGATTAGCAAGTTTAATAAAAGTTATCATAAATTTGTGAATGGGCAAGAAGATAGACTGATAGAGGGTATACAAGAAAAGATTTATCGTGTGTTAGTACTTCAGTGAATCTCACAATTCTAAATCAACATCCACACCATCAAGGAGGTATACTATAAGTACTCTTTTTGTAAGTGATGGTAATAAGAACGACGTCGTATAACTTCTCTAGTTCAGAAGGAATTGGTGTAAAAGATAGAGGGTATACACGAAAGATTCATAGCACGTTAGTGCATCAATCAATCTCACGATTCTAAAATCTAATTCAACATACTTAACAAAAATGAGTACTCTCTTCTGTAAGTGATGACAGTTAGAACAGTGTCTAGTAACTTTTCTAATTTACAAGGAAACAAGGTCGTTGAAAGGAGAGGCATGAGACCTCAATATTATAGATACGATTCCGTGTTGGCTTTTGAGTGAGCTTTGATTTGCTATGCATTAATCGAAAAAGAAAAAAAGTATTGGGGTGAGAGAGGCTCGAACTCTCGACCTCAGGATTTCTCTTATTGCTATGAGACCTACGCGCTAGCCAACTGCGCCACCACCCCTTGATGTTTAACTATTTCAATCGTTTTTATCCATTCTTAACCAGAAATGAAGAAAACAACATATAAAAACACTATGAAAAAATAATACTAACGCGTCAGGTAGGGGTCGAACCTACGACTTTCTGCTTAGGAAACAGACGCTCTATCCACTGAGCTACAGACGCTTGTTTGATTGAAATCTGTAATTAAGTTATAAATCCCAAATCCTTTTTGGTTTAAATTTAAGATTTTTGTAAAACGAATTTAACTTTGTAGTACTGTCGAAATAAATATCTTCTTCCTGTTGCAAGATTCATTTTCCCGACCTAATCTTTTCATTAAAGTGATTTTAAGGAGACGATTCCTAGTCGGCTAGTCCCCCACTTGTTCGTTACAAAAGATAAAGAGCAACGTCTTTTTTAAACGATCCATGTGAAGTTGATGTGTGAATCGCATGCACAAAACACAGTGTGACCAAAAGACATGCCAAGTCCATTTTCAAGATAAAAATGACTTTGTACGGTTGATGGCCTAGACGTGAACATTATACGTGGACCGTTGAGTTACTAGAATAAAAATTTAGAAAAAAATTAAATATATAAAGCAAAGTGAGCATTGTCTTGGCAAATCTTGTAAACTTTTTATTGCCATCATAAAAGGTGTTTTTAGTACTTAAAGTAATACCAACAATAGCAGCCATGAGCCGTGGGGTAACACATAGAGAGAGCATATACACTTTGTATATAAACAGCAAAAGACCACACTCCCAATGACAAGTGGCCACCTTCTTCCATCACTTTGAATGTCTTCTTTTCTCTTTCTAATTCTTCTATCTTTTGGGTTCATCCACGATCAGAGTTAGTTAATCCAAGCTCTTCCAATTCTCGAGTCATAAAACGCATGATTTGATCGTCAAAAGGGTGAGTTTTGATCCACGAGCTACCAATCCAAGTAAACAAGTTACCATCCTTCGAATTCTTTGAATCAATATATATATTATATAGACTAATTCTTATCTATAAGCTTGCTTGTCAAAATGAATATCTGATTATCTGTTTCAATTTTCATGGGTTCGCAAGATATAAGAAGTTTGATCTCATTGTTCTTTCTTTATGCAAGATTTTCTTGATTCTTGATCAGGTGAGTCTTTTTCAATATAATTGAACATGTTATGATTAATCAGAAGAAGCTTATTTTAATTCTGATTATATGATTAGGTATTAAAATCTTTAGGGCAGATTAAAGTAGCTATGACAACATTGTCTCTATCTTCCAATAGTGTGAGCTCAAAGGTGATGCACGAAACCAAGGACTCAGATTGGACTGATGAACAAAACACATGGTTCGAAAGTGCTCTCGCTATATTTGATACTGAAACACCAGACCGCTGGACAAATGTGGCTGCTATGGTCCCGGGAAAATCAGAAATTGATGTCAAGAAACAATATGAGAAATTGAAAGCTGATATTAGTGAAATCGAGGCTGGTTTGGTTCCTGATCCTGGCTACGAAACCTCCTCTTTCAAAATAGAACTAGTGGAAGACCACGACTTCAGTATCTTCAGAAAACGACCTTCAAAGTTTAGACCTTTTGATCACGAGAGGCGAAAGGGTATCCCATGGACAGAAGAGGAGCATAGGTAACATTCAAGTTTCTGTGTTCCTTAATTTTTATATAGTATGAATAAAGATTAAATTTTGGTTATAAATTTGAAAACTTTCTAGGCGATTCTTGATGGGTCTACAAGTTCATGGGAAAGGAGATTGGAGAAGCATTTCCCGTAACTTTGTAATGACGAAAACACCAACTCAAGTAGCGAGTCATGCTCAGAAATACTATGCAAGACAACATTCCGATGGTAAAGAGAAGAGGAGACCGAGCATCCACGATATTACAATGACTAATCTCCCACAGAATACTAACTCTCCAGAAAGATCTCCTAATATGATGAATTATCCGTTTGATATTGCAAAAATTAACATAAGTGGTGGAAATGGAATGAATATCAGAGTTTACAATACGGGCCTCCATTTCCAACCTTCACGGTACCAGATTCAAAGTTAAGGAAGCATAAGTTCGTATTTGTCATTGAAAAAAATGTTTATATCATTATATGTACTTGTACTTTGTTTGTATTCCAGTAGTTTGTTTTCATGTCTCTATCTATCTTAGTGATTACTACCCTTACGATAACGAGATACAAGTCTGCATTTCAATTCCAAACCCGACAACATGAATGAAATCTTATTCCAATTCCAAAGAAAACGTGTATCTTTACTCCGCTATTCATGATCACGTTCACACTTAAGAAACCTTATTAGGGTGCCTTTCTTTATCAAAGTTAAAGCAAAGTTGGGTAGTTTCTGTTTAGTAAATAAAGAACAAGTTGAGTCATCACTTTATATGTTCACTACAATGCCATGTCAGCAGCTGACTCATCATCCACTCGTACCAAAATATTCATAATATCTAATATTTAGCTTTAGTTTGCTATTGGCATTCTTTACATCACAATGCATAGTTTATATGCACAGGAATACAACCATGTTGTGTTGACTGTTTGGCTTTATAATAGAGCTAGCTGAGTAAGAATTCCACAAGCATATTGTGTTAATATTCTTTGGAATCAAATTTGGTACTAATTGTTTATCTATTTTTCATTTAGCAACCATCCAAAATCTTTATATAATTTTTCGATTCGTAGAGGTCCCCTTAGCTAGTTTGTTCCTTCTTATCGTGCTATTATTCTGTCTAATGTTCCAATTACCACTTGCTGGTTTGAGCAAGTCGTTATTCGAGATTATAGATGAGAATGGGATAAACTTTTGACCATCAAATGGAACCTTAGATACTAATCTATGGCATATATTTGTGTTTCATGCTTTTGGTTTTGAAAGTGCTGTCATGTTTATGGCTTTAGACTTGGAGGATTTAACTTTAATGATGTTTCTACCTAGATACTCCGTATAATGCATGAACCTTTTTTTGACTTTAGTCAACTCAAGATTTTGACATTTCCTTGACCATGGAGATTTAATTACTATTGCCAAGTATACTATTGCCAACAAAAGTGCGAACCATCTAGATGCTACCCAGAGAATACCTAAATTATAGTTATTGAGTCAGGTTCTCCGGTTCTCCCTTCCTTATTCTTGGAGGTACATGTCAGATTGATGGTCATCTAGGTTTTAGTTTCATGTGAGAAACATTAGTTTGGTTAGAACTCAGAGCTGTGAGAACTGATATTTTTCATGAGATTCTCAAGATCATTGCTATAAAAATGGTGCGTCGTAGTTTTGCACATACTAGTAACCCCAATGTGATATCTAATTAACAAACCAATATCTGGCCAACGTATTATTTCAAACCAAACAGGCCTATCCAAATGGTTTTGTTATAGGCCGGTTATACAGTTTGCGTTGTTTTGAATGTAACATAGAATAGATGTAACCACTTAAGTTAAAAAAAGCTAGCACTTTTTTCTCATGTACAAAGCCTAAAATGAATAACACAATACTTCCGTATTATATAAGAAAACACACAAGTAAACTAACAATTCTTAGTTGTCAACGAATGAAACATTTGAGCTATAACTGCAGGAACTAAAAATTAGAGATTCAAAATTTATGTAACACATTGATGTCCAAAAGAGATATAGAAAAGTAGGTTGAGAAAGAAGGTTTCGAGAAACACATGCACCAATGGTCAATTCTACAATACTAGTTGGATACCCGCGCGGCGATAAATATAGTTCTATATAAATATAGTAAATGGATTGCTAACCCAACTCTCCTCGCAATTCCCTACCCGCTTAGTGAATTCATTTCACAACACTCCAAATGTATATGTGTTTGTTTGGGTTTTTCGTATCTTTCCCGTGACATCATTATTCCCGCATATAAAAAGACATTCACAATCTCTTACCCGTCAAACACTTTCCCAAAAGTAAACGATTTTGATAAATAAAGTTTGTATTGATTGAAATAAAGGTTAAAGTTATAAAAATTTGTATCAAATAAAATAAACCTACTAAAAATGTAAAAACTAAAAACTAATAAAAATATATCAAAATGTATGTTGAATTAAAGAGCATAAAATTTTAAAAAATATGGTGAAATTAGATCATAAAAAAATTAAACGAATTAAAAGATATTTAAATTTAAAAATAAATGTGATTAATTAGATAAGAAGTGACATGTGTCACCCCATTATTGGAGCTCCTTATTTTAGTTTGTTAGAGCTCATCCCTTTTTGTTATTTTTAGTTAGAGAAGTGACACATGTCACTCAATGATTAGAGCTCCTTATCTTAATTTTTTGTGGAGCCCACAACTTAAATGCTTTATATATAGTAGTATAGATAAACACACAAACTCGTATTAACTACTATTACATGTGTACACACTCGGTTCAGTTCAGTCTAAACCGCAAACGAAACTGTTGATACAGTTTGATGATAAACCCGCAGACCAAATTATGAAGTCAAACTGGCTAACTTCCTTTGGTTAGAGTGAGGATATCGCTAGATTAAATGTGTCGGATGATGCAAGAGACTCACTTTGGGCGGCCTGCATTTACTTTAGTGAAGGTACCTCCCTCATTTAAGTTTTGAATAAATTTTGTTCCATTCCATGGTTGGCAGTTCCTAAACATACAATAATATTAGAAAAATTCATTATATTTCCTAAAGCGAAAATGATCAAATGAGCAAGGTGATATAACTCTGTATCTGGTGCAATCTAAGTTGAACAAGTTTCTAGCTCTAGAAAATTCTTAGCCCATGAATTTATATAAACTAAGAATTTGTGTCCCATAATGAAGCTTACTATTGGTATCCTAATGGGTACTATACTAACATAGTGGTTGATACTACAATATAAGGATCATCCACAGAAAGCCAAATATCCACTCTGCATTTCATGCAAAAGTTACACATATTTGCAATATAAAATAGTATATTATGTACTATTTAATTTAACTCAACTTTTATTTGGAGTATGACAAAGGCCCTCACTTCATAAAACAAGTTTTCAATTGGAGAAACCTTTCTGCAAGTTGCATTAGAAAGCACTTACCTCCACAACTTTATTCTATTTTTGATTCATTTTTCTTAGTGGATATGCCCCACAAAAGTTAGAACCTCATAATATACACTCCTTTTTTCTTTTCTTTTTTTCATTTCATTTATTTCATCCCAACATCACTAAAGTTATTTAGTGAGGAAGATATACACAATGGTCTTTGATTTACCTTCTTGTCTGCAGACAAATCAAGATATATATAATTAACTGGTTTACCAATTTGTTTAGTGATGTTAGAAGTACAAGCATATGAATGATGAATTTTGTGTCACATTTGTACTTGTGACAAATTTGATGCAAGGGATCTCCACTATCTATATAATAATACCGTCTTTGTTCATCCTAGAGTAATATAACTGTCACTTTTCGGTTAAAACAATGATTTTAAGAAAGTGACTACGTACGTATGATATATAAAGTTCCATGTCGATATGTCTTTATCTTAATGAATCCTTATCCTCTATAAACTACACGTACCTAAAAATTGCGAAAGGGATCAAGTTTGGTGACACAAAGAAACATGTGCACAATGTTGATGATAATCCTGTTAACGGTAAGTGGTAACAACTAACAACCCCACTTTTTAAAGAACATCCAAAAGCTATTAAGATTACAAAGTGCAACAAACTTATTACATGCCAATCAACATCTTTGTAGGAAATACGACAAAGCCAATAACTTAAACAACAACAAAAGAGAAAAAAATATTCAAAACTTGTGGAAAACATATCTACATGCTTATTCTTCAAGAACCATAACTGCATTCAATGGGATAACAGAAGGTGGGAAATCAGTTCTTGGTCCTGCAAGAGAGTAGTATGCTAGAATATGAGCAGGATGTTCGACTTCTCTATCTTCACCAAGGAGGACCCGTCTAGAAGGAATAATTTCAATATTCCAAAACGGGCGCACCATTGCTAAAAGATCAAATCCATAATTAGAGGACCCCCTATACCCTTGTACCCAAAGGTATCTTAAAGACCTTAAATGTAAAACAGCAATAGCCAATGCTTGTTCACTAAAACAGCAACCCCTCACTTCTAGTTTTTGTAGATTAGGACACCCTTGAGAGAACCCTATAAGCCCTTCATCAGATTGTCCAAGATAACCTAACAACATCCATCTTATGTTATGACTATTTTGACCAATATAAGTCAAACCAACGTCGGTCAACCCTCCTGGTCGAAGATATAGAGCAAATCTTTTTAGCTTTTGGCAGCCACTTAATAGAGCTCGGACCCCATTGTCAAGGGGTAAATCTGTAATTACCTCTTCTTTATCTAGCAAGACCAGACGGAAATCACAAAGTTTTTTTAAGTGCATACCCATGACTTCTAGAGCTGTGTTTGTGATATCAGATACATATACAGCAATGTATTCCAACTCTATGCAGCCTTGTGCTATGGCTGTTAGACCTATTTGAGAAACAATGCCTTCTTCATCTTCCAATTCTTGTTCATCAGCACCTCGCTCTATTCTAAGCCGCTTTAAATTCTTGCAAACACGAGCAAGAACTTCCAATCCCCTGTCTCCAATTACGTTCCTGGTCTGTTCACAAGCATGACACAATAAATGGATATTTGTATGAACTTTGTTTCAAAGCTCAGTTGCCACTTGCATTCAAAATTTGAATGTTTGGATAAACCAAGTCTGCTTCTCGTTATCTAATTTGAGATGTTTTTTATTTCTACTTCACAAAACCACTGTTTTTTATTTCACAGAAATGTACAATATTTATCAATTTATCAAATAATTTTTTAAATAAGGAAACTTAGAGAAACACCTAGACATTTGATTATCTGATTATTACAGCAAAATAAAAACATAACCATATATTATTTTCTATAACGTGTACTATTACGCGTGACAATCATTATTTGATATTAAAGTATCACTTTCAAAACACAAATCCAAACACTAAGTCAATCAGCATATTATGTTAACACGTACTAATAGTTCATAACATGGTAAACAGTAATGTACAACTGATAAGTAAACATTCAATCTGCATCTCTTAGAAAATAAGGTCACAATGCAAATCAAACTGCAAATAAATTTTTCATCCCAGAGACAGTATATTGGGAAAACAAAAATAAAAAAAGGATGAGGAAATTTTACCTCAAGAACTTCCAAATTGGGACACTTCGGGAGCAAGATGCAATGATCCTCCGTGTCAAGAAAAGCATAGAGGAGATCCAACTTTTTAAGCCGGGAAGCAAAGGGATATACAATGGGCATCTCATTCGAACTCATGTAGTTAAAACCTAATCGGCATAATCTTGGGGGATACGAGACTGACCCATAGTGTTCAGCTTGTTCATTAAAGCATCCCCCACCAAATTCTTCTAGTGACACAGCAGCTTGAAAGAAACCAACAAGATCCAAGATTTCACAATCACCTATTTTGACCGAGACTAAATCCTTGCAGTTTCTGGCTATGAGTTCAAGATCTCTAAAATTAACTTGGGAAAGATCCGTCATGTAAAAGTTTAATGTTTCAAGAATCGCGTTGTTTAAAGCAAGCTCATGTAGCCACTCTCCATCTTTTTCTATTACTTGACTTTCTTCTAAGAATAAGGTATTGAGGTTCCTGCAATATCGTAAAAGTATACAATTTTGCATCATCAACTATAAACTAGTCACAAATTACAGTAATAATCTAGAACCAAAACCGCAACCCAATGATTCCATAATAATAAATCATATCACGCAATGAATTAATGGAAGGTTTAAAAGACAGTAATTTACCCTTGGTTATACATATAAATTCTGTTTTTGACATTTTCTGCGTCGTATCGTACAAAGAATTTAATCAGTTGCATATACAATGTAGCATTTCAAATTCTCTAGAATGTGTCTCAAAAGTTCCTATTTGTAAACTCAACTTTTCATCTACTTATACCATGTGTCTGTCATTATATTTTCATTAATGAACATCAAACTACTCAATTAATTCTTCAAACATGTTGCTCTCCATACTAGATAACATTTACAATGAAGAAAAAGACCTCAAGGTAAACGTGACAAGGAGTATTAAAGATCATTGGAACACTTGGTTTTAGGACATTATATGCAAAGGCTAATAATGATCACAAATCACAGCTTGCAATTAGACGAGTTCACCAAATTGACAGCTCTAAGTCAAAAAGAACATGGCAAGAGGTGAAAATTTTGACTTTTGAGCTTAAACTTGCAGCTAATTATTGACAATGATAGTAACTTCTTAAAGTGTTTAAAGATTTGATCATTACAAAGCTACAGATAGAAAACTGTGTACCAAGATCCTCGTATTATGTACATTTGAAATGTAATTGCATTAAGCTTAAAAGGACACAATGAATTTTTTAATCACAATATAATACAATGGGGTCCGAGTCTTGGCTCGTGCTCACTCCAGTTGGTGCCCCACTAGGCCAGGAGAGTTGCCGGAGCTATTCCTTGTGGGGTGGATAATGGCTGGTGCCAAAAGGCACCCAGGATCAGGGTGTTCCCGCCAATCTACACCTTTTGTGGAATAATACAATGAGCGTGTATCGATTTGTTTATTAAAACCGCTTATACTTTTCAAAATAAGCAGAGGCAGATTATTAACACTAACAAAATGCATTGCTAGAAGATAGTGTTTAAATCTGCTTCTGTTTTAACGAAGCACAATAATTAAATAATGCTATGTTTATTGTTTTGCAATTCTACTTATTATCAATTTAAGAGGTAGACAGCTTATTTGACTCTCGAATTAGCAGCTAGCCACAAAATGTTTGCTTACATCCAAACACTTAAAGGTCAAACTTTCTGTTGTATTACATCAAAAAGCATTATCCATATAAGCACTTTTAGAGAGTGTTTGGGATTGCTTATTTTTCCTGCTTATCTATATCTTTTTTAGCTTATAAGCAGTTGAGTTATCTGCTAAATTTGGGGTAAAATAAGCAGCTTGGAACATTCTTATTTCAAAGTTGCTAATATTTAACTATCCTTACTTTTTTACCCTCATATCTAACATAAAAAACCCTTTTAACAGATTTTTAGCTCTTTAACTTTATTTCGACTAGTAGTCAAGAATTTAATTCTAAGATGAACTTAAAATAAGCAAAACGAAACACTAAATCCTCAATTAAACACCCTCTTAATAAGCAATAACAAACACAAAAGTACTAAGTTTTGCAACATCACAAACTAAGAATTGAGCAATATCACATCAAAACAAATTCACTAAAATACCTGCAACACCGACATATATGCTTCAACCCATCAGTCGAAAACCCCGAACACTTATCAAGCTTAACAACTTGCAAAACAGCACCACGCGCTTTTGCAAGCAATTCAAGATCACCATCATAAACAATCATTCTCCGAAAATGAACCGCTTTCAAACACGAAAACGACACCGCAATCTCCTCAACCCAAGGCTTCACAAACCCTCCCCAGTCCTCAGGAATCAAGTTATACATAGCAGCACGTGGCTTCCCTTTCAGCTTCAAACTTTCTAAATTTGGAAACCTTTGTAGTAACTGTTTTGGTGTTGCTGCGTAACATAAAGCAATCATGACATGTTTACGTGTTTGTGATTCTACCTCGTACCCTCTTTTGCATACAAGTGATACAGATTGTCGGGTGAGAGTGTCTTGTATGTATGGAATCACACACTCGAACACAACGTAAGACATGTTATGTGTTGGGTTGTTACTAGATTTTTTTGTAGAACATTGATAACTAGCAACGCTGACCGACACTCAAACTGACAGAAAAACATGAAAACATGTTTAAGGATGATTTTGAGGAGATTAAGGAGTAGTGTGTTTGAGGGTGTGAGTGAGGATAGATATTGGACGGCGACAGTTGGAAGGGTTTGAGTGGGTGTCGTTGGGGAGAAAAATGGAAAGTTTTGAGTAAAAGGTTAAAAAAGTTTTGGAGTTTGTAAGGGAAAATGATTTGCATGCCTAATAAACATGCCTAAAGATATGCCTAATGGTAAGATTGTGACACTTGCCAAGATGAATGGAGAAAATAATGAGAGAGAAAATGAATTTGACATGTGTCAAATGAAGAATTGATTAGGTATGTTTTTAGGCATATATATTAGTCATCTATATCACTACTCGTTTGTAAGGGGTAATATGGGAAATTGATGAAAGATTATGTGATGTGAGATGTTATGTTCTTACATTTATTGGAGTTAACATCGGTGGGGATAACGCGACAAAGCCATCGCTTCGTTGTGTTACCTCCTTTACGTCTGCAGCGTCACGCGTTGTTATGTGTTTTCAAACTTTTCTTCAATTTTACTGGTCATATATTTTTTTCTCGCAACCACTTTCCCGTATTACTCCTTTCACTTTTCTAATTTATCATAGTCTCTCGACGGGCTGCTAATGTTCTCTGAGTATTAAACCATGTCACCAACAAAAGAAAAGGCAAGCCGATCTTCCTTGTGTCGGAAAATCAGGCCAAATTAGTTTCGGGAGTTTACCTCGTAACGATTGAAAGCATTTTCTTGCTAATAGTATTTTCTTCTTTCACTTCCCATCTTCACTGAGTATAAAGCATAAGTGATGTAACGTTAAAATTTTATCTAGCTAGTTTTCCAACTCCTAACGCAAAACACTAATCAACAAGAGACGACACACAATAATCAACAACTAGGTTTTATGCAATCATGAGCAAATACTATTAAATTTAGCGTAGCATAGTAATGAAAGAAAAGCAATTAAAGTAATCAAACAAACAATCACAAATAAACATAATTAAATGATTGATTAAATAGCTTATCTTCTCAATATATTGGAGTTCTTATGGCCAAAAGGCCTGGAAAAACACTTAAAAGCTGCTAGGGTTTGGACTTCCAAAGATATACCAAAGTTGCACACTTTACAATGAAAATAATGCGAAAATATATAGATTTACAATTGTGACGGCTTCACTTGTTAAGTGTGATGCCGCCAGCTAGCCATTTATAGGGTTTCGTTATTGCACCGACTTAGTTGTGACGGCGTTGCGTTGGAGTGGCGATGTCGTCAACCTTCATAAATTTAGTCTTGACACCATCAGCTTGAGGCCGTCACAGGAGCCTGTATGGTCAGCCTCACCTAGGTGACGACAAAAGTAGTTGTGACGCCGTCACGAAGCCTTCTCGTGGCGGTTTTCACAATGTTCTCAATTTCTTCATTTCCCGTCTAATCGAGCTCAAAATTCTTTCTTTTCCAATATTTGCTTCCCAAGTACATAAAATTGAAATATAAATGATTTAGGGTAATAAATGATCAAATATATACGAATTTAGAGGATAAATGGCCTCTTAAAAACGAATGAAATTACACCTCAGTTTCATTTTTGCATACACTTTTGCTCTGCCATCTTTTGATCTACTGAAAATATAAATAATATAAATAACTCGGGATTTATAATTGCATCCCTACACTTGCATTTTTGAATAAATATAAACTAACTAATGACTCGAATTGCAAAGATCAAAACATGTGGATTACTAAAACGTTAACGTACATATGAAGGTAATAATTTGACGTTCTTCCCATTACCCCATAATAAATAATACTAACATAAGTCCCAATCTTTCTAAAACTGTACTTACAAAATATGACTTAACTTAGCAACTATTTAACCAACTAGACAATTAACTAACGGTTTAACATATATGTTATACAATAATGCACTAAAAATAAGTGCATACAAGAAAGGCTAAGACGATTTGGGTGTAATATTTAGTGGGTGTAAATATCATCTTCATTAATACTTCGGAATCTACCAAAAGATCACGAGAACCGCGAAAAAGATAGGCTCGGAGAGGTGTACTAGGGGTATATTGTACTAAAAATGACTACATAGCAAGAGTGTGGGGCAATTACTTGACCAATGAAGTCAATGTAATTACAACAAAAACATGCTAAAAACAATGGTTATCCTAATGCCTCTTATCATTTAGTAAATCATAACCACGTGAATGTGATCTTACAAGCGATCTTGGAATGCATCAATAAAGCAAGTTCTAGAATTTATATACTACCAGTACACTCATAAGCATTAAAGGTGAATGTTTTTTTTTTTTTTTTTTTTTTGTATATATCTGATAACATCAAATAGTCATGACTTTTAAATGTCAATTTTCCCCGATAATGCTCGTATTTTATATCATTTATAAGGATTTACGCTTGTATTCCTTTATATTTCACTTTTAGATAAATTATGAGCATTGGAGCTTAAGAGAAGCGGATTTGGAGATTTTCCTAACGGTTTATGATAGTATGCTACTCATGAAGAAGCTACGGCGTAACTTATTCTCTCACATTACGCCGTAGCTAGTACTTTATCTTGGATTGCCTACTCAACAGCAATTACGGCGTAACTCCCAACTAAGGTTACGCCGTAATCATCTAGGTCAAGAAATATTTCTCGCCTCCATCAACCACACCGTAACTCCTCACAAGCATTATGCTGTAGTCCACCTAAAAGAGTTCTGTATTGAAGATACGGCGTAACCTTTCCAAAGTGTTACGCCATAACCTATTTAACGAGAGTATCATTTGGAGGATTATTGACGTTATGGCGTAACTCCCAACTCAAGTTACGCCGTAACTAGGATCGTGCCTATAAATACAAGCCCTAATTTCTGCATTTCACATCATTCACTCACAACTCAAAGTCAGAGAACGTGAAGAGGGTTCCAAAGGCAGATCATTAGGAGCATACGGAGCCTTCTCCAAGGGAGGAATCACTCCACATCGATAAGCATTAGCGATCATTTCTATCTTTTACTATTAATTCATGTTTTTCATTATGTTAAACATCGAATTCATTATTTCTTTTAATATGATTGGCTAAGCACCTTTGGTGCTAGCCTAGTTATGATTCTTTGAATGAATTGTTTATGTTTTCATGCTTTCGTATAATTGTTTCTAGTGTATTGATCGGTCCCGAACCGTCAAGTTATCTCACACAAGCTAGCCACTTGTGAATGGCTAACCGTAAGAAACTTAAAACAGTTCAGACACCAATGCAATGAAGATCAGGAGAGTATAGTGTTTCCCCAGGTCGTTATGTCCCAACGAGCTGTGCGAGAATAGTCAAACGTATAGTGATCGAGAGGATTTGAATGGAAAAGAGTTTTGATTTATTATAACTACAGAAAAAGTATATAAATTACAATAGCTTAAATGCAAATTAAAGAAAATTAAAAAGATAAAATATATTAAATAAACGCTATCACTATTTGCAAAATGATGTTTTTGATTTTTCTTTTTATAAAATTTAACTTAAAAACTACGTGCGTACAAAGGAAAATGAGAAATTTAAACAATATTAATCCTAAAAATATAAAAATGACATTTTTACAAACCTAATGATAAGAGAAAATTTTTAGAAAAATAAAATTATTTTTAAAACTATTTATCTAATTATTATTAATTAAAAACTATTTTTAACTATTAAATAATAGCCTAAAATACAAGAAAATATGAAATAAAGCTAGAAAAATGAAATTATGACTTAGAAAAATCTAAAACAACTAAAGAGAATTTTCAAAACTAATTTTATATTTTTCTGATTATTTTTGTATTTTATATGAATTAAAAACTATTTAAAACTACTTAAATTGCTTAAAAATACAAATTTAACTAAGAAAAATCTGGAAAAATATTTTTTTTACTTTTTATATTTATCTTAACCTAGGAAAAATGAAAACTTATTTTTTTGAAGTTTTTCTGATTTAATTGTATTAAAAGCTAATTAAAAAGGCCTAAAAACTGTTTTAAATGAAGAAAAATAGCAAACTGACCTAGAAAAATATGAAAAATTCAAGAAAAGTCTAAATTAATATTATGAATCTAGGAAAAATATAAAAACAGTGGCTTGTGTGTAGGATAATGAAACTGCAATGCAAGTGCTTATGTAATAAGCACTTGAAATAAGCCAAAGGTACCAGATGGGAACCAAAGCGATCAGAAGCTCTAATAAGCTTTTACTACTCAAATGAAACTAAATACAACTGACCTAAACCTCTAAGACACAAACTGCTATGATTTGATCATTTGAGATCAAGTGCTAAAAAACAGATTTTGGGTACCACTTTGTAGCTTAAAAATAAGCTACCCAAATAAGCTAAGCTCAAAACCAAAAGTAGGGACCTAAAGTAGACCTGGCTAGGAACCTATAAACCAAAATCAGGACACAACAGCTCTTATGAGCTTTTGACAAGCCCTGCACAAACCACATGTGCAGACTCAGTGTCTTGAGTCGATTACCTGAGAACAAATAAGCTCAACTTGATAAGCCATTTTGAGGCTTAAGAAAAATTACTAAAATTCAATAAAATTCATAATAAGTAACTTGACCAACTGAACTTATAAAACCTAGAGTTTTACTTGATTTGGCCTAGAAATGAATCAATGATAAATCTCTCTAGGTTGGGTGAAAACTTGTTTTTTTCACTTTTGACTTTGTGAGAAATGGAAGATTGCCTTTAATGAACTTTACAACTAATTTAAGGACTGAGATTGATGTATTATACTGAAATAAACTTAATGCAAGTTATATCTATGTATTACAAACACAAAACAAGCTTTTGATTTTCCAAATTTCCAACAGTTATGAGTTTAAGACTGATTCATGGTAATTTTGACTTTTGGTGTTATGTATGCAAACTATAGACTAGAAATGGTGCAAATGATCTGTGAAAAACTAGTGTTACTAACCTTTGACACTGAACTGACCTCAAACTCAGTTTAACCATTTGACCCAAACACTACTTTCAAGACTGTTTTGTAAATATAACTTACCTAATTGCTTATTAGCTTATTCTAGCAACTAAACTGCAACAACATAATCTAAATATAGCTACATTAACAGGTTTAGACTAAGCAACTACCATAGATTCAACATAAGCACTTTACATAAACTGAATTAGAAATATAAAGAAGATAATAAACTCACAAATGTCCTAGCTTATTTTGCGGCTTAAAGCAGAACCCAATTATACTATTCTATATCAAACCAACCCGATCCAAGCTGCATCAACCCATATCATCACCAAATCCAAATCAATCTTAGCAGTTGACTTTTGTTGACCATAAACCAAATTTGATTGAAACTGTTTTCCAAGCTTACCAAAAGCTATATGAAGCTTAAGTAAACCTGGTTGAACTTAAAAATAAGCTAATAGAAGCTTTAATACAAGAGTTTGAAACTCAATTTTTCAACAGTGAATATGAAAGCAAGAAGCTTAAATGAAACTTTGAATTAGGACTTGAAAACAGATTATATTGATAAAATAACTTAATTTGAGTACATAAAAACAGAGGATTACATCTTTAAACTTAAATTAAAATATTAATGTTAAAAACGACATACACATGAAAAATAAAACTAACTACTACTCTCTCTAGCTTTTCTTCCTTCTCTTTTATACCCAAAAAGCTTCCACGTGTCCTCTGAGTGAATCCCACTTGGTTCTAGGACCATTGGATGTCTTGAGTGCATTTTGGCCATTGGATTGGTTTTGGCGGGAAAAATGGATATTTGCCAGTGGGGGGTTTGAGTGTTAGGGTGAAGAAGCATTTAATGCTCTTTGTTTGGTTGTTGAGGTGGAGTGATAAGGGGGGTGAAAGGTGAGCTGGGGGTATGGGATATCTGGTGTTGCAGGTTGAGCAGGTGGGAGAAGAAGAAAAGGAGGGAAAAAGGGTGGGTTGACTGGGCTGTTTGACCGGGTAGTAATAATAGAGGAAGGGGGGTCAAATGCAGGGGGTCAATTGGCTTGGCAGGGGTCCAAATGGTTTTGACAAGGGTTAAAGGTCCAAAGGGTTAGGTTTAATAATACAAGGACTTGTTTTGCAATTTCTGAAAGACCAAGGACCAATGCTGCCATTCCTCCAAAGTTGTTTCAAGGGACCAAAAATGACAAGCTTCAATAGTACAAGGACCAAAATAGACATTTTCAAATTTCCAAGGACTATTTTTGCCAATTTTGAAACTCAAAGGACTAAACTTGTAATTTCTCAAAACTTTTGATATTTTTCACCAAAGGACTAATTTTGACAACTTATGATTTTAAAAGGACCTTTGGTGACTTTTCTTTTGAAATAAGTGCTCAGGGACTATTTCTGACAACGTTTGAAACTTGGGGGTGAAACGCCAATTATGCAAACTTAGCTCATTTTTCATCTGATTTTAGACATTTTGCATCTGAAACATATAAAATGCAATTTTGAGATATTTTCAGTATTTTGATGCATTTTGAGCATTTTTAAATGTTTTGCAGTTGATTTGACCAAAAATGATGAGTATTTACACACTCATCAATCCCCCACACTAAACTATTGCTAGTCCCTAGCAATCTTTTTGAGAAAAAATTAATGGATTTGAATCTCTTTACAAAGCCATTACTTACGGGTAGCCAATTGTTTTAGTTCAAGTAAGAACCTTGGTACAATGATAACCAAATGATTTTGAGCAAATCACCGGCTTTCAACGGTTTTGATTTGTCTTTACGGAAGCCGTTTGCTTCGGACTAGCCAACTCTTAGATAATATATCTTTGGTGAGCTGATTACCAATTATGGTTTTTCCACTGCCTTTACCACAAGCCATGAACTTGCGGGCTAGCCAACTCTTCACTAATTAAAGATATGGTGAGCTGAACACCATACAATTTTGGGCAAATTGCAAGCCGTCAACGGATTTGAGATATCTTTACCAAGAGCCGTTTGCTCCTGGATTAGCCAATCCTTTTGTTTATTAGACATGGCGGATTGATAACCAATTGAGTAAGTGCAAAACACTTACTCCAAACAAAAATTTGGCCAAAAATGGGGGAATTGGGTGGTATAATTACATGATAAAATTCGTGAGAATTCCCCCCACTAGAAATGAATATTGCCCTCAATATTCAAAGTGCATTTGTTATGCGAAACATAGAACGTAAAAGGGAAATACTACGGCCATTATTTTGAAAGATTTTTTTTTTTTGAAACTTATATACACATTGGGGGCAACTCCCCACAAAGGTGGTACACAGTGAAAACCATGTTTAACTACTGTTTTTGATTACCGAGTCGCTAGCTTGACTCGACACCGAATTAATTTGTTCATGGGGAAGTAAGTGGAAGAGACAATCTCCATCGGACTTTCATTCAAGATGTTTGGATAAACATTGAAGTATGCGAAAGTTCCACACCGATGAGATATAGAGAGATCCGGCTTACAAATAATAAATGAAAATGCGGGGTCAAAGATAGTGTCCTCACTCCCGAGCAGTGAAGAAGAGAGGAAGTCACCCGGTAGGTGAAGAAAAGAAGGAAAATCATGATGACGATCATGATAAGATCTTCTTCCTCAGGATTGAGTGCAGTTGCACTCGTTTGGATTTTATCGGTTGAGCTCTTTGGTTTGGAAAGCATCTCGGGAGGGAGGGTTGGAAATTTTGTCATAGAAATACAAACTCTCATGATTGAGAACTTTTCCCCGATCATGATTTTTGCCATCAAGCGATCATACTCCGTGAGTCATGATATGTGTGAGTTCACCGGCGAACTTCTCATGAAGAGAATCATTCACATGATGTGAATTTGTGAACTCTTGTTCCATTGTGGACTCATTACTATCCTCAATCTGAGTATCAAAGAGTGGATTCTCAGAAATTAAAGTGAATTCAGAGTCGAATTCAAATAGAGGATTGGTGAAAGTAGCTTTGAATGTTTAGGGAACAAAGTGATCAACATTCTCTATTGGATTTGTTGGGATAAGAAGTGAGTGAACGATCATTATAAGGGAGACTTTCAATCTCTCCCAGATCGTCTTCGAAATCAAAGAGACCATCATCACTTCCGATGAAAGTGGATTGATGTGAGTGAGTTCATCGGTGAACTCCTCAAGAAGATGATCAGCATCAGATTGTGGAAGTGATGCCTCAACATACTCGATGTCTCCATATGATGCACAATCTTCGCTACAATTGGAGAAAGTCTCAAAATGATCTTCGGGTAGGAGCTTTTGTTGATAGGTTAGGACGAATTGACCAAATATTGTCCTAGCGACTTAAACCCCCACTGGAATCAATTGGAAGTAATAAAACATGAACATTACACGATAGGATAAGTAATTAGGTTAGCACACTTTCCCTCTATTGATCACAACCTCTATTTATTTACGCCTTTATTTATTGTTTCTTAGTTAATCATTTCTACCTCAAACCAGTTAAAACCAGTGACACGTAGACTTAATTAGAATCCGATCACATAGCTCTTAGGACGACCTCGGTTTTACCGATTACTACACTACACACGACCAGGTACACTGCCCGTGAGTGCATAAGGTAGACCATAGGTAAACGAGACTATCATAAATATTAAAACCTGGTCAGAAATCCTGCATCAAGTTTTTGGCCCCGTTGCTGGGGAGTTATATTAGGATTTTTGTTAAGTCTTTTATTTTTTTTCTTGTTATAATTTTGTTTTCTCATGATTTATTTTAAGTTTCAGGTACCATGGCACTTGTGGACATTGATAACCTCCCCCTCGAGGAATATTTGGCTATGACTAGGGAGGAACAAGGGCCGGGGCTCGTTAGGCCGGCTATTGGAGCTGAGGTGCGTTTTGAGATCAAAGAACATTTTATGAGGTAGCTACGTGCTAACCCTTTCTCTGGAAATAGAGACGAAGATGCTTATGAGCATGTTGAAAATGTCGTGTACATCGCAAGCCTTTTCTACACCCCTGGTGTTTCTCATGACGCGGTTATGCTCCGAGTATTCCCTATAACACTTACTGGGGCAGCAAGAAGATGGATTGATAGATTGCCCGGCGGGACAGTTGATACATGGGCTCTCCTAAAGAAACATTTCATTCAAAGATATTGTCCTCTTTCGAAAATATCAAATCAACTCATGGAGATCCATAATTTTAAGCAAGAAGGCGATGAGACGTTGTATCAAGCTTGGGATAGATACAATGATCTACTTTACAAGTGTCCTACTCATGACCTAAACAGCCAGCAAAAGGTCAATATTTTCTACAAAGGTGTCAACGTTGCTACAAGAAAAATGCTGGACTATCAGGGACTAATTCCAGGGATGACCCCTACTCTTGCCGTTGAAGCCATTCAAAAAATGGCCGATCATTCTCAAAAGTGGCACGAGGAGGAAGCCATAAAAATTTAGGAGGAAGTCTTGAGGGTATTGCCGCAATTACAAATAAACTTGAAAATCTGGGTCGTGACATGCTAAAGCTCAAGGAAAGTGTGCACGCTATCCAAGTGGGATGTGAATGTTGTGGTGGAGGACATCTCACTAAAAATTGTCCTCTTGTTGACGATTATAGTAAAATTGAAGAAGTGAAATATGGTGAAGCAAATAGACCGTTCCAAGGGTCAAATTGAAACGGGAATGGTTATCATGGAGAACTGTTGGGAATTCTACTAAATAAGAATTCTGCTGAAAATACTGCTGATGGATTTTGCTGAAGTGCTGGAATCTGCTGAAGACATCAATCTGCGGAAGTAGTAAAACCGCGTAGTTTGTTTCTGCGGAGATAGATATTCCGCGTATTTTATAGTTAGTTAGGATATGCATGAGCTTTATTAGGAAGTGATAATGTATATCTTCTTTAGTTTTATGATTATACGTTTCTTGGGAAACGGTTTAGGGTTCCTTGTCTATAAAAGGAACACATTAGTATGAATGATGTACGAGTTTGAAAAACAAGTTTTAGTTCTATTCAAAGATCCATAGAGGATCAAAGTATTCTTAGTTATTATTGTTCTTACTTGTGTTTGATTTCCGCTTTAGAATACAAGTAATAGAGACTGTCTATTAGTGTGTTTGTGATTACATAAGCATTACTAACGATCCACGAGCGCTCAAAGATCTATCAAGGTCTAAGGTTCAACAAGAACCTCTGGGATATTACAATCGTGGGGCTTTTGGGGAAAGAAGGTCCAAAATGGAGGATACAATCAACAAGTACCTTGAAGACTCGACTAAGAGACAAAAGGAGCAGGAGGAATGGCTAAAGAACCTCCAAGAAAGTACAAACAAGAGCCTTTTTAATCATGACAAATCGCTAAAAAATTTGGAAACCATGATTGGTAAACTTAGCGATGAAGTACAAAGAAGGAATGAAGCATAGGAAAGCAAACCGATAGCATGCAAAGCTAATTTTTCTGAAAAAGATGCATCTAACGATAGCTCTAGCATGTTGCAGGAAAATGAAGCTGGAAGTTTTGACAGAAGCCAGTTACGCCGTAACCCCACATCAGAATTACAGCGTAACTGGAATACTTGGTCCAACGAATTTCTTGAATTTGATGAATCAGGAACCAAAGTCATTGATACTTGGCCCGGTAATCCGAACATGGTCCCAAAATCCCCATCCAAGAAGAAGTACCACTGGTGCAAGGCAATACTAGTGGACAATGATAAATGGTACGACCTATGGGCTTCATATAACCCTAATAATGACATTTGCGATGGAGGGGATGACAAAGAAAGGGTTAAAAATAACAAATACATGTGGTCTACAACAAACGATGATGAAAGGTTGATTATATTCTCAATCGAGGATATAGAGGAACCCCCTATTAAACACTACTACAATCCGATAATGATCGTGGAAGATGAATCTACGCAAGCATGGCCCACATGCAATCCATTTCGCGAGTATTGTAACGGGGGTGGAAATACGAAGGTTGAAGAATGGACATGCCCCAATAAGCTAGAAAGACACGATATCAAGTTCGAAAATCTATCTTTTCATGATTGGTATATGATAAGATTTGGGGATGCTATTATTAATGCAGGTATACTAAGGAAGCTCAAGCTCGACAACGAAGAACATTGCTTCCAGAAGAGAGAGTTCATGGATGAAAAGTCAATCAAGGATGATACCTCCTGCAAAAATGATCCCTCAAGCAATACAAATGACAAGACAGTTCAGAAGCATTGGTGTGAGAAGGTAAAGACCGTCGGTGAAATATTTTGGGCTTCTTGTAACCCGTTTGACGATGACTGTAATGGGGGGAGTAGCATAGCTAGAGTTGGGGATGACGAATTTTTGTGGACCTCAAATAATGAGAATGAAAGAACGGATCTACCTTGGTTAGATAAGTTGGGTTTGACGATTGGGTTAAAATCAAGTATGGGAAAGTGGACGCTTCCACTAAGGAAAAAATATGGAAGGGTTGCATGAATGAAGAAGACCCAAGTGAAGAATAGATTCCTAACGATACTAGTGAGGTGAGAAATGATGATAACAAAGATACATGTGGTGATGAAAAAGAAGAGTGTAAGCGTGTGCTTATTGAGGAATTACTAGATGACGAGTGGTTCAAAGGAACTGAGTCCGATGATGATGATATTGAGGGAATTATGGACAACCTTGAACTACAAGGTCATGACGGGTTCACTGACCCAGATGATGAGGCATACGAACAACGGAGGTGCAAACTTCTTGGTATTCCATACAAAAGGCCGCCACCAATTATAGCTGAAAATTTTGAAATTATAAAGTACCACTTGGGGCCGGACGAAAAGTTTTCCAAAATTCGGAAGATAGAGACAAAGGAGTTTCTTCGCACTGCTACTAATGTCTCATGGGTCAGACACAACCTAATGAAAGAGATGGATAAGGCTGGCCAAGTTCAAAGGCCACCATAAGCACCATGGCCTGAGTCTAACTTAAAGATCCGGTAATAAAGAAAAGTGCTCTTTCGGGAGACAACCCGAATTATCCCTTTCATTTTTATTTCATTTTCATTCTGTTGGGTTTTGTGTTTTTAACGGTTTTGCAGGAATTGGAGGCAAATTCACAGTAATTAAAACGGGGACATGTTCTGTCCTAAATTTACGGCGTAACTAATCCTCATGGTTACGCCGTAACATCTCCTTAGTGGCGAATCTCTCCAGGTTGTAAACCATTACGACGTAATCTCATTCTATGGCTACGCCGAAGCAAATCACTAGTAGTTGATTTCTAGGTTTAACCACAAATACGGTGTAACTCATCTTTATGGTTACGTCGCAATTCTCCTGCAATTAAAATTTTTACAGTATTAACGCAATAACCTTGTATTAGTTTTAAATGAACTTTGTGGGTATGTTCCCTGTAAGCCCTCACGAGACTACACTCGTCCACTTTGGGCACCAAGTGGTTTAAAAGGCTTGTTGCATATGCTAAATGCAACCGTGATTCCTACGAAGGTGAGTTAGATTTCTTTTGTTTATTTTTCTTTTTCTTTTTTAGAATTATGCTTGTTGGTTAGTGTGATTTCAGGGATTGAAGTTTGCTCGTGGATGCTTAAGCGAAGGCGCAATTTTCTTCGTGGGCCTTCTTTCTTTTTAAGAGCGAATTTCAGGGAAGTTCTCGCTCTAATTCTATTTTCTCTTCACCTTTATTTAACGTTTAGTACAAAAGGGACTTTTTACATCTCAAGTGGGGGGACGGGAGTAGAATTATTACTTGAACTTATTTGCCCTCGTTTTTCTAGTTTATTTTGAAAAATTATGCCATTTTTAAAATTTTGACATGTTTTTCTTAACCTAACTAGATTAGACCTTAGCCGAGCACATTATAACCTTTGATACTTTATGGTGAGATTATCCTTATTCGTTTCCACTTATTTACCCAAATCCACCAAATTATAAGTGTACCGGTAGCTTGTAAACTTTAGAACTTGGCCTTTGCATCATTTCGAGACCATAGACGAGGTATCTTGAGTTCGCTTAATGTATATGGAATAATCAGTTTGAGAAGGCAATATTTTTAGGATTATCACCCAAATAGCCTATCCTTGTGTGTCTATCGATTAGTCACCTCGACTTTTCGACCCCCATGTTAAACCCCTTTTGTTGCACTCAACTTTAGTGCAAGATACCCTTAGATACACCCGTCTGAGCCATTCCTTTCAATTTGTTCACCCAACATATATTGTTTCGTTACACCTATTCACCTTAGCCTACCGTGTAGTCTTAATTTGTGATAGGGAAGTCATTGTTTTCCTAAGTTCAAGGTTCAAGTAGAGAGGTTCAGAAATCACGCTTTCATTAGAGACTTATATTTGAAGATCATTGAAGACCCCCCATATTCTCATTATATGTTCATCTCAAGTGGGAAGATGTTATGTTTTTTAGTTATGATGAAAAAAAAAGAAGAAAAAAAAGTAGTTTATTGTTTATTGTAAAGTGCAATATTATAAGCACTATGATTGGAGCTCATCAAAGATTAAGCATCGAGGAGGCCACCTCGGTCACATTTGAAGAATGGAGTTGGCAATTATTACGCCAACAGTTGGAGAACAGGTAATGTGCCCATCATGATGTCCGCTAATGGCACATCTACTTGTTGTATCATGATCTGGTTTCTTCACCTTAAAGCTTGAACTTTGGATAAACGGTAGGCGGTGACAACTTGGTTATAGGTTAAGACTATTTGTTACGTTATTTTTATTTTACACCAATTATTTCCTATTTCTTATCCTACCCTTTTAGTCATGAAGCATGTCTAGGTGATAAAGCGAGCAATCTTTGGTGTCTTGGCCATGGATTTGGTCATGTATAATTGATTTTTTCCACTTTGCCATGACACGTTAGTAATGACGTTTCACCCTTAACCCATGTTGTGTCTACCCATATTGCCTTCAAGAATTGTTTAGTCCTTAACTCTAGTGGTGGAGATTTGTGTAACCGCCAAGCTTATGATAGAATACATGCTATGACTGTGCTTTGAGTGATCACCCCGAAATTGACACTTAGACTAGATGAGAGAATTTGAGTGTTTTGTTCCCATTTTCTGAGGTGTTCGGCTTTGATTTATTCTAGCATAAGGGATTTTTAAATTCATATCTTCTAAGATATGGGGGATATCTTTTTAATTTTTTTTTAATAAGGTCTACTTGAGGGCAAGTAAAGTTCAAGTGGGGGGATATTTGATAACATCAAATAGTCCTGACTTTTAATTGTCAATTTCCCCCAATAATGCTCGTATTTTATATAATTTATATGGATTTACGCTTGTATTCCTTTATATTTCACTTTCAGGTAAATTATGAGCATTGGAGCTTAAAAGAAGCGGATTTGGAGATTTTCCTAATGGTTTATGATAATATGCTACTCATGAAGAAGCTACGGCGTAACTTATTCTCTCACATTACGCCGTAGCTAGTACTTTATCTTGGATTGCCTACTTAACATCAATTACGGCGTAACTCCCAACTAATGTTACGCCGTAATCATCTAGGTCAAGAAATATTTCGTGCCTCCATCAACTACGCCGTAACTCCTCACAAGCATTACGCCGTAGTCCATCTAAAAGAGTTTTGTATTGAAGATACAGCGTAACCTTTCCCAAATGTTACGCGGTAACCTATTTGACGAGAGTATCATTTGGAGGATTATTAAAGTTACGGTGTAACTCTCAACTCAAGTTACGCCGTAACTAGGATCGTGCCTATAAATACAAGCCCTAATTTCTGCATTTCACAATTTCACTCACAACTCAAAGTCAGAGAACGTGAAGAGGGTTCCAAAGGCAGATCATTCGGAGCATACGGAGCCATCTCCAAGTGAGGAATCACTTCACATCGATAAGCATTAGCGATCATTTCTATATTTTACTATTAATTCATGTCTTTCGTTATATTAAACATCAAATTCATTGTTTCTTTTAATATGATCGGCTAAGCACCTTCGGTGCTAGCCTAGTTATGATTCCTTGAATGTATTGTTTATGTTTTCATGCTTCCGTATAATTGTTTCTAGTGTATGCATTCATAGTTCGTTGGTAGTTACCCTAGCTTCGATAGTTTTGAAATGCGGTTGTATTTAGTTGCTTAGGAGAATTAACCAACTGACCCTAAGTAGTTAGGTAGAGTTGGGAAGGGTAAGAATTGACCAACTGGCGACCCTTCCTCGCTTGTGCGAACTGACCAAATGATCACTGGTCGTCCGAATGAACTTAAGAAGTTAGGGATGAGTGTCTAAGATTCTAGCACCTGGGCACTCATTATTTCGAATCTTGCATGTAGGGTACTTAATGACTTCGCTTAGGTGACTAAAAACCACTCGACTCCCAAGGGGTAAACCTTTGACGTCGGGTAGAAGCCTTTATTGATAGGTTAGGACGAATTGACCAAATGTTGTCCTAGCGACTTAAACCCCCACTTCAATTAATTGGAAGTAATAAAACATGAACATTACACGATAGGATGAGTAATTAGGTTAGCACATTTTTCCTCTATTGATAACAACCTCTATTTATTTATGTTTTTATTTCTTGTTTCTTAGTTAATCATTTTTACCTCAAACCAGTTAAAACCAGTGACACGTAGACTTAATTAGAATCCGCTCACATAGCTCTTGGGACGACCTCGGTTTTACCGATTACTACACTACACAGGACCGGGTACACTGCCCGTGAGTGCATAAGGTAGACCATAGGTAAACGAGACTATTATAAATATTAAAGCCTGGTCAGAAATACTGCATCAATATCTAAAGGTGAACCTCAAATTTTTTGGTGGAATTCTAAGTGGTAAGATTTTTGTGCTAGCTATATAAATCCTATCCATGAGACGCTTTATTAAAACTATAGTTTCACTTGTAAATGTCATAAAAAAAATTAATTGTGCTAAAATCACCTTTACAAGTATTTCCTTTGGTTTATTACATAATTTTAGAACAAGAAAAATAACAAATGCATGTATGGTTTCTGAGTGTTGGTCCACGCAGTTTGAGCAAATTACGATATCTTCCGACTAATAATAAGAAAAATAACAACATCACCCAAAACCATAATAACAACATTTGTACTTTTCAACGTGTATAAATCTTATTAGAAATGAATCGTAAGATTTATAGTAGAATAGCTCACGGTAAACTATTCCGATTGATGACAAATGAAACACTCCTATCGGAACGACTAGTGGCAGCTAGCTTTGCTTAGTTCGTTCCTAGGAGATGGGATCCTATCAACTGTAATGCTAATTATCACTTTATGTATTTATTTAGGATCTCTACTTATCTCGATTACAAAGTGTCATTTGAATATGAAGGAAAATACTGTGGATGCACATGGGTATAGTGGGTCACCGACCTTTGAGTAGACATCAAGTTACTAGTGAACTAGGCTAAGCGTGCATTGGGTTTTCCAATCCTGACAACCTTTTATACCCAAAGTATTACTTTATCGTCCTTAGATAAAAATTTTCACTTATATTTCTAAGAAGTTTCCCGCCCATTCATCAGAGACTAAGTTTCCTTTCTGAGAAAATTCTTCAGGGTCAAAGAGACATTTGTCAGACTCAGTGCCTCTAGTGTTGCTTGTAGCTCCTTATACCTTGCTCCCTGACACCGCTTCAATATATAAAGTGTTTCTTCAGTTGGTCTTCGACTTCCCTGAAGCTTGGCTGCTGATTGAGCTTTAAACAAGTCTCACTTGATTTCTTTTATCAGTGAGCTACATTGATGCATGGGTTCGGGGTTGAAAAGACTTCCTTTTCTACGAGCAAGTTTTTCAACCCTCTAAGCAGTGTACCTAATCGTTTTAGTATAGTATGGGGTAAGCCCATGGGATTGATTCGTTCCCTAGGGGAATAGGAATGCTAGAAAAAGATGTGTCTACCAATTAAGACAAGAGACAACCTAACAATAATTGGCAACTAGGTTTCATAGATCTAAGAAAACACAAGGATAATTTAGCTACTCATGTTAAACAAGCAAGCATACACACATACAACTGAACGTGGGGTAAACATAATGATAAAATGGATAAACAAACTTATCTTATGATGTAAACTAGGGTATGGAACCCTAGAATACTGTCCAAGTCGGACTACAACTGAATTAGGGTTTGCTCTCCAAAGTTCTACCTCTTTTAAAATAGAAAAATCGAATTCTATATATAGATTTACAAGTGCGACGACGTCACCTTTTGCTAGTGACGCCCTCAGGTCGCCGTCATTAGGGTTTCGTTTGGGCTAAGTCATCGTTGGGACGACGTCAATTGATGTGTGTGAAGCCGTCAGTCTCCATGAAGGACGTCGTCTGAGATTGGTTCTTGGGCGTCTGGTGTGGAAATTGAGATTGACGCCTTCCAGAGTTTAGGCGTGACGCCGTCAGGTTGTAGAACCAGAATTTGTTCTGAGCCGTCATGTGTAATTTGATCAAAACTTCTATAAAGGGACGGCGTTGCCCTTTGGTTGGGACGCCGTCAGATCTGCTGGGGGGGCTTTGATCTTGACTTTGCCATTTTTTTCATGTTTTTGCTCCTTTTCATCCAAATATGCTTTATTCCAGCATTTTGCTTCCAAAAGACCTAAAATGTGAAAAGGAACAATTTTAAGTAGTAACGCATATAAAATGTGTCGATTTAGGGCTTAAATGACCCCCTAAAAACGTATGTTATAAATCCTTATCAAATATCCATACACTTTGAATTTGCTTGTCCTCAAGCAAATTTGCTTTTTGCCAGTCAATTTATAAGTTAAGGGGCATGAAGCATTGGTTTAAGATAGTCTACAACAAGTACAAGTGCCACAATAGTCATAACAAGCACGGAAATTATATACTAGCACCTCACAATTGGTTTTTGGATTCTCTCATCTCTCGGGATTATATGAAATATAATATGAATGGAAATGGAAGATAAACACTCATTACCTGGCATGGTACATATATTACCATAGGCTTGAGAATAGATCAAACCTCCACCGCTTTGGCGTAAGCACCTAGGAATAACTATCTAAGAGGTCTTTATAAAGGGTTGTAACGTTAGGCTTAGGGTAGGGAAGTAAAGGGTTTTGTTGGATAGGCATATTTAGTGGTGGCAAGTCAAAAATCTTATGTTACAAGCATGTAAAGCGTGGTGTTTCTTAGCCAAGACTCGACTCACTAACACTAAACAACTCGAAACAAAACACAAACATAAACTTGAAAACATAAATATAAAGATAGATGTAGGATGGTAGCCCGTATGTTTTTCTCATTTTTTTCATTTTTTTTTCAACAACTCTTTTTCTCCTTTTTTTTCGATTTTTTTTTCATGCCTTTTTACTCTATCATCCTCTACGATAACATCAAAATAAAGGGATTTATAGGAGCATCCCTACACTTGAGTTTTTATTTAACTAACACTAATTGACCCGATTTGAAAAGACCAAAACACTTGGAGTATTTAATTAAGTAGACAAAGAGAATTTGAATTTATCGTTCTTTCCCGTTACTCCATAAAATATTACTTTAACCCATGAGTCCTAATCGTCCCAAAACTATATACAAAAGATATGACTCGACTTAGCAACCATGCAAGCAACTAGATAATTGAATTAAGGATTTAGTATTGATAACAATAATGCACTAAATATGAGTGCATAAAAGGTAGGCTAAGGCGATTTCAGTGTAACATTTGGGGTGGACTGTAAAGAATGCTCTTCATTGATATTCTAGAAAACCGAAACATCATGAGAACCGCGAAAAGGATAGGCTCTGAAGGGTTAACTAGGTATCGTGTACTAAATATGAGTACATCGCAAGGGTGTGGGGAAAATTACTCAACCGATGTGGAAGAAGTAATTAAATTATAGGTTTAAAACAAGGGTTATCCTAATGCCTCTTATCATTTAGTTAATCCTAACTATACGAGTGTAGTCTCACTTGCGATATTGAAATGCATCACAAAACAAGTTCTAGAATCTATTATACTACCGGTACACTCACTGATAACATCAAATTGTCCTGAATATTAAGCGTCAATTTCCCCCGATAATGCTCGTATTTGATATCATTTATATGGATTTATGCTTGTTTTCCTCTATATTTCAATTTCAGGTAAATTACGAGCATTGGAGCTAATGAGACGCGGATTTGGAGAGCTTATTGAAAATATATGATAGTATGCTTATTTTGAAGATATTACGGCGTAACTCTCCTCTCACATTACGCTGTAACAGAAGCGTGACTCAAAAAACCAACTAAACGGAAGATTACGGCGTAACTCCCTCTTAGGATTACGTCGTAACTAATTAGGTCAAATGAGGTTCCACGCCGCTGCAAGCTACGACGTAACTAATTCCACAATTACGGTGTAACCACCATTTATTGAAGATACGGCGTAACCACTAATTCCACAATTACGAATAAATGGATGTTATGGCGTAACTCTTAACTTAAGTTACGCTGTAACAAGATCTGGCCTATAAATACCGCCCAAATTCCATCATTTCTAATCATCCACTTTACACACCAATTCAGAGAACGTGAGTAACAGGTTGAAGGCAGATCTTAGGGAGCATACGGAGCCATCTCTAAGGTAGAAATCACTCCTTTACGATAAGCATTAGCATTTTATCATTTCTTTACTTTCAATTCATGTATTTCGTAATGTTGAACATTAAATCGATTGTTTTAGTTAATATGAGCGGCTAAGCACCTCTGGTGCTAGCCTAGTTATGATTCCTTAATTGTTTTGTTTATGTTTACATTGCTTCCGTATAATTGTTTCTAGTGTATGCATGCATAGTTTGTTGGTAGCTACCCTTGTTTCGGTAGTTTTGAATTGCGGTAGTGGCTAGTTACTTAGGAGATATGACCAACTGACCCTAAATAGTTAGACTGAGTGGGAAGGGTAAGAATTGACCAACTGACGACCCTTCTTAGCTTTGTGCGATTTGACCAACTGATCACCTACCGTTTGGATGAACTTAAGAAGTTAGGGATGAGTGTTTTAGATGCTAGCGCCCAGGCACTCATTTTTATGAATCTTGCATGTAGCGGTACTTAATGACTTGGCTTAGGGGACTAAAAACAACTGGACTTTCAAGGGGTCACCTGCGATCTCCGGTGGAAACCTTTGCTGATAGGTTATGATGAACTGACCAAATGCTGTCCTAGCGACTTTTACCCCCACTTGAAGCAATTGAAAGTAATTAAACGTGAACTTAACATGATAGGATGACTAACTAGGTTAGCACACTTCTCCTCTATTGATCACAACCTTCGCCTTTACTTGCTTTTCTTTACTTTCTTTGTCTTTAGTTATTAATTAATCATTTCAACATTAAAATCTGTGACACCTAGACTTAGTTAAATCCGCACACATAGCTCTTGGAACGACCTCGGTTTTACCGAATACTACACTACACACGACCGGGTACACTGCCCGTTAGTGCATTAGGGTAGACCATAGGTATAACGAGACAATATAAATATTAAAACCTGGTCAGTAAAACCTGCATCACTCACTAAGCATTAAAGACAAATGCTTTTATTTCTAAAGATCTAGAGGCGAACCTCACATTTTTGGGGTGGAATTTGAGTGGTATACAGTTTTTGTGCTGGTCATATACTTCCTATCCATGAGACGCGTTACTAAGACTAAAGTTTAGCTCGTAGATGCCATAAAATTTTTTAAATTTTGTGCTAAATTTTCCCTAACAAATATTTCTCATAGTTTATTACACAAATTACCAAGGACAAGACAAATAATCAAGTGAGTGAATAGTTTATAAGTTCCCGTTTTATTCTCCCTCATCACACTTAAACTGAATATTGTCCCTAATGTTCCCCGAAAGTATCAAAGTTATGATAAAGAAAGGTAAGTTAAAAGAGAAAAAAACTAGTACTCCCCTGATAAGCTCGGTAGGATATGTATGAAGTTATGGTTAAATCCTCCTCCAAGAAGAATGAATAAGTACTAAGTGCTTCTTCCAATATGTGTTTATTCTTCTTGTCTAATATAACTTGCACACTTATAAGAAAATAAAACGAAACCTCGCATAAAATCGGCGGTAAAACTATATATGAAACAAAACTAAACTAGAAAGCAAGTAAGATATAATGCTTGTGGAATTGATGTATGCAGTTTTTCTGGAAAATTAAGAATTGGGAATTTCCAAAAATCACAAGTTATATAGAAAACGAAACTGACATTCTGTTTCTACATTACGTGACGTCGTCAGGTTGTCCTGACAAAAAAGTGGCCTGATGCGTTTTTCTGGAAAAATTACCTCATTAAAACCTAGAAAAATTTATGTAAAACATTCATTATGAATCGATACAAGCATTTGACTCTAACAAACACACAAATATATACAATTTCAATTATTGTAAATCTCATGTTCATGTTCTTAAAAACATATGTAATCTTTCCTACACTTGTTGTTTTGTAAAATACCTTTATATGCAATTAAGAAGAGGTTAAAAACAAAATAAAGCATTTTCACAAAGTCTAACATGAGAATAAACAACAATGAAAAAGATATATAAACACACAAACAAAAATTGAAAACAAAACAAGCAAACATCTCACCATTGGGATCATAGATTGTCATCCTAATGTGCCACTCTCCGTTCCCATCACTAGGTGGCCTTTCCCAATTGCAATTGTACCTAGGCTTCTTACTTTCAACTTTCCACCAATTAATGCAAAGATTAACGGGCAAGATTCCTAGGAATTCGGTCATCTTCCTAAACACTAAAGTATCCTCGAAGGGGTTCACTTCAATGTCCCTAGCCAATTGCCGTTCTTGGAAAGTTGAGTTACTCACGTAGGTCTCTTTTAGATAAAAAGGTTGTTGAGGGCCTACAAAGTCTCTATTGGTCCAAAGTCCATATCTAGATGGACAGGAAGATCGGAAACTCTGTTATCTAAAACATCTTTCCCCTTTCCCTTCTTATGTACGTTAATCCAATCGCCCTCAGAGGTAGCCTTGTTGTTGGATCGATATACTTTAATCAAACTAACATAACTAGCTTGTTAAGGTTTAATAACCTCGGATAAATCCTAAGTTATTAACAAAGAAACACTGAGCAATCTTTATCAAGTATGCGGAATTTACTTAACAAAGCTAAGAAGAATAACTTTCATTATTAAATCTAAATCTGCTTATTATCACGGATACTCTAATACAACTCTAAGATAATCGAACTTCTCTCTAAAACACTAAACAACTTGTGAATTAGTAAACTCTAAAACTCATAGACTTCGTAAATCTAATGCCAATCTAGGAGTCCTTTTATAGGCTCAAGGATATCCTAGTCGGTTTACAATTTGTAACCTTGTATGACAAGTAATCTAAACATAGAATACAATACTTTCCATAAACGAATAACATTTCTTTTGTTCTTGCGGTACTTTGACTTCGTTATGCGATTACTTTGACTTTATCTTTAGCGGTACTTTTGACTCTTTGACTTTTTCGATTACTGCGGTTTGAGTACTTTCACATCTTGGTACTTTCATGTCTTGTCACACTTTTCATATCCCAACAATCCTCCCCTAACTTGAATTCTACTTGCTTGACTTCAAGTTCCATTGTAAATATATCTTTGACTTCATCTTTAAGGCAGATTGTTTCTTATTCTTTAGATTGTATCTACTGTAGTATGCAGTAGCTTGTCAAAGTATCTCTTAGAATTGTTCTTTCTGACATCCACCAAGCTCCATCTTTTTAGCAACACGGCAACATATGACAATTTGTACATTAATTCAGTTTAAGTTGCATACTATTCTCATCACTTCGGTGTGTTAACTCACAGTGAGAGGTGAATCATTGAAAATTTAATGGATTTAGATCTCTTTACCAAAGCCATTATCTTTGGAGTAGCCAAATGTTTTGGTGTGTAAGACCATGGTACATTGATAACCATATAATTTTTAGCAAATCATCAGCTATCAACAGATTTGATTTGTCTTTACCAAAAGCTGTACCCTTCTGGACTAGTTAGTTCTTCTATCTAATGGTGAACTAATTACCAATAATGGATTTTCCACTGCCTTTACCACAAGCCATTTTCTTGTGGGCTAGCCAACTTTTCACATTAATTGATATGGTGAGTTGATTACCATACAACTTATTAGCAAGTTGTCAACTAAAAACGGATTTGATATATCTTTACCCGAGCCGTTTGCTCATGGATTAGCCAATCCTTTTGTAACCATGGTGGATTGATGACCTATTGATATTGCCATCTCAAAAACCATTTATTTCATTTAACCTTTGTTTTCAAAATATTTGATATTTTAAAAATTTCTTTCATAAATCACTTAACTGGTTTTAAAAGCTGCAAGCGATTACTTTGATGAAAGTCTTGTTTGATCAATGATACTTTGAATAAAGTACTGATTTATCAAAAATAAGTTATTCAATAAAACTCATACCAGTTTACTCATCTTCTTTAGAAATAGTAGTCCAGTTGATAAATAGATTGATTGTTAGGATCCAAAATTTATGTTGTTTGATGATTCGGGTGATCTAGGATTGTGATTAAATAAGAAAGCTATTTTGAATAGATGAAGAGAGTTGAGAGGAGGTTTCTTGAAGAGAGTTGCTATATCAAATGAAAGGTTTATTCAAAGAAGCCACACCCCTTCCATGGATGGAAGGGGTATTTATACTTACAAAAAAAACGTCCTCCTATCGGTTTACGTGGATCAGGGCATCTGATTGGGTAAAGACCCGTCCTTCCTCCACGGTGTTACACTAGACTAAGCTATGCTACAAACTAACTAATTAACTACTAAATAACGTAAATAACTACAAATATACGAGCTAACATATGCTAGACTATAATTGGGGTGACCGACACTTTAACATGGAATTTCCAATTCCTAACAATATCCCCCTAAGGGAGGTCGCCCCATGAAATACATTTTGCTTCCTAGCGTTCTATCTTTGACTTCATTCTTGAGCTCGTAGAATTGAATTCTTCACTTCCGCAATCTTTGTGCATTAGTAGCGATTCTTCAAAGTCCGCATAGTTTTGTACTTTTAGTGGAGGCCTTTAACTGATCCACATCTTTGATGATCTTCGAGCTTTCATTGAGATCATCAGCCACAGTAAATCTCTGGATCACCCTTTGTTGTGTTGCCATCATGTGATGTTGTGACTTTTGGACCGACATGCTCACACTTTTGAATCATGACATCTTTCCTTCAAAGTAGCGGAAGCCTTCTTGGTTCATGATATTTCGCGGCGGCGAAGCATAGTATAAAAATATCGAGCGAGGTTTTGTAGATATGCACCAGTCATGATTTCTTCAATTAAAGTGTGGATCTTTGTGAGCATCGCGGCTTTGGAATGACTCCTCAATTACGTCGGTACCTTAGTCCAAATGTACTGCAAACAACAGTTAGCAATAAAACACACGAAAGTGTCTTTGAACTTTCGTTGAATTGAGGTACACGGCCCACGGTTCCCGTTGATCGGTATAAATCTTGCACGTGATCGGGTAGGATTCCTAAGAATCTCCTTGAGGGTTTTAGTAGCTGCTCTAGCTTTGTTCTCAAAGGAGCGTCTCAAAGAAGACAACACGAATTAGTGAACCGGCGAATTGAGATTCAGCGATTGATGAAAAATGATTTGAAAAACAATCGCGTATTGCATGAAAGAAAGAGTTTTGCAATACGACGAAGGTTTTATGAGAAAGATCAATTTTCAATCATAAATACTTTTATATTTGAAAGAGTACACATTCGACGTGCTAGCGAAAAGAAGAGATTAAGCACATCGAGCGGTTTTTCTAAAAGTATTCGTCAATTCCATTCCTGGACCAAGGTTGTTCAAGATTGAATCGCCCCATTGTTTCTATCCAGTTGTCACAAGCTTGATCTTATGAGAGATCTCACATGTCACCTACCAAGAGCTTGTTTGATGTTGGCTCTAGAAGGCTTTCCATCTTCATTGTGAATATTTTTACATATCACTCGGATGTTCCGGCAATACCACAAGGATAATGCGTAGGACTCTTAATATATACTTACTTTCCACATTGTGTGAAACGACAAGTCTTCAAAATTTAGTGTCCTAATGAGATATTGTGGATGATCTCTTGGCTCTAGACTCAATCGTGCACATTTGGTTCCTATGCCGGAGACTAGGGAGAGGTCTCCTTCTTCAATATCAACAATCTCTAAGAGAAAGTCGATAGATAATGTAGGTTCCGTGAGAATGAAACAAGCCCTTTTAAGAGGAACTTGAGTAGCTTGGGAAGTTTAGTGCGGTCGCGTCCTTTGGGTCCATGGCGTCTTGTCTTCAATACCGGTGTTACCTTGGTAACAACCAGTAGCATATGAATTGAACCGGTTTACGCCTAAGGTTGAATTGATGGAGGGCTATTTCTTTTCACCCTTTTCACATTCAGTTCTTTTTCATTCTTCAACCCCTTGATGCTTACGAGACTTCATAACTAGAACCTTGTTGGGTTTATTCCGATTACTAGCTCAGTCTCGATCCGCACTCTTCCCATATTCTCATTTTTCTCCTTTTTCAATATTCCTAAGGACTCTACACTATCTAGTGGATTGTCCCTGGGAAGATCCCTCCGGTTTTGGCGGATCGTGGGAACAAATACCTAACCTCACCATCCTTATAACTCCATGCATAAAGTAAATTGGTCGGTCTTTTGGTATTGTTCATTCCTTCTTGAAACCAATTGAAAAATCATTTGGAAAAACAATCAAGGTACTTGTGATACGAGATCAAAGCATTTTGTACCTTAATAGTTTTGATCATTTAGAAAACCTCCCCCTCAACATGTGCATTATGTATTAGAAATCGTTTAGCACATGGAGGCAAGAGGACTTTGAAAATATTTTCTTTGATCACTATTTTCATAGCCATTTGATTTTCTTGGTAAAATTCTCCCCCTCAATATGTGCATAGGATAAGAGAAATTATTTTAACACATAGAGGCAAGAGTTCTTTTTGAAGCACATCCACGAACACACAAGCCATTAAGAAACCATTTAAAACTCAATCAAGGTACTTTATGTTAAAACATAAAAGCATTTGCACCTCGATAGTTGATTTTCTTTATAAAATGCTCCCCCTCAATATATGCTTCGAGGTTGGCGTTTAGCTTTATATGAGAGAAGCGGCTTGCACAATTAAATCAAAACGATCACCTTTTATCAAATTTCATTATTAAATCACAAATTCTCTCCCGATCAAAAATATCAAACCCTTTGAGATTTTGGATCCCAAGTGATTTAATTAGGTTTATAAAACATGGGAGAAAATGTGGCCTTGTTTAAATATTCATCTGGTTTTTGGATAAATCCTCCTCCTCAACATGTGCATTGTGTATTTGAAATCGTTTGGCACATGGAGGCAGGAGTGCCTTTAAAGGACTAAACCAATTCCATAAAAACAGATTTGAGATTTAAATTACGATCTCTCCCTTGATCAAAAATATCAAACCATTTGAGATTTGTGATCCCATCTGATTTAAATTATTTAGAAAAGTTTTAGGGAAAGACGTGGCAAAATATAATTTTGAAAAATGATTAATAAGGAACAGATTTAGACATTAAAGATTGTTAGTGTCAGGTATGATTGTTTTTAAGAGATCTTTTGAGTAAAACAAAACAATTTCACAATCAAACAAGAACAGAAAAAATTTCATTTTTGAAAGACCTTGATTCAAAAGAAAAATCATACCATGACATAACATTAAATCTTTAGATCACCAAATTTTAACGTACAAACGGACTCTTTTGAAGATATATTGTATGAAAATAATTTATTTTTAAATCACTCTCCCCCTCAATCGATGACCAAAGTCAATAATTGAGTGACTTAAGTTTTGATAAAATGAAGTTCGGTGATTTTCAAAATTTAGTCCAATATATTTTCAAAACAAAATTTTCCATTTTTCAAAACAATTTACTCAAATTTATTCAAAATTGTTTAAAATGGTATCTGCACAAAAAGCGTTAGGTGGTGAGAAGCTTACATTTGTTATTCTTTGTAGGGTTTGGAAGAAAACCATCTGGCGATGCGGTGAGACTTCTTCTTATGTTGCATTTTGAATGCCAAGCGAGGTCAAATTAAGCTCCGTTTCTTCAATCATTTAGAAGAAAACCATCTGCGATGCTTGATTGAGACCTCTTACGTTGCATTTATGCCAACTCTCCATGGAAGTCAATTAAGCTCCGTTTCTTCATTTGTCAACCCAAGATATAGTTACCCTTTCCTTTCGGCATCCAATCATCTTCAATTGTGGGATCCGGATCGGGAACATTCTTTTATACCAATATACCTGCATACGTTAATGAACACACATACAAATATATGGTGGTCGACATCACCCAAAAAACAATCGACTAATAAAAGTCAATGCAACATATCAATCAGATCATATAGATGTATGGGAATAATCTGTTCATTAAACTCTAATCATCTAATCCTAGCAATCATATCCTAGGCACCTAGTCCTCCAACATAGGTTAACATCATTTTTAATTAAGCATAGTAGGATAATTAAGAAAGCCCGTTAGATGATGTAGATTTGAAAAACATTATCCCCTCAATCCATGACTCATTTTATGAAAAGTTTAAAAGCGTTGAAGTCATTGACTGAGTTTTCAATTTACAAGAACTCTGAATCTAATTGTTTTAAAGCAACTCATTTACCGCCATTTTTAAAACACAAAATATTTTTAAGAAGAATTTTAGGCGGAAAAACATTTGTGTAGGAGCAATGATCCTTGACATACTTTCCTTGTTTTGTTTTAGGATAAGTGCGAAATATTTTGAAAATAGGTTTAGCGCGACACTTTCCTTCCTTTAAAAAGAGCGGGTTGCTATACGAAATAATAGCAAGCCATAGTTTAAGCGGGTTCTGATCTGAAGTTAGCGCAAGCCATCATTTGAAGCCGGTTCTGATCTGAAATAACGTAAGCCATTATTTTTGAAGCGGGTTCTGATCAGAAATAAGCGTAAGCCATTTTGAATAGACATGTTTAGAAAAGAATATTTACACCTCCTCTGCTTTCGAACTTCATCTATGGTCCCGTGCCATTATTGAATGACATTTCTAAGACCGTAGATGTTATCGATACCAGAAGACATGTCTTAGAAAACATATTTTTGGTATTTTTCAAATTTTCTGATTTTTATGGGGTTTTGATGGTTTTATATTTTTCTATTTGGTTTTTAATAAATATATACAAAGATAGAGAAGATGATATAGTTAAAGAAGATGATGATCTGATGCAGAGATAAGGATATCGAAGCGACGCCCGTTGTAGAAGATAGAAGTCATCATCTCTTAAACATTCACCACCAAAGCTTTAGAGGCTCTTGCATTGAAGAAAAGATTGAACCATCGAAAGTGAGACTTTGGCGCTTCCCAAACCGAAAATCTTATAGTGGTGACGGATTCAAAGCTTTCTTTCAAGCTTCCCTTAGCAGTGCACAAAGAAGCACACCATTATCATCGAACTTGCTGCTCCTTTTAAGAATAATCATTGTGATTCATTGTTCGGGGTTATATCATCCAATAGAATAACAACAACGTATCATCCCACATTTAAATAACTCTTCTCAGATTTCATAACCACGAAGTCGGCATTGATCCATTCAAAGGTGTCAAGAGAGCAATTCCTCCAAGTAGTTGAATTGATCACGGTCAGTCTCTTTGTATAATGCTCAAGAACTCTCGGAATACACTTCATGAGGGGAATGAAAACACCTTCTCATGTTCACATTTTCTTCGAGGATGATGCGTGTATGAAGCTCAAGAACCGAAGTACACCAATACCCAAGAGCTCTCGAATACATCATGAGGGAATGAAAACACCTCCCCATGTTCACATTTTTCTTCCACGATGATCATGTATGACTCAAGTATCAAGTATACCAATACACAAGGAAGAATAGCGATAACATTGAAGAAGCGAGCCAAGTCCATTATCTCTGCGGATGACAATCTCTACGGATGTCAACTCCGGAATAAGTGATTATATCTCTGAATCACCGATTAAGCACTCAAGTGAAACGGTGAGCATCCCCAATGTACACACTCTCTCTCCACGATCATTGCGATACCATCGAAATCACCACACACTAGTGTACCTCTTTTATCTTTAGAAACTTTCTATAACATCACTTCAAGCGTAGTTGAAATACTAACACTAAACGCCTTGATGAGTAAAACCTTGAGTTTCTCTGCGGTCATGACATTTATTTTCCCGGGATATCTTTAATCACTTAGAATAATTAAGTTCATCAAATTTACTCGTCATGAGTCAAACCTTGAGTTTCTACGTGGTAATAACATTTGTCTTCCCGGTATATCTTCAATTACTTAGAAGTATTAAGTTCATCAAGTTTACTCGCGTTAGGTGCTTGTCTCCTTACGCCTTCGGATTTTGACACCGGAATCGGCAACTCTTTGTAAGTCCGTATACTAGAAATATTTTGAGAAGAACATCATTAACAAGCTGATGTATACAGTGAGAATCCTTAGCACGAAGAATAGCGTGAGCAAGTCTAATTAGGGATTAAATTTGGCATTTCAATCTCCCAATTAGTGCTCTCCTAAATGACAATCACGTTAGATAAATGCCCGAATAAGAAGAAGTCTTTAGATAATCAAATGCAACTTGTCTTTAGTCTTCTAACATGTAGAGAAAATGTAGGAGCGGTACTGTAGACTTTCGACCTTCTTCAAGATTGTCCAGTTGGGGAATAGATAGTTAACATCTTCAACTCACACAAAAAGCATCCCCACCAAAAGCATCCCACCAAAAGCATCCCAATTAACTTACATCTTGCAAATCCCCGCTGAAATCCTCCCAATCAAACAAGAGCAGAAAGATGTTCATCAAGGAAATCACAATGGGGCAACAAACACACAAGATGGTAACACCAAACCACCAATCACATCAAAAAACGAGGAGAAGATTGTTAGGAATCATCATGTTGATGTATCGTGAAGCATTAACGGAAGCACTTTGTCGATAAAATCATCAATCAGAGTGAAGATGTCAACCAGCGGCTCTTAGAAGAGAAAAACTCCATGTGAAGATGACCCGATAAGAAGAAGCTCGGTTCTTACATGAGTTTTGAGCCGTATGACCATTTATATTCTCAAATATCATAATCAACCATGCAGTATTATCACACTTCTTCTCCCCCTCAAGAATTGCATACTGAGATGCCATTCTTGATTAAGCAAGTGAATATCTTCAACAATGTAATCTATTCACTTCTCCCCATAAAATTAGGCTCATGATGTTACCATCGTCATTATAGTTGAGCAAGTGGAATAAGAAAACAATCAACGATAGCCGATTCACTTGATGGCTGAAGCATGGAAAAAGTATGAAGCATGTTGATGAGAATGGTCATAATAAGAAGATTTCTATTCTTTTGAAGATAAAGCGCCTGAAGCGTACACTTTTCTTTTCTTTAGAGTCACGAGGCTTGAAGGGGTATTCAGCGTCATAAGAAGATTTCTCTTCTTTGGAAGATAAAAACATGTAGAAACCATTACATTTCTTTTCTTTAGAAACGAGAGCATGACTGAACGTGTTCATACGTCATAATGTTGAAGTCTGAGGCTGAACTAATGGCGGTAGGAATAAAATCTCTCTCTTTTCATCTACTCTTGGCAAACTTTAAGTCACCCCATTATCATTGATAGGCTATTTGTGTGACGGTGATGGAAACCCAATATGATGAATTTGACCACTGAGTAAACTACCGAATTAAGTGACTTAAACTTGCACATATGTAACAAAGCGGTCTTGAGACTTCATCCTCCATTGAATCTCTGAGTACTCTATACTCTTCATCCAACCAACCATCAAGTAATAGACGTACATCACCTCTTGAAAATCTACAATTCAATGTGACCTTGAACGCTACAAGCGTACTCCTTAAAGTGATAGTTATTTTGTGGTGGTATGGGCCAAATTCCCCAAGTGGTAAAAGAAAAGGAAAAAGTCACCCAATAATAACTAGATTTCCAAGTCTTAGTTTATGATAATAAAAGCTCGAACAAGGATCTTGAAGAATCTTCATCCAACCATCCCCGATACCTTCAGATACTAAGTACACTTTCTTGGTAGTATTTCACTTCAACCTCGAATAAACAATTGAATTAACTCCGTTGTCATCTTCTTGGTTAAAGCTCAAATCTAGCCTCGCTGGCGTTTTAAGTAAACTCGATAATAAAATTCATCCCGATATGGTTTAAAGCACATAACCAGTAAAACCATGTAATTACCAAGCTGCCATGACGAATATCCAAACCACGCATCCAATTCATGAAGTACACCGCTTTTATCCCTTCTTGACACAGCGGCAAGTAGCTTCGGACCTCGAGAAAAGATCTCGAAATACACTTTCCTTTTCTCGGAGACGTTTATAATGGGGATTTTACAACTCTATGGTTTAAACGAAAAATAGTATCTTTCGCGGAGATTTTACAAAACCAGAATAAACCGTAAGATAGATCGGAATGCACTTTAATATTACGGGATGTTTCCATTGTCACGAGGATTTTACAGGTCTATGATTTAAGCGAAATAGGTTCTTTCGGCGGGATTTTACAAAATCAAGACAAAACCGTAAACAATGTCACTTGGTGTTATGACAAATTTGGTTTCGGTGAATATCTGTTTTAGGGGAACATCGTAGTTCATTATCCAACATCATCAACAATCAATAAACACTTTGGAAAACACATCATTCACGTAATCGGCTATGCAATGACCACATGGAGAAGTAAACCCGATATGCCAAACTTGATCATGAAGTAAAATTCTCCAGATTTGTTACTTAAACTTGTACTAATCCTTGTAAAAAAGAAACGGTGTACCCGATGTACAAAACCTCTTGACATTCTCAACTGAGTGAGACACTGAAGTGATAACTACGTTGTGGGTTAAGTGAGAAAGAATCACAAACGTAAGTAAATAGCCAAGTATTTATCACCCTCTAATTAATGCCCAAACAAGTCATCTTCGCGGAAGGGTAGAAAGAAAGAAGACGAAATAAGTAAACGTGCCCGGAGAACTTCACTTTAATCCCAAATAAGAGATACCGTACAAAACAACCCGTAGTCAACCATTTCCAAATAACATCAAGCCTTGACATAATATTCTTAGGTGAAATGTATACACCAAAGTGCCAAACTTCATAACCATCAAGCACACCAAATCTCATCATCCTTTTAACTCCACGCGTCTCAAATAATTAACCGGCCTGAATAGACAATTTCATTTTGATCCGGTTCAAACAGTACGTGACATATTACCATGATCAAAATACATTAGCAACCAAAATTCACATCCAAGATTTGTATATCTATTGGGCCCAATCCAATTATCATGCTTGACCAATCCACAAAATATAATTAATAAAATGGCCCAAATCACATTGCAAATCATCACTAAATCCGTCAAACCCGAATAATAGGTAACTAGACCTCTTCGTAGTCACATAAGATAAAATTTTAAATTCAAAGGTGTGAAGCATAACCTTGAAAATATAGTAATCAACATACTACATAATATAACACTTACACTTAATACAATGCAACTTTTGATAAATCATAGTAGCAGTCACGAATTCATGACGAGTTACGAGGCCCACACGAGGATACTAAATTTAAATGGATCAAAGGCCCAAGTGACCTCCTCCGACCCATCCAGACTTAATCCTGATCCAATAAGATGCAACCCTAGTGGTAAATTGTTTAACACATACGCTCCACCCATTTTCACAAACCTACACAATTCTCATATTAATCCGCCTCTAAACTTCTCACATCCACCTAAAATCGG
>OU343220.1:93924960-94037843 GCA_910596185.1 Chrysanthemum makinoi | reverse complement strand
TGGATAAATAATTAACTCGGTTTTCGGTTTGTTTTTGGTTATGAGTGTTCGGTTTTCGGTTCGGTTTAATCAATTTAAGTTCGGTTCTCGGTTACACTCAGAAAAAAAAATTAACCGAACAAACCGAATAACCCGATCCGCGAACCTATGAACACCAATATCCATTTGTAACTTTTTACAAGTCCCACACTTACGTTTTTCCCAAAATAAATCTCCCACTCTCAACTTTTGACAAGTCCCGCCTAAGTTTCCCCCAAATCAATTGTCCCCTCCACCCATCTTCTATCCTTTGACCTCAGATCTCACATCCTCAAACATATCTCACACTTGTTTCTTAATCTCTCAAAAATCCTCTCTCGTCTCTATGGTCAACCGAAGCCATCACTATTCACCATCCACCAATCATCGGTCGGACCATCGGCGCCAATTTAGGTACTTTATTGTATCATATCTTCAATTTGGTAATCAATTTGAAGCGTTCATCTGTTAACTTAGTGATTTTATGATTTTCTAAATTAGGGTTAATGTGACCCCAAATTTATATAAATGGGGGAACATCAGTTTTGCTACTATTAAGGTTCTTTACATCTTAATAAATACATAATGAATGTTAGCTTATGCTTAGTTTATAATGTCAATTTTCTTTGTTACACGAGACTATTGTTTGGTATGTGTTTTAATTGTGTATACTCTGGCCATTTTTAGAATAATATCCCAAATGGCATGACTTTTTTGTTGTTTATATGTAAGTATTTGCTACATAGACTAAGATAGCTTGGCCATTTTTATTGTGTATACTTCGAATTTTAATTGTATTTTTCTTACAGAGACTATGATAGCTTGTTTGTTGTTTGTTGTTTAGCGAATTATGTTTGCTTACGCTACTAATTTTCATGTTACTATTATTTGGATTGCTAACTATTTACTCCATTTATGCTATAGTGAACAAGCGAGGGAACTTTGGTTATTGAAAGTGAGTATGTGTTCAGACTTACACATCGTAATACCAAATAAAAGAATGAAATTCATACTAAACTTTTTTTTTTCTTTTCTGTTTAGCAGTTTGTTAACAATCCAGTCTTGTTCGTAAAGTGTAAGTTATATAATAAACTTAGCAAATTTTTATGTGTTTCAGACTATTTTATCGATGGGATGCAGGTATCGATAAAGACGTTCATGATGCTTGGGAGGCATGGATAAGAAATATATTCTATGGGTGAGTATAGCGTGGGAAAGTAAAAGGGAGAATATTTTGTACTAGTTCTTTGTATTTGTGGTACGGGTATGCCTTGAACACCATCTACTTGCAGGTCTCATCCTCAGCGTTTGTCATCCAAGACCGAGGTTCGTTTATACTAGTTTATATATAGCATTGGGTTTTATTAAGTTGAAAAATGATATTAAATTTGGATGCATTGAAGCAACATTAACAATATTATATAAGTATATATTGACATGGTTTGTATTAAGTTGAAACATGATGGTTATAAACTGTCTAGACGGTTATAATTTGGTTTTGAATTTCAATGTGTAATCTTTTGTTTAGAGTAGTTAGTCATCTTGAGTATCAAATGGGTTGTCACATGAAACATGGTGTATTAGCAATGGTGGAACTTGACCATTTTTTACAGGGGCCAAAATCATATGATGTTTTGGATTGCATAATTTTCTGTTTTGTGCGTACACTAGTAGTATATAATAGACATCTTCCTGTGTTCACTTTACTTGCATTTGTTCATGACAGGTAGTATATAGTGATTATGATGTTGCATCGTTTTATATTGTTGTGGTTACCTAGTAGGTGTCTTATTGCAGTGGTCTTGTTGTTGCTCATTTTAGTTGCAAGTTTTTGTGACAAGTTTTTGCTTTACTTTCTTGGCGACTTTCTTACTATATTCTTGTTGGTTACTTATATATTTTTTCTTCTTTTGGAACCTTATGTAGCTTATACTCTGTTTTGCTTACTTAGATTTCTAGGAAAGTTGTTGGCAGTTTTAAGTTGAGTTTATACATGCTTTGCAAAACATATTGTCATAAATTATCCTTGTATTTTACTTGGAGGTGTCATGTAATAACCATATTTTGTTGTATGATGTGTTTAAGTTAAAACTCAACTTATGCCTAGTCATGATTTACTTTTAGAATGTTGAAGCAAGGCTTCTTTCATCTTGTGACATTGATCTGTAACACTTTTCTGACAAAGACTTTCAACATTATTCTCAAGTACTTTGATTGCAGTAAATATTGGTGCATCAACACAAGTATGTTGTGAACCTACTTTAAGGAAAGAGTTGGAGGATTGGATGTTAGCTTGTGAATCGTTCCTAAAAAGGCAATTGGAATAACAAGCTTCGACAGTACTGAGAGATAGAGATGCACAAGAATTCCACCACCCAACTAAGTTATATGATGTTGACATCATTAACTGTTAGCATTGGTTGCTAGATTTTAGATATCAACTTTTTAGACATTTTGTTATCTTCACATGTAGTTCAAATCTTGTATTGGTGCGTAGATTTATGGATATTGAATTTATTAGTTTCTTTTTTTATATTGTGTTGATCTTTCTTTTGTTGCGATATAGTTTTTGTAAAAAATGGCTTTAAGATCTTGTAAAATTGGTTTTATCAAAAGTTACCATTGCAAAAGATTAGGACGTTATTGGTATATGATAACCGTCCTAAGAATTAACATTAAAGGACGCTTGTATGTGTATCAAAGGATTAAAAGTAGGTTACCACATGTTAGAACATTGGAAAAGTGTCCTAATATGTTTTTATTAGGACGTTATTTGTGTTGTTTATAGACCTAAAATGAGACCATAAAATTGGTATCATAATCTTATTTGAGTTATTAGAACCCTTTTCTTGGTTGCTAAAATAGCTATGATGTCACATCATAAGCGTCCTAACAATACTTTAAGGGCGTTTTTATGTGTCTCAAAAGATTCAAAGTAGGTAATCACATGTTAAAACATTGTAAAAGTGTCCTAATATGGTTTTATTAGGACGCTATTTGTGTTGTTCATAGACATATAATACGACCATAAAATTGGTTTCATAAGGTTTAGGACGCTTTGGACCTATTACAACCGCCTTACATGAAACGCTTTCATCCTTGGTCCTATTAAATGAAAGGTCCTAAAAAGTACCATTTTATGACGCTTATGGGGGTCCTAAAAAGCCACTTTTCTTGTAGTGACAGCAGGCAGATGGGTGAAGATTTCATCATGTCTTCGATAGAGATGGTGTATAGGTTTGAACCACGAGTTCCTCTGAGAAGTTCCACACCAATAAGTTCTCTAACAAAGCAAGTATATTTTCTGAAGGCCACTTCTAAGTCAGAGTCACAAAATTGTCCAACAGAAAATAGATTATGTCCAAGACCTTCAACATAATATACCCTGGAAATCACACTATCTCCAACCACGTAATCTCCATAACCCATAATAGCACCAAAATGATCGTTTCGAATCTCACAGTTCGATGATGAATTTACTCACAAACTTCATGAGCCGTGACCGGTCTCCAGTCATATGCTTGGAACAGCCTGAGTCTAAGTACCACAGAACGATTTGAACGATCTGCAGTTGAACACAAACAAGAATGGATAACTGGATAGTTGGGATCCCCATGCAAGAATGGGTTCCATTTGGTTAGTAACAGTGATTGGAACACCCACATCAGAAGTAGAAACAATGGAATCATCAGAAATAGATGCAGTGCTAGTGTCCGTATTTGACCTATTCAAAGTGTATTCACTTCTTAAGGGAATAGTTCTACCAGTAAGCATCCATTTTCTAGTGGGCATTGACTTAGCAAATTTAGGGCACAGCTCATTAATCTTACGGCCAGTAGGTATCTATTGATAACCTATATTACTAAATTTCCTTCCTGTGGGTTTCCACTGTTTTCTAACTTTCTTTCGCCTTTGCCTTTTAGCCTTCTTAGCTTGATTTTTAACATTAACAGGTTTTAGCGGGCATTTGACAGATTAACAAATCATTCACACCACATTCATGATTAGTAACAGAAATCAAGCAGTCATCATTACATGGTTTGCGGATAGTAGCAGAATTCGAATTAATTACAGTACGCTTATAGCTAATACTAGAATCAATACGATTCGTTTTATTCAACTCAAACTTAATATTCCTAGGGTGATCTTCTACTCTCTTCCAATGCACATTCTTAGCTTGCTGGAGGCTTTGACCCGCTTGCTTTTATGTCACTGATTACTCCTGTAGAGGGAATTATGGGAACATTAGTTGATTGATCTACTTTTTGCTACCTTGAAAAACTTCAAAAACACACTTTTCAATCCAAAACAAGCCCAACCACAGTGATTCAAGCTTTCCAAATCAAAACCCAAGCACTTACAATGATTCTAAACACAAAAGTACACACAAAACTCAAACTTTAACACAAGAAATTATCCAAATGATGCAAAAACCACTAAGCTTTTTTAAACTCAAAAACCATCTAAAACCACTAGAAATCCAAGTATATGTAAGAGAGATGATCAAACCATGGCTCTTGATACCATTTGTAACATATTGGATTTCACAAACACATCAAACCATGATTATAATAGGCGTACACAATGATGTTTTAGAGAGAGAAATAGTTAGAGGTTTGGGAACTTAGTGAGAGAAAGTGAAAATCTTATTATGAGCTCCACTCTCTACCTTGGGAGTAGAGTATTTATAGTCTTACACAAATCGTCACCTACGGTCTGTGGATCAAGCATGCAGTGGGTAAAGACCCGTCCGTCCTCCACGGTGTTACTTAACTAAATACTACTTAACTTTAAATAACTACGACTACGAGCTTTCTAACGATTACATATACTTGAGGTGACCGACACTTTAATAACTGGATTTACTAAATCCTAAAAAGATCAAACCTCCACCGCTTTGGCATAAACACCTAGGAACAACTATCTAAGAGGTCTTTTAAAGGGTTGCAACGTTAGGCTTACGGTTAGGGAAACAAAGGGTTTGGTTGGATAGGAAATTTAGTGGTGGCAAGTCAAAAATCTTATGTTACAAGCATGAAAAGAATGGCATTGCTAAGCCAAGACTCGACTCTCTAAACTCTAGATAAATTTGAAACAAACATACATAAATATAAAGATAGATGTAGGATGGTAGCCCGTATGTTTTTTCATTATTTTCCTTTTTTTCGACACTCTTTCTTTTCAATTTTTTTTTTTTTTTTTTTTTGCATACACTTTTACTCTACTATCCTCTACGATAACATCAAAATATAAGGGATTTATAGGAGCATCCCTACACTTGAGTTTTTATTACTCTAACACTAATTTGAACCGAATTGAAAATATCAAAACACTTGGAGTACCTTATTACGTAAATAAAGGGAATTTGAATTTAACATTCTTTCCCGTCACTCCATAAAATTTAACTTTACCCATGAGCCCCAATCGTCCCAAAACTGTGTACAAAAGATATGATTCGTCTTAGCAACCATGCAGCTAACTAGATAATTGAACTAATGGTTTAGTATGATAACAATAATGCACTAAAGGTGAGTGCATACAAGGTAGGCTAAGGCGATTTGGGAGTACATTTGGTGGTAGATTGTAAACAATGTTCTTCATTGATATTCCAGAAAACTGAAACATCACGAGAACCGCGAAAAGGATAGGTTCTGAGGGGTTAACTAGGGGTATCGTGTACTAAAGATGAGTACATCGCAAGGGTGTGGGGGAATTACTCAACCGATGTGGAAGAAGTAATCATAATACGGGTATCAAACAAGGGTTATCCTAATGCCTCTTATCATTTATTTATTCCTCACTACACAAGTGTAGTCTCACTAACGATCTCGGAATGCATCACAAAACAAGTTCTAGAATCTATTAAACTACCGGTACACTCTCGAAGCATTAAAGGTGAATGCTTTAATTCCTATAGATCTAGGAGTGAACCTCACATTTTTGGGGTGGAATTTGAGTGTTAAAGGGTTTTTGTGCTAGTCATATAACTCCTATCCATGAGACGCTTTATTAAGACTAAAGTCCCACCCGTACATGTCATGAAAAATTTTAAATTTGGCGCTAAAATTGCCCTAACGAATATCTCTCATGGTTTATTACACAAATTAAATAGGACAAGACAAATGATCAAGGGTAAGCATAGTTTCAAAGTTCCCGTTTTATTCTCCCTCTCTACACTTAAACTGAGCATTGTCCCCAATGTTCCCCGAAAGTATCAAAGTTATGATAACGGAAGGTAATTAAAAGAGAAAGAAACTAGTACTCCCCTGATTAGCTCGGTAGGATCCGTGTGAAGTAGTGGTTAAATTCTTTCCAAGAAGAATGTCCATCCAATCGTATATTTCTTCTTCTTTGATAAATAAAACCTGCACACTTTAAGAAAATAGATGAAACCTTCGCGTAAAATTGGTGGTAAAACTATATATGGCTCTACTACACTAGGATATAATGCTTGTGGAATGGATGTTTGCAGATTTCTTAGAAAATCAAGACTTGAGAATTTCCAAAAAAATTATAAGTAGCACAGAAAATGAGAGAAATTAGATAAGCTGTTTCTACTCCTCCTGATGTCGTCAGGTTATAATCTGGCCGTCAGGTTATCCCAACAAGAAATTGTCTGCTGCGTTTTTCTGGAAAAATTACACCTTTAAAATCTGGAAAAATTCCTACAAATCATCCATTATGACTCGATACAAGCATTTGACTCTAACAAACACACACATATATCATTTTCATTAATCGTAGTTCTCATGTTCACATTCTTTTAAAAACGTGTGTAATCCTCGCTACACTTATCCTTTTTGTAAAATACCTTTATATGTAATTAAGAAGAGGTTAAAGACAAAATAAATCATTTTCACAAATTCAAACATGAGAACAAACAATAATGAAAAGATATATGACACACAAACAAGCAAACAATTACGCATTGGTTGCCTCCCACGAAGCGCTTTTCTTTATTTACGAGTCTTGTAGCTAGACTCGAAGTCGTGCTCCTACGTGGTCTCGTTTTTCATCCTCAATGAAAACTCTATCATATTGACAAAATTCTCATCTACTCTATACCTAGGTCCAAGGGTCAAGCAACCCCTATAGTAAAGCCTCCTTTTCTCCTACATGAAGTTCAAGCCTTTTTCAACATCGTCTTCGCTCTTTTCCTCAAAAGCTCTAATGTTATCTCGCTCATAAAGGGATAAAGGGCCATATCCATTCATCTTCCAAGGCATCCTATAAGTGATCACATCGTCCCCTTCCATAAACCTAACCGGTCCTTCGGATTTGTTATAGCTCATTTTAGACTTTTCAACAAACGGTTTTCCTAGCACAACTGAGGACAAGCTATAGTCAATGACACATCCTATGTCTTCTAGGACAATAAAATCAACTAAGTAGGTGAAGTTTCCTATAAAGACGTGTACATCCTTGACTCTTCCCACAAAATTACAGACTCCACCAGGATACTTAGGGTCTCTCCTAATCTTAAGCCGCTCATTCATTATGTCATTGTAAACTGCTGATGACATCACATTAATGGGAGATTCCGTATCTATGTAGGCGTGCTCGACATTCCTATATCCAATCATACAAGGGATTTTGATGTTCCAAGGATTTCCTCTCCTAATCTTTGGGCATATCCTAATGATGGGTGATCGAGGATTGTCGATTATGTATTGGTGGTAAGCAACTTCTTCCTTAGTGGGGTAAAGATTAAAGTAAGCACTATTCTCCTCATTCACATTTTCATTCACTAAATCATTACCTGAACTACTGCTAATCATGGAGCCAACAACTGAGGCTCTAACCGCTTTTTCAACAGCATCCCTAATTGTACTCTCAAATACCCTATGTAAATCTTGAAGATCGTTGTTTCTACTAACATATCGGTTGCGTTAGAAGGGTATTGGTCAATGGGTTGGGGTCTGAGTGGAAGTGGTTTATTTGGTGGTGGGTTGTTGTTTGATGGGTAATCACCTTCCATGATGAAAAGTGATGGGATTACTAACAAAGGAACGAAGAAAGGGGATAGACTACGCGGAAGCTAAAAATGAGAAAAAGGCTTACTTGTTAGGAATCAAGCAAGGGAACCTAAACGAGATAGAAATCTAACTAGCTATTATATTCCCCGTCAGTGGCGCCAAAAACTTGATGCGCGTATAACTCGTTCGGGGTCAAAAGAACTTCCTTTTCTTCGAGCAAGTTTTTCAACACCCTAGGCAGTGAATCTAATCGTTGTAGTGTAGTATTGGGTAAGCCTCGGGTATTGATATCATTCTCTAGGGAAATAGGAATGCTAGTGAGATATGTACTACGCTAAGGTTTAAGGTTGAGGAAGATTATTCTTTTTATCTTTTTTATAATTTTTATAAACCTAAGGGTAAAATCTCGGGGTTTGGATTTGGGGGTTGGTACTTCTACCGATTACTTCCAATATCTAATTATCTAAACTAAGGGGTAGTCTATGTCTATTGATATGTGCTCATATGATGATTAAAAATGTGTCTACCTAGATACTATTACTCCCTAGTTATCTTTTATTGGTGGTTGAATTGTCACGTCCTTATTCTTAACACGTTGTGTCTTCTAAGGTCGTAGGGTATGCGTTTATCCCTAACTCTTTGAGACTACCTTAAGGTTATTGCCTATGAAATCTCTATTATTCATAAACAAACTCTAAGGTTATCTTTGGATGTTTAGTCTACAATTCCGCTTAGTGAGTATAAACTAAGGTTCACAAAGATTACTCAAGCATTAAAAACACAACGATAGCCTAGTGCAATCCTAAGCCAATTACAATTAAGATAAGAGACAACCAATCAATAATTAATAACTAGGTTTCATAGATCTAAGCAAACATACAAGAAATTTAGCTGTACATGTTAAACATGCAAGCATACACACATACAATCGAATACATAATGAAATCAATGAAGTAAATTACTTATCTTGATGTAAAATAGGGTATGAGAACCCTAAAATACTGTCCAAACCGGACCAAAATTGTTTTAGGTTTTTACTCCACAAGTCTACCTCCTTATAATTCTGAAAATTCGATTTCTATATATAATTTTACATCTGCGACTGCGTCACCTTATAGTTGGGACGCCGTCAGATCGCCGTCATTTGGGTTTCGTCTTGGCCAAGTCATCATTGGGATGGCGTCATGTTATGGTTGTGACGTCGTCAGTCTTCAGTAGTGACGTCGTCTGAATCTGGATCTAGGTCGTCTGAGAAGAAAAGTCTTTGTGACGCCCTTTCTCTTCAAATCCTGACGCCGTCAGGTGTAAAATAGCAAAACCGCTACTGATTCGTCACAAATTTAATTACGTAGAGAGGGACGGCGTCGCCCTCTGTTTGGGACGCCGTGTGTGTAATTCAGCAGCTTGAGTGTCTTGATCATGACTTAGCCATTTTCTTCATATATTCACTCCTTTTCGTCCAAAAATGCATCATTCCAGCATTTTGCTTACAAGAGACCTAAAAAGCGAGAAGGAACGAAATTAAGCAGTAACGGATATAAAAGTGGGCGATTAAGGGCTTAAATGACCCCTTAAAAGTGTACGTTTTAAATCCTTATCAAGTCTTTAAAAACATTAATGTTTGAAACTTTCTTGATATTTATGTGTTTTTAAGGTTTTTTTTATATGAAATAAATGTTTAAGAGCTTGTAGTTTGTCATAAAATTGATTTCCTAAAAATCAGTCCATCTATTGAACTTGGAAGAGGGTTTCATCAAACTTGGCAGATTTTAGGGTTTCATCGAACTTGGTCATCGAACTTGCTCATCAAACTTCAAGAATTTCAAAGCTTCTTCACTGATTCAAGGTTACTCAATACTTCCCTTGCTTGGATAAGCCTGTGCAATACTTCGACTAAGGAAAATCTTCTAACTTGGACAAGTTAGATAGATCTATCGAACTTCAAGTTTGAACTATCGAATTTGATATCTAATTTGAACTTATCGAATTTGGTATCATATTTGGCCATCGAACTTGACTTTATCAAAATTAGACACAGTTAAATTGATCTCATCGAACTTGGAACTTATAGAACATGGAACTTATCGAACTTGGACAAAATCAACTTCATCTAACTTGGGTTTGATCAACTTCATCGAACTTGGGTTTAGTCAACTTCATCGAACTTGGGTTTAGTCAACTTCATCGAACTTGAGTATAATTCATAGAACTTGCACCTCAACTCACTTATCAAACATCTACAAGATCCAACATAACTACACAAGTATCATGTTTCAACCACTGTATTTCAACTATTTTCCTCAACAATACCCTCAACAACAACAAATCCCTCAGCAACAACAATTCAATCAACTACAACAATCTTCACCACAACAATTTTTCCAACAACAACAATACTCTCAGCAACAACCATTTCCTGGCATCACTCCAAAGCAACCACATTGGTTTGAACAAATTTGTGAAGCCCTCACCAGTCAACAATCAATCCATGTTGCAGGTTCTCTTGACGGACCTCCCATGCTAACACCAGGAAATTATGTTCAATGGGCAAGCAGATTCTTAAGGTTTATTGAACTAAGGAAGTCGAACGGCAAACATCTCAAACGTGCTATCGTTGAAGGACCATACCCCTCGCCTACTATAACGGTTCCAGGTGATCCCACTGCTACTCCACCTCGTGCTGCAACTTCAACTCCTATTGCTGAGAGTCTTTTCACCCCAGATCAAATACTATAGCTAGAAGCAAATCAACTTGCTATTGGATACATTTGTTTGGGAATACCAAATCCAATCTTTCGAAGCATTGATTCTAAAAATACTGCACAAGCAATGTGGGAAAACATTTATCTCTTGATGGAAGGAGCTGAGTTGAATCAAGAAGACATGGAACCTAAGTTGTATCACTCTTATGACACGTTCACTATTACACATAGAGAATCATTGAAATCATATTATCATTGGTATGCATACATTATCAATGACTTGAATGAGCCTTGTAAGTAGGTTTTCCAAAAAAACAAAGTGGATATAAAATCTGGGCGACCCGAATGCTCTAGCCGCTGGCTAGATTGCATTTGGCCACCGTCCAAATGGTCAAAAGTGGTCTGGCCACCGGTCATGTGCCCTTGACCACTAGCTAAAGTTATCTCAGGTTAAAAATTTTGAGTTTGGTATGGGGTGTTTCACTAGGAAACAATGTCTCGATATACCTTAGTAAACCATAGCAAATCAAACCACAAAACCTTTTCGGCATAAGGAAGAATTGAACAACATACCGTGATAGCTAAAAATGCTTGCACATTACCCTTTCTAATCGCCATTACAAAGGATCTTGGGAATCTTCAAGTGTTAGCTTCACATTATGCAAGTAAGGATCGCGTTGATTCTATGGTGTAGGCCACTGGCACATATTGTCATGGATTAAATCACATACCTTTGTGTTTGTCTTAAAACCCGCTAGTTTTCCATAGCTCAAACATAATAATAATAATAATAATAATAATAATAATAATAATAATAAGTGATGTATATCCTATAAGTTTCTAATAAAATTATTCATAATTAAAAAAATAATAATAATAATAATAAAAAAAAAAGTAAGATACATTTTACATGGTTCAGGGTTTCATCTCTAAATCAATATGTTCTCTTTTCAAACGTCGCAAACTTCAATTTCCTCACACCAAATGAAAATCCGATTTTGTTTTTAACCGTCCTCACCACTTAAGCTTTATGTTTATGACAATAGAACCAAAATGTATAAAGTATAGATGTTTATAAATATTGTGTAAGCTTAAGTTTGTGGGATTTTATATACTTTTTCTCAAAAATTAGACTTGTACGTATGTGTTTTAAATTTTAGGGACCAGCGGAGTCAATATCCCAATGATATCAATTATGTCGGTGGAAGGAGTATAAAAGTTACTTCTCTCTCAATTGTATAAGTTTTTTTTGTGTGAAAAAGTGTGTTATTTCTCTTTTGTTTTAGGGTTGATATTGTTGGTTTTATGGATATAAATTAGTAGACGTGAGTTAGGATCGAACTCGAGATCACGGGATTGCACACTTTATGTATGAGAATTAAAGTTAATAATTAAATATAAATGTTTTATTTATTTATTAATTAAACGAAATAACTAACGGACGTTAAGTAATTAGTTGTAATGGACTAACGGTCGTTAAATGTAATTGGAAAAGGACTAGATTGCAAATAATGGGAAGGTTCCGGAATCCCCTTGTGGGAGTGTGATACCGATCGGCCAAAGGTGAACAACCCACCACTCAAACTCAAACTTGTTCACCAAGTTTAGTTTAGTATATATACTATGGGTCTTGTGTTTTGCATCTCTTGTACTCATTAAGCTAAAACCTAAAACGTTTGTGTGTGTTTTTTGCTCAAACCGATCGTGCACCCTCCCTAGGGGATCGATCACCTTCTTTTCCAAAAAAAAGTTATTTGTTTAATCAAAACTAGCATTACTTTAATTGTATATATGTAATGCGTGTGTACAAGAAAAGTGGTACTAACACATTATTGTTAGTATTCTTGGATTGAATTACAAAAACGGTAAGGGGTAATTCATATAATCATATAAACCCTAATTAGGGTTTATCCAAATTGCTAGTTTGTGGATTTGATTCTTGTTCGGCTAGAATCAAGTAAGGTACGCATATTCTTGTTTATGTTATTTAATTATTCGTTAATAAATCCTATACGCTTCCGCATGTATACTTTGATGTTTTGTGATTATTTATTGAATGTCATGTTATATAATTCCAACAGTGGCATCACGAGTCATTGGTTTTAATGAGTAATTAATTACTAAACGCGTTAAAAACAAATAATTGTATGTTGTTTGATATGGTTAATCTAGGGTTTTGGATTATTTTTTTTATGGGTCGATTTTAATTTTTTTTTGGGCGTATCCCATTATTTTTTTTTAGTCGACACTTATAAATTTTTGACTAAAATACACCGTTGGTCCCTAAACTTGGCAGGACGGATCGCGATGGGACGAAACTCGCCCTTTTCATCGCCACAGGTCCAAACCTTGGCCATTAAATGCCAGATTCGTCCCTTGACCAATAACGGCGTTGTCAACGTTCCGTTGTACGCAAAAAAAACCCGTAATCATGTTACTGTTGAGGGTAAAATAGTCATTTTGTTTTATATACTGGTGAACCTGTCTTGTCCAATTGCCCGCCATTTTGTACAATATAACAAAACCGTGTACTCATTGCTCATCCCCAAACTTGTTTTGGAAGCCTACCCAGAAAACCCTAATGCAATTTCTATCGTCAAATCAAATAATCTGAGTAAAAAAATAACAAACAACCACCTTGGATTTACTCTGTGGCGAGTAAGGGAATATCCTTTATATGATGATAGTGAAACAGAGGAAAGAGCTACAGTCAGGAGATATTGTAAGTCTTTTTTGGTTAGAGCCTATTACAATCATATGTTAGTACGACGGATTAAGTTATTCCCCTTTTTGGTAACTTTAGCTTAACAATGTTTTTGTATATTTTTTTATACTGGTGAACTGGATCGTTTAGCATGATTTTCCATTATGAAGGTACATTCAAATACTTTCCAGGTAGGATATATCAAGGAGGCAAGAAATGCCTTGTTGATCTTGTGGAAATAAAAGAGGTATATGTTGATGAAATGGATGCTCTCATGACCCAAATCGGTTATGAGTCTGGACAAACCAATTATTTCTACTTTCTTAAGCACAGTTTGTACATTAGACGATGGTTTGTTTTCTTTGCGTGAACCCTCTAATCTAGACTTGTTGAAAGATGTTGTCATACAGCATAAGCTGATAGACGTGTATGTTGAAATAGGAAAGACTAGATTAGAACTTTCTAAAATTTCCCCACAATCAATTAAGACTGTGTTTTGGGAGATGGATGAAGATTGGAGAAAAGTTGCTACTACTGGCTATTCAATCTGTTTGTAGACGGGTTGGTTTTAGATGATATAGATAATGAACCGTCCCTAGATCCGTTTATCCAACTTACAAAATTGCCTGTGGACGTCAATGATATTGGTGAATCTAGCAATTTGCCAAACATTGAGCCACTCTTTTCCACCTTAGACTGCTCATTTGCTAGCCAACCTGTTCAAAACATTGAGCGTGCTTTAGTAGTTATTGATGAGGACAATGCTATAAAGGAGCTTGATAATGTTGAGGTTAATCTGTTTAGAGTGAGTCGGGGAAAGCACTTTGACAAAGGTAGAACAACACTAGTTGATGTCAATAACACCTTTGAGGAGCCTGAAAATTTTGAGGTTAATCTGTTTCAATTGACTCGGGAGAAGCATTTATACAAAGCGAGACCACTAGTTGATGTGAATAACATGTTTGAGGAGCCTGATGTGGATGTAACTCTGTTTCAACTGACTCAGGATAACATGGAAGAGGATCCTGTTGTTGATCTTACTCTTTCTTACAAGCGAGTGACACTAGTGAATTTGGCAATGCAGTTGAACCAAATCAATATAACACTTGTCAAGAGAATGATGCACAGCTTGGTATGCTACAAGTAGATAAGAGTAATGATTTAGGTGAAGAAGGAACAACCGAATATAAGTGATGACAGGCAGTTGGTAAATGATTTACCTGTGATGGTTGATGAAGTATTTTGTAGTGACCATGTTAGTTTCCAACACGCACACTTTGCTAATGGCGTCTATACCACTTTTTTCTATCCGGTCGGAGTTTGGTGCTGTAGGGAAGTAAAAAACCTAGTAAGAGAGCATTCAATAGAAACTAGGAGGGAGTTGTTTTTTTTTTGAAGAATGACAAAACAAGAATAAGGGTCAGGTGTAGGGTTGTGTTCCAGTTTGAGCCCAACCGAAGGTCTGGGCTGGATATTGGCCCATCTAGAAGTCCATTAAGCGAAGGGGTATAAATGCATTGCTTTCGGCAAAAAGGACCCTTCACAAATACTACGCCCATCGCTATTGTTTTTCGGCAGAATGGTGAGACAGTGTATCAGTCGTCAGAACATATAATAAGCAACACACTTGTTTGCAATCAAGGGAAGTCAGAGCTTTTGACCTTCGCTATATCTCACAAAATTACATCACAAGTTGAAACAAATCCGAGCTTCCTCAGTCGTGCATAATCAACTTAACAACCAATACGACCTTCAAGTGTCCCTGCAGAAGGTTTTAAGGGCCAAAACCTAGCAATAACAACCATTAAGGGTCAATTCAAGCTACAATTTACCATGTTGAGAGATTATGTTCAAGAGTTGTAGAAGACAAACCCTAATACAACAGTGGAGATGAATGTGGAACGACCTCCGGATGAGTCTCTTCCAACCGGAGAATTCAGCGGTGTATGTTTGTTTAGGTGCACTGAAGCAAGGATCTAAAGATTGTGGGAGATCGTTGTTGGGGTACTGCTTTTCCAATTAAGTGGTCCTTTCAATGGTCAACTGATGACAGTTGTGGGAATTGATAGCAACAATGGTATATACCCTTTCGCTTATGCTTTTGTTGATTCAGATAACATAGGATCATGGACTTGGTTTCTTCATTGTTTATCCGATGATTTAGCACTTGGGCCAATTTCAAGCATCACTTTTATTACTGACATGAATAAGGTACTCTCTTACTTTGTTCATGAATTTAAGTCTCACTGTTTTGAAACATACAGTAAAGATATTTGATTTTGTGCAGGATATAAGTAAGAGTTGTGAGCGAAGTTTTTGAAAGTGAGAACACAGATTACGTATTAAAAGCATTCATGAGAAAATGAAATTGCAATGGAGATGTAGGGCCTACAAAGACCATATGTGGAAATGTGCAACGACCTCAACTGTTGTACAGGTTTCTGAAAGCTATGGTGATCTCAAGAAACTTAATCAACCGACCCCATGATTGGTTAAGTAAAATACCACCGATTCATTGGTCAAGGTCACATTTTTCATGTAAGTGATCTATCAGTTTCACTTACTTTGTATTCATAAATGCAGATATAAGCAGGTTATAATCAATACATGTTTATTACTTGTCATCTTTAGGGAGAGCTACTTCCGATGTGTTACTTAATAACATGTGTCAAGTGTTTCATGAGAAATTAAAAGAGGGGTTAAGCAAACCAATTATTACAGCCTTAGAATACATCGAATCTTGTATGAAGAGGATAATGCATGTTCTTATGGTGATTGAGAAGAGTGATGGTTCACTAACACCAACTGCACAACACATGCTAGAGGCTATTAAGAAAGAGGCATTAAGTATAATGTGTTATGGAATGGGGGATCTAAGTTTCAGGTTAGTGGACCATGGGGTGACTAATGTGTAGTTAATGTTGTACACAAGACTTGTACTTGCAGGTGGGAGATACAGGTTTACCATGTAAACATGATGTTGCTACCAATTGGAATATGGCTTTAAATGGCCAACAAGTCGAAGCTGTAGAAACATGGGCTCATCCTTGTTACTATCTTCTCACTTGGGAGGCTACCTACAAACACCATGTCCAGCCTATAACTAGCAGTGTACATTGGGAAAAATCAACTATGCCAACAACAATTGTTCCACGAAATCGAAACAAACCCGCCTACCCAAGAGGTAGAAAAAGAGTTAGGATAGCTCCCGAAAGTGAAGAGATTGTGAAGGATGGTAAGCTGTCAAGGGCTTGGAAGAGTGTCAGGTGTAGTATTTGTGGCATTGCTGGACACAACAAGGTAACATGCCTAGGGTATCTTTGGAGCGCAAGTAGTGGAACTGCCAATAAGGGAAATGTCAAGCAGGTTGCCTAATAAAATGCAAGAAAAAAGAAACATCCTAAAGGTAAAAGGTAGCGCAGATAAAGAAGCTGAAGGTATAGGTGTTGTTGTTGAAAGCCAAGTTAGTGCGGTTCAAGAAGTAGTGTTCAATCTAAAAATCAAGAGCTAGCAATTGAAGATCCCATCATACATGATGCATCCACGTCACAATCCCGGCAACATCAATTTGAATCAATTACCGATCGGGCATGCATGAAGCAAGCCCAGTGTCAATCCCAGATCAACATGATCAATCCCAGTCGATTCTCGGATGCAATCAAGCGATGTTCAAGCACTTTCGCTTCAACCCATTTTGCTACACGAAGAATGACTAGGCAGCGGTACCGCTGGAAGAATGATGGCCTCTGTAAAACCCTAAAATACGAAAATGTTAAAGACTATTTTATCCTTAAAATAGTCAAAATCCTAAAATCGTTAAATCACGTTAACGCGTTCATTAAATGAGATTAAAACCTAACTTATAAATAAGCATAAAAACCTAACGTGTATATTAAACTATCGACGTTGGTACGACAAAAATAAAGGTCACGCATATAATTCATTTGGGCCTCGTTGTTTTCTAAGCCGAATGTCATTTAAGCCATTGAGTCCGGTTTGTTTTGTGAGCCGAGATCCACACTCAAAAGCCCACCCATAATACCAATCGGTATATATATATATACAACAAAAACACATCAAAACTGAAACCCTAGTCTCCCCAAGAAAAGTTACGGCAAACAAATAATTCCCTCCTCCATTTTTCTGTCGACACCAAAGCTCCAAAGAAAGGGTTCGAAGGCTGCTTATGCGGGCTGAATTGTGTGTGTACGAAGGGTTACTTGGCCTTGTCATTGGTTTAATACTACTGCTGCTAGTCGTGAAGTCTAGGGCACAAAGGGTCTGAATTAGTTGGCGTTTGATCTTTGTTTTCTTGCTCCTTTCACACGCTGCAAAGGTATTAATCATCTTCTTTTACATTTTCACCATACGACCCTCATATATACATAAAATCAGAACCTAATCATGCTATACAAATCTTATAAATAAGGTTGTCAGGAACCATGTGTAATAACGCATACGCTTCAAAATCTTGAAACTCTAAATATATATATGTCGACTCTTGTTTGGTTCTCCATTCGAATCAGTCCTATAAAACTAACTCGTGGAAGTTTAAACTTGGTGATTAAAATCGGTATTAAATACACATTAACATGGCACTAATCTGGAAACCCATGAATCTGCTATCGACTCGTTTGTTTAAGAGATATATGTGTGTTGCATGTCGCGTGTGATTTTATGTTGGGTTCTTTGGAGTTGTAACTTATGTCGGGTTGGTAATTGTTCTGTTTTGAGTCATTTATATCTGTTGGTTAACGTTACGTCTCTCCTGTTGGCTTCTCGACACTTTAAAATATGTATTAGAAACTGGTTATAAAGTGAATAACTAATAAGGTCATGCATGGGGACATATACTTAATATGAGGTCGGTTATAATATGATTCCATGTAAATGGTGGGGCGTCAACTTGAGTGTGCATGCATGTGTTAATGACACAGAAAGTGGTCATAACATGAATTAATGAAATAGGTGAAACTATGATTTCCATTTAAGTTGCATATAGTGTCAAAGCAAAGGAAAAAGGATAAATCTGGATCTCGTTAACCCAATGCAAATGAGTCGACATGGTGTGGTGGTTTGGGTAAATGCATGCATGAGTTGGCCATTAAAACCCGTAGCACGTCAAATATTTGATACTCATTAATATGGTACCAAAGGTTTGGGGAAAAACCCTAGGTCATAAATAATAGTCGATTAGGGTTAAAAGCTTGGCGTTGATTAAGTTATTTCATGTGAAAATAGTAAGTTTTGAGGTCATTAATAACTGTTGATTAAGCGATATATGAGCTAGTATTAAGTATGTTGTAAACATGCGTGAGTTATGATTTTATGCAAGGAGTCAAATATCATGAATTAAAGTATTGCATGCATGGTCTCATTAAGGTTGTGTTTGAACAATGTTACATGTGAGTTGGTCAATCATGTAAGGTATAAAGCTTGTGTAAACTGTTTTAAAAGAGAGTCCTAAAATCCGTTCTTGACATTTATAAACCCTATACCTTGAAAGATGATCATATAAGCCCTCAAATAAGACATTTATCATATTAAACCCCTAAGTTTACCATTTATAATTTGTAACACAAAAGTTTGGCTAATTAATGATTAAGACTCTAAAATGTTGTAATTCCGTCCGTCACTAAAAATGAAAATATACTTACAACAATAAGAAGGTGAATGCGATTAATCCGTTATAACTTTAATGATGCTAATAAGTATTAAATAAATCATAATCCGTGTAGATTCGTTTGGAGGAGCGACGTTGTATCTTCGTGTTCCTACATTCGTTTGCTTTTCTCTCATTTGTGTTAAGGTGCAGATATTCGACCTTTTAGTAAAGGTTCCTTATGATGTTCTTTTTTAGTTGCTTTATTTTACTTATTAGGGTTTAGATGCCATTGCTATGAAACCTTTCTGATTGGTTGATCTGTTACTTGTGTAAAATACATGTTCTAGTGGACTATGCAATATCTGATGTGAACTTATGTTAGGAAGATTTTGATGTGCACAATCGTTGAACCTTGCTATGGCTGATTATGAACTTTTGCGTATGAATGTATGATATGCCACTGTGATATGAACTTGACTTCGAATATCGAATATGAACCTTATAACATGAAGTTATCGATATGTTATCATGTGACCCTATGATGAATTATGATGCGTGTCATGTATGAAATTCTGTTTGACCTGAGTTAGTTTGACACCTGAGCCAAATATTTCACTAGTCATGAGGGTTCCATGTCCGTATCGTTGATGCACCTCTGATATGACTCTAGGGCAGTAGAGTGATGTTACGCCACGTTCTGGATGGTGGAGCATATTTTGTATATGTAGGAAGGGGCGTATGGATGCATCCTAGATCTGATCTGTTATCGATATGTTTTAGGTGAATGATGTGGTGTGTCAATGCGTCTTCACAAATTCGGGAGCTTCGCTACTCCAATTATTTTCGAAGGTTACTTTTTGAAGAAGAAAGATACTTCTAATATGATATGTTCTGGGCTCGTGGTAGTTGACTAAATCTTTATCTTACTTACGTGTTAAGTATTACGTATGATTCGGTATTTTCGAAAGTGTTTATATTTTGTATTGATATGATATGTTAGTGAATGTATTATGTATTCGATGATATACATTACGATAATTTCTAATGGCTATGTTCTGTCTTTGTCTTTTTAGTTATAGTTTGTCTACTGTATTTTCTATCTTGTATTGTGACGCCATGATGTGATGATATTTCATTGCTACAATATTGAATTAATTGTGTTAAATGTAGATTAATTGATTTGTATGAATGCCATGTTTATTTTCTGGTAACTCTTTCCGTTAGTCATTAGACTCTTCGTTTGGTTGACACGAAATCTATTATTCTTGATATGTTAAGTGTTTGGTTATTACGATGTGTTTGCGTTTGTGTCATAGCGTGTTACGAGTGATCGTTAAATGTTATGTGTTTCACGGATTTCTATATATTTGAGCTTCCGCAGAATCCTCAAAAGATTCGCTATTTCTCATTTTAGTTGTGATTTAGTTAATTGGTATATTATTTCTATTTTAGCTTTTGTTTCGTTATATCGTTCCTTGGGCTTTGTAAGCTCACCACTTTCTTTTCCTGCGGCATGTATTTAGCATTCAAGATGAGCTTATGGGATAGCTGATCTGGGTTGAGAGTAGAGGCAACAACAAGTTTTGACTATAGAGATCTTAGATTTATTTTGATTATTAAGTTATTTATGTTTTCTTTTGATTATTTTGTAAAGGCTTCCGCTATTGTATATTATTTAAATTTCTGATATGAAACCGTATTGTGATATCTTTACCCTTGTCGGGTTGGGGTGTTACAGCCTCACCATAGGTCAAATCTGTTATGCTAATTATCTAGACGATGTTTCATCTATGTTATTTCCGATGGACAAGTTATGTACTCTAAAAACATATGTGTGTGTGTGTCTAACTGTAGCTCTCATGCTTTGAAAAGTATGCAATTTTATGCAGTTGGAATTATATCCATTTGCATTAACTATGGAACCATGTCATTATTGTGTATTTTTTTAGATTGACTAAGCTTGATGTGTGAATAATTTGCATCAAAAGTAACCAAAGCTAAATAGAACCTCATAAGAATGTTGACATTTAAAAGTCAACCCTAAACAAATTGCTAACCATCTGCATACCCATAAGGCATAGAAAATCAGAAACAAACAAAGTTGAATACTTCATAACAACGTTACTACAATTCAAGATCTGAACATTAACCAAGTAGCCTCATTACATAAAAGGTTAAAAAGTTATCCCAATGCATAAAAAATTAAGAACAACATCCAACTTAGTACGGGTAAATCTTCCACTTCCACACATCACCTTGAGCGACTACTAATCTTGCCTCAAGCTCATTTATCCCCCTCAAAAGGCGTGGTATGATCATTCTTGAACGAGCACGGATTTCAGGTATCATACCATCTTATCCACCGACAAGAAGACCCTATTGATGATTATGACAAGTCATTAAACAACCACCATTATTACAAACTTACACAAGAAATATTAAGACGCACTTACTTGAATAGGACAACCCAAGAATCGGCGCCATGGGTTGAGAGGTCCACGAAGTCGAATAATAGCTTGCTTACCACACCGACAACGTACCATCTTCAAACAATTATCGTTTTAAAGAAGACGGGTTTTGAAGGATAGTTTAGGGATGGGTGATAAATGTAGACCAAACCTTGTTACACACATATACTAGCTACATACACTGTACAATGGTTTTATTTAGTACACTACAGTGAAAGACGGTTTTGCCCTCACCAACATAACGTTGACAACGGCATTATTGGTCAAGGGACGAATCTGGCATTTAATGGCCAAGGTTTGGACCTGTGGCGATGAAAAGGGTGAGTTTTGTCCCATCGCGATCCGGCCTGCCAAGTTTAGGGACCAACGGTGTATTTTAGTCTAAATTTTTTTAGGGTTTGAAAATTGTTTGCTAACTTTATCGAAACCTAGAATTAATATATAAGTTACGTGATTAATTCATGAATAATTTGTTATGTGACATGGGATTATTGATATGCGATCTTGTGACTATTTGTATAATTGTTATGATATATCTATGATGATACATGCATGTTTGTCATGGATAGTTGCTTTGATATTTTAATTAATTGTTAAGATATATTTATCACATGTTTATTTACGATAAATCTTGAATTGGGGAAGACTCCAATTATATATATTAATGAATCAATTATGTGCAATTTGGTATATTTTAATTATGGGTTTACGCAATCGATTCATCGATGTATGTGGCTCACTTTCAATCGGGAGAGTGAAAGCCCTAATTAATATATACATTAATTTAACGTAGACATTGATTATTAATAGGGTTTTATCGAATAAGTTGCATGTGCCTACTTGTTTACACGTATTAAATTGTTTATTATGTGCGCATTGTTTTTAAGTTGTTTATTTTTTATTTGTTACTTGTTTGTTTATTATGTTAGACAGTTTTAAACAAAGGGTAATTTTGAATAGAAAAATAATACGGACTAAACAATGGTGAGATTTGATTTGTTTTTGAAGAGTTAAGTTTTCAATAGTTTAATTGATTGATGATTTTGGTACAAAAAGTGAGAACGGCTCACCGAATTTGACGGACTGTGTGGGAAGTATTAGGAGGGGAGCGCATTAAATTGTGACCCTAAAGGGGAGGTCATTGCTTGGCAGACCAAACTCTCCGCTTGCTACTGAGTCAAATTGGAGTTACCAAGTAGGCTATGCGTACAAAATCATCTTAAGGGCGAGTTAGTTTTAATTCCATGCGCCACTTTGGTGGTAATTACCCAAAACAATAAGTGTTTACACTTATGCAAAAGTACGGTATAATGGACGATAATTAACGCTAAATTCCTTGATTGGTGAACCTAATACCTAAATCAAAACTTTGATAATTTGATCTTTATGAATTGGTAATAAAAAGTTTTTTATTAAATTTATGCTACAAGATGAATGCATGACATCTTTGTACATATTTGATTTGACCACATAAAATCAAAACTAGTACCCTTTTAAATTAAGTTATGTGCCATCTAATTAAAAGGAACACTTGAAGTTGCAATTTACGTCATGACAGTACATGGCTAGATTGTGATGGAGAGGTAAATCTCTATGTAAAGTCAGACCTTACATGGACATATTTGCAGTTCTTTAAGTTAGACACTTAAGTTGAGTAGTAAGTGAGAACTGGACTCATGGCATAAGATGGGATGAAACATGTTTATATTTGCAATAGCGTTGGAAAATATAAATCCCATAATGATCTAGGAGTTGGAAATTGTTTTCCAATTAATGTTCGACAGATTACCTTATTATATGCTTTCGTAACTAGCGGATCAAGCTGATGTAATGAACCTAAGATAATTTGGATCCTAGTTTTCGAGAAAATTATATGGTTATATGTTTATATTACCGTTGGGTATATTTTATTTTCTTGAAAAGTTGTATTATCGAAAATACTAATACTTGAACTTTTTCGGTAGAAATGGCTCAAAATAACGATAACACTAACAACGCACTAAGTTATGTGTTCAAAAGCTTTTGATAGAGAAAAGTTGGTAGCTCTAAGAATTTCAATGATTGGCACCGCTCTTTGAGAATTGTCTGTAGAGTTGGGCCCGGTTGAACTATCTGTATGAACCTTGTCCTGCTTTGAACTCATAGCACTGAAGCTACTCAAGCTGAAAAGGATGCTTGGAAAATTGAGTATAAGCGTCATAATAATGTGGCTTGTCTTATGTTGGGAACGATGGAACCTGCTCTTCAAAAGCAGTTCGAAAACTACTTCCCATTTAACATGCTCAATGAACTTCGAACTATGTTCGAGAAACCATTCTTGTCGAGATTTATGACTTGATCGATGCATTACACGGTATGCAGGGAGAGGGTAAACCCGTGAGTGCTCATGTACTGGAAATGAAAAGTTACATGGACAAATTAAGGGCACTTGGCAAGACTTATGAAGATGACATGGCCGTGAACTTGATCAACCAATCCCTTAACAAGGATTATAATGGTTTTGTTCGAAACTTCAATATGCCTTTGCGTGGGGAAGACATTTATTGACCTACACGCATTGCTAATTGATTATGAGAAAGGGTTACCTCAAAAGGCTCCAACTCCCCAGGTACTTTCTATTCAGGGTGGAAGGATAAATAAGCCAAAACCACAGCGTGCGAACAACAAGAAGGTGAAGGGAAAAGGGAAAGTTGATAAAGGTAAAAAGGTTATGGCCTATCAACCAGAACCAAAGAAGTACCCTACTCCTAGGATGGAAAATCCTAAAAAGGATCAAGCATGCCACCATTGCAAGGTCGTTGGGCATTGGAAGAGAAACTGTGCTCTCTATCTTGATGAATTGCGGGCAAATAAGATGAAGTACGACGGGTCCTCGGGCGCCGGTTCTTCAGGTAATTTATTTGTCATTGAATTATTTACTCTAAATCATAAAATTCACTGGGTATATGATCTTGGATGTGGTATTAACATTTCTAATACACTGCAGGGATTTAGAGTGGAAAGTAAGCTAGCCTATGGGGAGCAATATCTGCACGTGGGAAATGGCGCACATGCACTTTGTTGAAGCCATAGGAACATTTAGTTTAGTATTGCCTTGGGCTTAATGTTATTGAACAATTGTCATTACGCACCTTCTATAATTAGAGGTTTTGTTTCCTTTTCAGTTTTGTTGGATGATGGTTTTACTCATACTATTTCACGTAATGGAATTTTTGTATCTTTAAATGGTGTATTTTATTTTAATGCGATTACTGTGAATGGTGTGTTTGAAATTGATGTGATTGGAAATGAATCTAACAAATATAATAATTCGATGTTTAGCATTAATAAGAAAATAAAGTTGGACTTGAATTCTTCTTATCTTTGGCATTGTAGACTTGCACATATAGGCAAGGCTCGCATGCATAAGCTGCAACAAGAAGGGCTTTTGCAAAATATCAATGATGAATCATTTGATAAATGTGAGTCATGCATATCTGGGAAGATGACGAAGAAACCTTTTCATAGGAATAAGGCTGCTCATCGGTCAAAAACCGGACCGGATCGAGAAAAACCGGACCGGACCGAGACCGAATCCGGAAAAAACTCTAGACCGAGACCGAGACCGAATGTGGTCGGTCCGGTCCGGTCCGGTCCAGTCTCGGTCGGTCCGTCGGTCGGTCCGGTCCAACAAGGCTAAATTCCGGGTTTGTGGTCTGGACCGGACCGAGACCGAATCCGGCAAAACCCTAGGCGAGACCGGACCGCCGGTCCATCGGTCCGGTCGGTTTCGGTTCGGTCCGGTCGGTTTTGTCGGTCAGTCCGGTCCATCCGGTCCGTTTGCTGACCCCTACATAGGAATATGGAGAGGGCTTCTGATCTACTTGGTCTTATTCATACTAATGTGTGTGGACCACTTAGACACGTGTCAAAGAGAGGTGCTAACTACTTCTTAACCTTTACTGATGATTTCAGCCGTTATGGTTATGTTTATTTACTTAAGCATAAACATGAGGTGTTTGAAACATTTAAGGTTTTCAAAGCGGAAGTAGAACTGCAATTGGGAAAGAAGATTAAAGCTCTTTGATCCGATAGAGGAGGCGAGTATCTAAGCCAAGAGTTTAAAGATTACTTAGCTGAGAATGGAATTGTCCAGAATCTAACTTCTCCATATACTCCACAACAAAATGGTGTATCTGAGAGAAGAAATCGTATATTGTTGGACATGGTATGATCTATGTTTAACCTTACCACTCTACCTTTATCCTTTTGGGATTATGCTTTAGAATCAGCTGTTCGCATTCTAAATATGGTTCCCAAAAAGAAGATTGATAAGACACCATATGAAATATGGCATGGTAAAGCTCCTAACCTGTCTTATTTAAAGGTGCAGGTTTTGAGGCGTATGTTAGGCGTGACTCGTGAGATAAACTCCAACAAAGAACTGTAAAGTGTAACTTCGTAGGATACCCTAAGGAAACTATAGGTTACTACTTTTACTATCCAACTGAAAATAAAGTAATTGTTGCTAGGTATGGAGATTTTCTTGAAAGTGATCTCGTATCTCAAGAATTGATGGGAGATTTTATAATCGGAAGATGATCATGAAGATGCATTACCTACGAAAACACTAACGTACTTCGGTAGAACGATAGTCAGTCCACCACCGAAGTTGAAGTGATTCTCGTTCGTAGATCCGTAAGGTCTACGCGTGCACCTGAACGTCTATGTCTTAACGTAGAGGTTGAGGAAAATATGTTAGGAGATCTTGGAGAGCCTACTAGTTATAAATTTGCCATGGCAAGTCCTGATAAGGAAAAATGGCAAGTTGCAATGAATGAGGAAATGCAATCCATGAGAGAAAATGAAGTCTGGGAAGAGGTTGACTTACCTCCAAACGCCACGGTGGTTGGAAGTAAGTGGCTCTATAAAATTAAGACTGACATGGATGGCAATATACGCGTCTATAAAGCTCGTCTAGTTGCGCAAGGTTTTACTCAAACTTATGGCATAGATTACGAGGAGACCTTTTCTCCTGTAGCGGACATTAGAACTATTAGAATTCTCATAGCTATAGCAGCACACTATGACTATGAGATATTGCAGATGGATGTCAAAACCGCCTTCTTGAATGGTCGCTTAGATGAAGACATCTATATGAAGCAACCTGAGGGGTTCGTGAATCCACAATTTCCAAACCGTGTATGCAAACTTCAAAGGTCCATTTATGGATTGAAGCAAGCATCAAGCAATGGAATAAGAGATTTGATGAAGAAATCAAAAGGTATGGATTTATTCAAAATCTTGATGAGCCATGTGTATATCACAAAGTTAGTGGGAGTGATGTAATTTTCCTTATCCTTTATGTCGATGACATATTAATTATGGGAAAAGACATTCCAAGTTTGCAAAATGTTAAGGCATATCTTGGGAAGTGTTTTTCCATGAAGGATTTAGGAGAAGCTGCATACATTCTGGGAATCAAGATCTACCGAGATAGGTCAAAGCGGTTAATTGGTTTAAGTCAAAGCGCTTACATTGATAAAATATTGAAGAGATTCAATATGCAAAATTCCAAGAAAGGATATTTGCCGATGGAAGTAAAGCATGGCTTATGTAGTGATATGTGTGCTTCAACACCTGCTGAGGTGGCACGCATGCAGAAAGTTCTTTATGCTTCAGCAGTAGGATCTATTATGTATGTTGTGAGATGCACAAGGCCAGATGTGGCGTTCGCTCAGAACATGACCAGTCGATATGAACAGAATCTGGGTGAACTTCACTGAACTGCTGTTAAACATATTCTAAAGTATATGAGGAATACGAAAGATATGTTTTTAGTGTATGGTGGAAATCGGACCAGAGCTTGGTGTTACAGGTTCTTGTGATGCGTCTGGCGGTGTGATAAAGATGATACGAAGTCTCGGATGGGTTATGTCTTTGTCATCAATGGAGGAGCAGTTGACTGGAAGAGCAAGAAGCAGAGTACGATTGCGGTGTCTGCGGCGAAGCCGAATATATAGGCTTGCGGAAGCGCAATGGAGGCTATTTGGATTAGGAAATTCCTTTCAGGGCTTGGTGTTATGCCTTCAATTGAATCGCCTATTGATATGTATTGTGACAATTCTGCAGCAATCATATTTGCCAATGAACACAGGTCATGAAGGGCACCAGACATTTTCTACGGAAGTATCACTATGTTCGGGAACAAGTTCGTGAAAGTAAAATTAATCTATTGAAAGTTCACACAGATGATAACTTAGCTGATCTTTTCACTAAGGCATTGGCTAAAGACAAGCTTATTGGACTTGCCAATGGAATTGGACTTCGTTTAGCTAATAGTTTCATGCATAACTGTTATTAGTATTTGGATAAAGGATATTGTAAAACATTTATTATTTTAATGAAATAAAGTTTGGATTATGTTTATTTTCATTTATAATATTGTTGTCCTGTATTTGCATGTTTAATCCATTAGTAACTAAGTTATTCTAAATGTCCGTTGTCGATTAATGATATGGGAGTATCATTAAACTAAGACAAATATGAGAGATGTGGTAAAATATACTTGAAAGTATATTGATGAGAATGCATAACAATTTCAGATGATATTCAATGAATTGAATATAGGACTTATCCCAACTACATAATTTACTTTGTGGATATTGTTATAAGTAAATTATGAATAGTTATCCTCAGACTTGAGATACCAGATAAGTTTCATGAATGTAGTGCATTTACGTAGAGCAACTTAACGCTATACGTAACGGTAGTCATAAGGGTTGTTTCCAAGCTGTTACAAAGTTTGTGGGTTAGTCTCGTAGTCAAGATAGAATTTGTTCCTTCAAATTTTTTTGGAGTTTAATACTGTTGGGCCCCTCGTAGGGTTGACAAGATATTTGTGCGGCCGCACCCAAAATCTCCCCTAAATATGTTTAGAAGATTTGGTAATCTTGGTCAATCACTTACAACGAGAAACAGAATAGTTTAATAAAGAATGACTTAATTCAATATCTTTATTTAACGTGGTATTAGAAACAAAAGGATAATAATAATGGGAAATCATTAAAAGGTTTTCCAGGAGCCTTACTCGAGTCGTACTAGAGGCATCGAAGTGTTACTAGACGCTAACCGATGTGATCACTCTATTAAGATATATCCAAGTGGGAGTTGTTGGTTTTATGGATATAAATTAGTAGACGTGAGTTAGGATCGAACTCGAGACCACGGGATTGCACACTTTACGTATGAGAATTAAAGTTAATAATTAAATATAAATGTTGTATTTATTTATTTATTAAACGAAATAACTAACGGACGTTAAGTAATTAGTTGTAATGGACTAACGGTCGTTAAATGTAATCGGAAAAGGACTAGATTGCAAATAATGGGAAGGTTCCGGAATCCCCTTGTGGGAGTGTGATACCGATCGGCCAAATGGAACAAACCCAACCCAACTCAAACTCAAACTTGTTCACCAAGTTTAGTTTAGTATATATATACAAGGCTAGGGGTCTTGTGTTTTGCATCTCTTGTACTCATTAAGCTAAAACCTAAAACGTTTGTGTGTGTTTTTTTGCTTAAACCGATCGTGCACCCTCCCTAGGGGATCGATCACCTTCTTTTCCAAAACAAAGTTATTTGTTTAATCAAAACTAGCATTACTTTAATTCGGTATAGTACGTGTGTACAAGAAAGTGGTACTAACACATTATTGTTAGTATTCTTGGATTGAATTACAAAAACGGTAAGGGGTAATTCATATAATCCTATAAACCCTAATTAAGGTTTATCCAAATTGCTAGTTTGTGGATTTGATTCTTGTTCGACTAGAATCAAGTAAGGTACGCATATTCTTGTTTATGTTAATTAATTATTTGTTAATAAATCATATACGCTTCCGCATGTATACTTTGATGTTTTGTGTTTATTTATTTAATGTCATGTTATATAATTCCAATATATATCTGGATCAAAATGTGCTAGTTAGGTCTTGTATTTCTTTCTTTGAGTCGATTAAAATATTCTACCAACTTTGTGGTATGAACTTGTAGTTTAAATAATAAAATGGGTTGTTGGTTGTATAATCTTCAGTGTTTTGATCTTGAATCTATGTTATATTTGTAATGTTAACAATAGAGTAATACAATGTACGAAATCAAAAATACAAGCTATCAGAAAATATTTAGAAAAATAACTTATCAAGTTGCAGGTAAGATCGAATCGAGAGTCGATCCAATGATTCTACACACAAGCACACAATCTCATGCACGATATTACAATCGAAATGATCCAAGAGCAATCATGTATGTTTTGTTTGTTGCGGGTTCATAAGATTTTACGCTTTTGTGATCTAACTCGCGATCTTAACAACTTTGATGCGAATCACCATCTTTTAAATAAATAAAGTGTTGTTAGTATAAATACTTGTTATCTATGCGGAAAATACATATAGTTTTTTAACCATGATTTTGTAACCTTTTTCCAATGCATTTTTAACATTTTTTGCGCGAAAATATCATTTTGTACCAAGTATTTCTAGATTGTAATGAATAACAGAAGATTTAACGTGGATTATGTAAAAGGAATAACAAATACAATCTCTACTATATATAAAAACAAAACATATTTAAGCCTCTCAAAGTAAGAAATGTAAAATTACTAATTTACATTACAAGAAAATAGACATTTAATGGCAGAGGTTGTAATGATATAAAAAATTAAAAATGACACTTAATCTAACTTTTTAATGACACTTTTTAAAAATGTGGTCAAAAGGCTAAAGTTATGAGATTTAGTAACATTTTTTATAAACAAAATGTGTCATAAAAGAAAAAAAATTGTACTTACATTTTTTTTTTGTCAGTATAAATAGAATTTTAGCTACTGAACTTCTACCTACAATTTTTTAAGTGTGAAAAGAATATAAAACTTTTAGTGACACTTTTTTTTTACTTTTAGTTATATTTCTTTAACTTTTGATGACACTTTTTTTATGTGTCACTAGATGACTGTTTTTTGTACCACTACCTTTATTTTCTATTCATTTCAATATTAAAGTTTGCACATATATGGTTTCCATCCACAACTACTTATAACACAAAAGTTCGAACTAATGAACAATATTTATCCATTTTATATACCAAACACTTGACAACAACTTTGCAAATATGACTATTGCTTTACATCTTGGACGCTATGATCGGGTACTTGACTTGTATCAATAAATGCATGAAAACTAAATGATAACCTAACGTGACATCTTGTAAAACATTGATAGCTATTAACATCGAATGGTTTAGAATTTCTGCGAGAATTTGATACATATCCCTTCTTGGATGAATAATTACTTGTTTTTTTATCAGTTTTTGATGCATAAAATATAATAATTTTAATGCATCAAAAGAATATATATTTGTAATTTTTCAAATAAGCAAGGAGATATGTGTAAAAGCTCCAAATATCGTTCGGTGAACAATATGTAATATACATGTCTAACTTTAGTATAGACTGAAACTCTGTTCATTTTGAAACCATCTAAGTTACACGTTTAACTATGGTCTCCAAAGTGTATATTTCGGAATAAAGGCTAACAAAAACAAGTTGCTTGGTTATGTTTTTTTCCCTTAACAAAAAAGAGTCCTTATATAACCTAAGAAAACAGACACAAAATGAAACAACAAAATGGACTATTTCTTTCTCTCAATTCTCTTCACACTCTCTCTCACTACCATAACATTCCTTATACTTCATTCCACCACCACCACCACCACCACCCGCCGGAAAACCCGTCTACCACCAGGAACCACCGGGTTACCATTCATAGGAGAGTCACTACAGCTCATATCATTTTACAAGACAGAAAACCCTGAACCATTTATAGACACACGTGTAGCAAAATATGGGCCCATATTTACTACACATGTGTTTGGTGAAAAAACCGTGTTTTCTACTGACCATGAAATAAACAGGTTTATTTTACAAAATGAAGGAAGGTTATTTGAGTCGAGTTATCCCGGTTCGATATCGAACTTAGTTGGTAAACATTCTTTAACGTTTATGAGAGGGTGTTTGCATAGGAAAATGCATTCTTTGACTATGAGCTTTGCTAACTCGACTATTATTAAGGATCATTTGTTGGTTGATATAGACAGATTGGTAAGGTTAAATTTGGATACTTGGACTGGAAGGATTCTACTCATGGAGGAAGCTAAGAAGGTAATAATAATGTTCTAGTAAAACTTATTTAATTTATAGATAATCACATATACAAGTTATATATGTACATTAAACAGTTTATGAAATCGAGTATAGACATAGAGACTTGAAATACATGTTTAATTCAATAATTACTAGACAAGACATGCATATTCAGTCTTTTAATCTTTACTTTCGATTATGAGTGTCCTATAATCTTTACTACATAAAATAGAAAAATGGTCAAAGGTGAAAGTGAAAATTGAAAGTTGAAAGTTGAAAGTCAAAGGTGAGAGAAATGTATAATGTAATTAATACTTTTATTAAAACACTCAATTACTTAAAAGTACATTAATTTATTCATATTGTACAAACAACTAAAAGTATATCCACTAAATTAAATACAAACAATTAAAACACCCATACTAAAAATTAATATAAAATTTTCACAATATACAATTTAAACAAGTTTCAACAAAATTAAGAATATAAAATAATTACACACACTAATTACTGTTATTTTTAAAACACCCTAAAATGAAAACTATGTGTTATTATACACATTATACAAATTAATAAAACTCACAAAGTTTTATACAAGCTAACAAGTTGATGGTACATATATAGTTTTGAAAAGCGGACCGGACGGACCAGCGGGTTCAACCGAGAACCGGTTTCCACTGGTTCGAATAAAAATAAGTCATCCGAAAATGAATCGATAGGACGCGTTAAAACCGATGGGAAATCGCCCATCGAGATCTATTTCTCCAGTTAATCATCACAGGTACCGTTATACTATATATAAAGGAAAACACAAAAAGTGAAATGTTGAAACTAAAAATAGAAATGTGGAAAACATATATTTCAAAAGAAAACTATTAATACACATCCCGGGTTGACGGACGCTTAAACCGACGGGTTAACCCCGGTTTAATTTCATCCGTGTTCAACCCAACCCGTCGGGTTGACCCGGTTTAAATCGATCCATTTTTCGACCAAAACAATTCAACCAGTTGAACCCACCCGGTCGACCCGGGTTTCAAAACATTATGTTTAATACCCAAATCTTCAAACTTTTATTGTTTTTCGTTTATAACCATAAACATTTTTATCACCAAACGATATGTCGCTTATAAAATCGTTCTTATCTTGCTGAATACTCGTCTTTAACTATATGTATATATAACTATCATTAAAAATTTAAACTAATATTAAATGAAAACTGATTTGGCATATTCAATGTTGGACATTTTTTTTTTTTTTTTTTATTATTATACATGCAAAGCATGTATCCATGTTTTTTAAACTTAAAAAGTGAGTAATGTTAAATTTCTAAAATTCCTTTAAAACTAAAATTTCTACATAAAAATTCAAAGAATTTGTCCTTAATGAAATAGCTACCATAACAATTCACACCTAAAATTTCAAAGAAATGTATGACAAATTTTAATAACTTTTACTAATGTAAGTTTCCAAAAAAATATATATATTTTTTAATTTATTTAATCTTAACACTAATAATTTCGAAAATTTTATCAATATATTTTATTTTATAAGGCACCATATTACAACTTATTTTTTATTGTTATGTTACTTTATATTGTGTGTATCATATGCGATCTCAGTTATTAAATATTGAAATGTGTGCAGAGATATTGTTTTGACATTTATATATAGTTGAAATTGCAGAGATATTGTTGTGAATAACTTGAATGTTTACAATCACAAAACATTGTATCGATTTTTAAAAATATTTTTTTGACATTTATATATAGTTGAAATTGCAGAGATATTGGTGTGAATAACTTGAATGTTTACAATCACAAAACATTGTATCGATTTATTATATAGTCACGGGGTTTATTTTTTTTGTTCTTGTTCTTGCGCATTCAATACGTTAAATACAAATCTGTTTCCAAATATTGATATAATGATTGTGATTGATTGGTGCTTTAATCGTTGATTGTTCGGTACATTAATTTCAAAGATATGCAAAGTTTTACGAAATAATTTGGTCAAAATAATTATACAACCGGTGTATATATTTTTGTTAAGTTTCTTAGGTTTGAAGTTTTTTGATTGAGTCAATCTACAAGTATGCTTGATGGATGATAACTACAAAGTGTAGCCAATCAAAGAGTTTGGTCAAAGAGGATTCAACACCTCATATGCCATGTACTAAGAAATTTTACACCGAGTAGCGTCATTGTTAGTTATCTCATAATTGAAGTAATGTTTATTTTTGTTACAATAAATATTTTTATATGTTACATGATACATGTTAAGAATTTTTTCTACTGATTGAATTATCGCGATATTCTGAAACACTTACCAAACAGTATCGCATATTGTTAATTATCTGCTGCTAGGAACCGCTGCCGCTAGGCGCGAGTACTCGTCTAGTATTGTAAAACATATTTTTAAACATTTCAAAGACAATAATCATTTCCATGATTTATTGATCGGTGTTAAAGTAAAAATATTAACATATTTAAAGCTGTAATGATCGGTGTATTCATGGTACCATTTTTATACGGTACGTGGATTATCGGTCAATCCGGCTGAAAAAGGACTTTCATGTACGCACTCACATGGTAAATAATTAAATATGGTATCATATATTTACCTTTTTTAAAACAAAAAAAAAGATAAAAATAGTAAGAGTTTTAAACCAACAGTGAAGCCCTAAGTCCGCTCGTAGGTGTCAACTGACCCTCCGGCCAGCATTAAGCACTTTTCAATTGTTTCCTTGCGAACCGGAGGAGTTGGGACCAAACTTATGACATATTTCTTCAAAAGCTCTCCCTTTCCCGGTCTACGGAGACAATTACGCTGAGAAATAGGTGCTCGAAAGCTGACCCTAAAGTTGCCGCATGTGATGTGAGGGTTGAACGTGAGACCTCCGCTACGGAATCACAAACCATCAGCATTAGGCCACAACCTTTGAGATTATAACAAAAGAGAAAACCTAAATTGAACATTCATGAAATTATTACTGCTTATTGATTTTACTTGTTTTAGGCAACTATAACTTCTGAATTTTTAACCGACTAGTTCATGAGGTTTGAATCCGTTTTCATATAGACTCGAACCTGGTAAAGCTTTCTCTTTTATGGTGGTTGACATTGCCACTTAAAGTTTGTTTACACTTACTATAACAAGCATTTTGCTTTTTTTTTTTTTTTTTTTTAATGTTGACAAATATAAAGTTTCAAGTTAAACTAGATACATTCAATGAAGATTTTAATTAAACAAAAAGGCATTAAATATAGCAATTAACTCTCTGTTTAAATGATATAAAATTCAACAACTTTCATAGATAATAATGTAAATGTTTGACAATCGAAATAAGACATCAGGCATACTTCTGAAAAATGACAATATCTTTCAAATAATCACCATAAAAGACAATAAACTACAAAGGTGTCATTTTCAAATTTTTAGATTTGAAAATTTGTAATAGTGATACAATCGTACTGGCGTAATATGTTTACTTTCTAAGCTAATTAGTGATCTTTTATGGCTTGTACCCGAAGGTACAATGGTAAACTTGATAAAGTACAATAAAGAATTAAAGATAAATATAAGTCTTTCGTCTAGTGACATGTAAATAGTTTATGGGATTGTCTAACCAGTCTTGCAAGGCTCCTGGTTAAGAAAGTGAGGGCCACAAAAGATGCAGAAAAATAATTTAAAACGAGGACCCACACTTTTTCAATAAAAAATATTTTTTCTTTTTGTGGGTCTCACCTTTAACCAGGTCCCGAGGCTGGTTAGACAATCCCATAGTTTATTAATTAAAATATTCTTTGGTGCAAGTCTCGTAATGAAATACAGTTGTTGTGATATCGTAATATATGAAGCGGTATAAGCCTATAAGGCGCGTGCATAAAGATTTTAGAGCAAATTACAAAAACAAACGGTATACATAGTGATTATACGAGAATAAACTCTTTTCGTATACTTTACCAAACTGACCAAAATACGTCACTGTCACCTCTCTCACCTGCTTCCCATTCTCTCACCTCTCTCACCTGCTTCCCATTTCTCTAAACACACAACACACACCTCCCAACCATAACCACCACCGCCGCTTGCAAACCAAATGGTCTTAAAAACATCCGTGAACATGATGATCAAGAGTTCTTAAAAACATCCGTGAACATGATGATCAAGAACAAGAACAAGAACAACACCCAAAGAAGCCCACCATTCGCAGCACCTCCATTTGCGGCACCTCCATCAACCTCCCACGCCAGCACGCCGGCCACGCCGGGCAACCTCCCACGCCAGCCACGCCCGGCTTGCCACGCCCAGGGCCTTGCCACGCGCCCTCCCTTGAGGCCAGCGGCCACGCCTGCGGCTTGCCCACGCCAGGCACGCTAGGGCCACGCCCCACGCCAGGCCAATGAACCACGCCCAGCGCCACGCTCGATATATCTACGTGTAGCGTTGGGATTTTATGTTTTAAGAGATCCAACGGATAAAATTGAAAAGTTCATTTTCGTAAACGGTCAGGGCGAGAACCATTTTGGTAAACAAGTATGAGTTATGGTTCATTTTCGTAAAAAGCTTAAGATTTTATATCTTAATAGGGGTGAATGCAAGACTTTAAGTCAACGGGTGCACAAATTTGTTTTACAAATATAAAGGAAATAAAAATAAACTAAAATATGCAATTTTATTAAAACTAGTAAACAAATTAAGAAGACAAATATTTCTTTTAATATATTACTGAACTAACTAAACAAGACATGTATTTATGTGATATAAATTTTGTGACCAAGTTCATTTCGACAAATCGTGATTTTTAGTGAAAAATTACATTAGACGACAAACTTCCACCAGATTTCCGTAAACCTCCGAAACCCCTCCTAGGTCCGCCCCCGTTTGTCAATAAAGATAACATATTTTTAGATGCAATATATTTAGTGGTTTATATTATATTTACATATCAAACTTTATTTAATAGGCCTGGATTTACTTTTTGAAGAAAGAACGTATTGTTAAGAGATACATGAGAATGAATAATAACATCATGTGCATGGGTTATGATCTTAAGTAGTGAGTGCATTATGGTTGGAAACTTCCATAATTTTATTCCATTCCATGTGTTCATTCTCTTCAAAAGTGTTATGGGCATCATTATTCTAGATTTGATTTGGATAATGATGTTATCCACAAAAAAATAATAATAATAATCTTATGATATTGATTTATGTCTCACTTGATCATATTTATATATGTATGCTTTTAGTTGTCACTTTGTCTGAGTTAATAATATGTACGTATATCATTATACAGATTACGTTTGAGCTAACACTGAAACAACTGTTGAGTATCGACCCATCTGAATGGACTGAGAATTTAAGGAAGATATACATGCGAGTTATTGAAGGCTTCTTCTGCATTCCTAATCCAATTCTGTCCATCACTTATCGCCGTGCTATACAGGTATTGTGGAGATTATAATTAGATATGTATACTTTGATTTTCTACACACAGGAGTTCTATGGTTCGTTGACACATGACGAAAAGTAAACTAAACATTATTGGGGCTACAAAAATATCCAAAAGTCATATTCTTATGAAAGTTCTTATCATTGTTTTTTTTTGGCAGAAGTTAGCAAGTAACGAGCAAACGCTAGAAATAACAATACTAAAACACCTACTAGTACTAATTAAAGAAGCTCCCTTGAAAAGTATAATCTTCAAAGTTCTAATAGTGATATTTTATAAGGTATAATAATATCATCGAATGATAATATGGTTTTTAGTATGCATCATCAATTATTGTTATAATGGTTAAAAGGTTCCACAAGTGATCTCCTTCACTAAGTTTTTGGTACAAGATATGAAAATCATTTTATTGATAAAGAAAAATGACAAATGAATTATATCATCAAAAGGTTATTGGTATAATATCGGACATAGTTTGGTGACCACCCACGCGTGAAGCAGCTTAACCACGCTTGGGGGATTTTTACAACAGTGTGAGATAACACATGAAGCTGAAAAAAAAAAAAAAAAAAAAAAGAAAAAAATAAAAAAAAGTGAGTGAACACCGTCGATGAGGGTATGTTTTGTGTGAGTGTGCTTGTGTGTATTTAGTGTGCTATCGTTAGATGGTGATGAAAATGATTGTTACTAGTAAAAATGGTTGAAAAGTAAAAAGGATAAAGATGGTCGAGGGTAAATATAACTTTAGTAAGGCAAGTGATAAGGAGTCCGCACAATTAATTAAGTTCACCATTAGTGTCGCATTACTTTCTTTCTCCAAAACCAACTTCAATTCACCACCAATTTAGTGTAATAACTCAACCAACATCACCACTAAAACATATCCCAATTAAATAAAATACATCTCTCAAAAACCAAAATCACACACACAACCACAACTTCCACAACTAAGTCGTCTGAAACGACCGAGTTCTCCTTCCAAAGCATCTAAAGATGCGTCCATGGTGAGGGTAATAAGGTGAATGCGTCGTTGATCTTCCACCTAGGCATAAGACCCGTTGTCCATGGCCTTATTACCAGTAGTCTAAAGCATCTCATTTAAGGTGTAAAGATCATATAACTTGATAACTGTTCTGGTGTAAACTAACACCGCCTTCACCATTACCATCACAAAGATTGTCTAATAAGTATCAAATAAGCATGGAAATTAACATAATTATACAACTTGATAACTGTTCTGGTAAATATTCCATTGCATATGTATTGGATCTTTTGGAATGAAAAGATCATGTGTAACTATTCGCTGTAAAAAAACTGAAACAAGTATTTAAATTCGATTTGTCTTATATTGATTATGTCTTTAATCACTGTTAAGTACTGTAATAAATATCATAATTTGATCATAAGTTCTGTACTTTCAAGGCAAGAAAAAGGGTCGCTGAAGCGTTAAGTTTGGTGGTGAGAGAAAGGCGAATGGAGAGGGAAAGAGGAATAAAGAAGAATGACATGTTGGCGGCATTGTTCCATAGTGATGGTGATGGTAGCGGAATTGGTTTTTCTGATGATGAAATCGTTGATTTTTTGGTGTCTCTTCTAGTGGCGGGGTACGACACTACATCAACTACCATTACTCTCGCTGTTAAATTCCTTACCGACACTCCATTAGCCCTTGCTCAACTCAAGGTTCGATTACTCTTTCTCTTAACTAGAGAGGTATAGTTTAACTTTAGTTTTGTGCACAAAGGCGGTTTATTATACTTACATATAACGTATTCTAATGTTGTTAGCTAATAACAAAAGGAAATCTTTAAAGGACAATCGAAGATAATTGTGGGTCAAACTCAACCTCGCTAAAATAGAAAAGACACCATTGTTTTGTAACAATCATTGCTTGGTACATTAACTTTGATAGCGATTGTGACCCATGCTAGCTTTAGCAATAGACATCAATGATCAAGTTGTTGAACGGCTATTATAATAGCATCGAGTACTATTTAGAATCTATGTTGTTAGCACTTAACAGGAACAAGTTTACAGTTGATCCATATTTAAGTCAATATTCTTTGTCACAACTCTCCTTATAATCAACTCAGAAGACGTAAGCTCTAGCTAATTCCAATGATACTCTCTCCATTTCATTAGTCTCATAATAAGTGTTTACTCTCCAACAATCAAATATCATCTATTCACACTAAAGTCTTTTCGTAGTTGAAATACAAAATAAACACTTATTTTGAGACATATCAAAATAGAAATGTAGACACTTATTATCCGACATATAGGTAATACTAATTTTGTAAAATTCATTACAAATTTCGTAGCTAGGAATATATTTTCGTAGTTTCACCATTTCATTCGGAGACAGTGTTACCAAAAAATCAAAGGTCTGAAAAAGAGGATAAAATTGAAACAAAAATAGTACTCCCTCCGTCTCATATTTATTGTCCATATTTCCTTTTATGGATGTCCAAATTAATTGTCGTACCCATTTTAGTAAGAAAAAGAGAATATAATGAGGGAATATTCCGTTTGAGTGGTTGAGAGTTATTATGGTCCCACTTTTATTAATATTTGTGCTTCTTGTCCCCTGACAATAAATTTGAGACGGAGGGAGTACTCCGTAAAAAGAAGATACCAAGTCAAAGGTCAAACAAAATGCAGGCATCCAATAAAAGTAGAGTAAAATGTGATCTGGTGTTGAACAAAAAGTATGTTATGGGGGATCGTGTGGCGCCGAACTCAACGTAAATTCACCATTGCTTTTCATCGGGTAGTGCGATACTCCAGGTCTACGTTGACCTACATTACCCATACGTGTATATTTATTGTAATTTAATACTACATTCGTCCCAAAATTATTGTCCACTATTGACTTTTTTAGTCTTTCTTCTTTAACTTTGACCCTGAGGGCACTAGTTAAGAAGGCTGAGGACCCACAAAAAGGTACCGAAAAAATATTTTTTTATTGAAAAAGTGTGGGTCCTTGAGTCTTTAAATTATTTTTTCGGTATCTTTTTGTGGGTCCTCAGTTTTGCTTGCTTGGCACTGGTTAGACAATCCCTAACTATTTTTGTTTGTGTTATATAATATTTGATAAAAAATATATGAATGTATTGGGTTTTAAATGTATTTTTCATTGTTATAATTTTCTATCAAGTATTATATAACACAAATAAATATATTAATGGTCAAAGTTGAACAAAAAAGACTGGTCAAAGTCAAACTGGACAATAAAAATGGGACGGAAGGAGTACTCTACTTTTTTATTTATTAAACCAACTATCTTACTTACTACTTTATAAAATCCATCCTTCACAAAATAATTGTTCTTTTGCAATAAAAACTGAAGTACTTCTCTAATACAGTAATTTTTTATTTTCAAAGACTAGAGAGTTACGCTTTAGTTCAAAAAAAGAAAGAAGACTAGAGTTACGCTTTGTCCGTCTCAAAATTAATTCTCATGTTTTTATTTTAACCAATTACATGGGTATTTAGTATGTAAAAATAATAGTTCATTTGAGAATAATATAGTTTTTTTTTTTTTTTTTTTTTCTGCAATGTTAAAATGTACATTAATTTGAGACGGCTTGAGTATAATTATATTTGTAGAGACAATTTTATATATCTTTTTTCAAAACTTGTAAATTTTATATTTACCTATATATTTTTATTAAATATTTTACATTATACATTAAATGATTGTAAGCTAAGTATATATAAAATTTATCAATAAAAGATGAGGATATATGAAATTCATCCTTATGTATAATACACTTATAATTCGAAAAAATGACTATATATTAAACAACTATCGTTTCAACATATTTTCGTTTTAGCCCATCTTCAACCATACTGTTCAAAATCTATAAATTTGGCGAATACGTTTTATTATTGTTTTTTTATTTTTTTACTTTTTTATTTTTTTATTTTTAAATTCACACCCTACTCCAAAAAGAATTTATTTCCAATCATCTACTCCAAACTTAATATTCAAATATTTTTAATTCAATTAGATGAAGAATCTAAACTAATTGTCTAATGAGGAATCAACTCTTAATAATAAGAGTTTTATTAGTGATCCTTCATACATGAAAGATTTCAAACAATGCTTTAAAGTATCTCCAATAAAGAGGATGGTTGGGAATGCATTTCGTACTCCATTCTTCTAATATAAAGAAAAATGCATTTTAGATGTTATAAAGCAAAAATGATTCGGATCTTTACAAGATCATGATCTTGATCAGATTTGAATAATATACAAAAACTACAAAAAGTTAGCATTATAGTAGAATCTAAGGATCTCGATCTGATTTTACGATTTCGATCTTACAAAAACGAAAACGATCTTGAGTATGATCTCGATCCTGAAAACCTATGAAGCTTCGTATATTTGCCTGGTCTACCTATAATGGGTGAGAAAACTCATAAATCAAGGATATCCCTCACGATAGGTGGGCAAATATATAAAGCTTTACTCACGGGTGTGTTATGGATGAACAAATATAATTTTTTAAGAACAATAATCTCATCTATGATGGTCTAACAAGCAGCGAGTAAGAAAACGTCATTAAATAATATGTTACCTAAATGGCCTTGGAAACCACGACTAACATAAGAGTTACAACAATGAACAATTTAGACAGTAAAAGATAAAACACTAGCCAGCCAAACCAAAACACAGTAACTTAAGGGCAGTCACCCGGTAGAATTGTAAAAGTGAGTGTAAGTCCGACCGTGTAACCAAAACCAACTGAAACGTATAACCAAACAATTTCGGCCACAAAATCTACCAAGAGACGGCAATGTGAAATGTAGAATATCCAAACAACTGTAAGGCCACCACATGCTGAAACAAGCATCACCCACGAACACATAGCCCTAACGAACTAGGACTCTTAAGTCTTAACCCACGACACCTGCCAAACAGAAAGTAACCAATGCAAGATCTAGATCACAACCAATAACAACAAATATGACCTACTACTTCACCATCGATTTAAACCTCAATTGACCGCCCCTTAACCACCTGATGGCCACTACTTTACCACCAAACAAAATCCCACTTAACCATCGAACTGAAGAGTGCTTGACCACCACTTGACCATTGAACTGGAACCAATACATCATAAACTCATGATCATTTCGAGTAAATCTGACTCTTGAAATGGTTCCTACAAATCGCGGATATACCCGTATAAAATCCGTTACTTATATTTATAATAACTTCGACCTATAAACTATAAAGTTCATTTTTGTAAAAGGTATAATAAGTTGATCATTTATGTGTTTGATAGTGCACTACTTATCTTCTGACTTGTCTACACAACTACGATTTGATTTTCATTTGACTAATATCTTATTGCGAAACTTTTAAGACCAAAAAGAAGTGAAGAACACGATCAAGACCAAAGTCAGATGGACATTTGATTTGATCCATCAAGCTGAAAGATTAATTGTACACTTTGCACATGCGCCAAACACATATGAAATTTATATTAGGCGATACTTGTTCCAATGTTGTAATTTTAATAGCATAAGTTACAATCTTATAATTCGACATCAAAATTTGCGTTACCCAGTAAAATGGAGTCATAAGTGCAGTTGCACCAACAAAATAACAAATTTCCTTATGGCGTAATTGTATCTTGTGCTCAAACAAGTTAATCATGTTTTGGCTAAATAAAATTTTGATGATTCCTTATCCTACGAAATTATATAAACTTAATAGTAAACGATATATTTTTTTTTTCTTTATCACACAGTTTGCAGCTAGTAAAGTCTATTTTTTTTTAACTAACGTGGTTATTAATCCTTTATAGGAAGAACATGATGAAATCAGGGCGAAAAAGACTGCATCAGTGTGTCTCGAATGGGAAGACTACAAATCTATGCCATTTACACAATGTGTAAGAAAACATGCGGAAGCATTCAATAACACTATCACTTGCATTTAACAAACAATAACGGCAATTAGAAACTTGAAACCTCAATTTATTCTGTTCAGGTCATTAACGAAACGTTGAGAGTCTCCAACATAATCAGTGGCGTATTCAGGAGGACGATGACAGACGTTGACATTAAAGGTTCATAGTTCATACATTACAAATTTTTTACATTTTTGTTTCTTTAAAGATAAGTCGAGTAGCGTTTTGTTTGTTGTGTACATAGTTTAAGCCTTTATATTATTAATTTGTTCGAATATAAATTGAACCAGGCTATACGATCCCTAAAGGTTCAAAAGTGTTCACCTCACTCCGGGCTGTTCATCTTGATCAAGAGAATTTTAAAGATGCTCGTATTTTTAATCCTTGGAGATGGCAGGTCCTTAAACCCCCTTAACTCTTATTCAGTTACGTAAAATATCGAGTATAGTGATATAGCAAGTTCATATTAGTTTAGTTTAGGTTAATGTCAGCAAAATCACATGAGACGATAAGAATATTTTCTTTATCTTACAATTGTTGTTATAATTAGAAATCTTTGGATTCATCAAACTTCATGCCATTTGGAGGAGGACCAAGGAGATGTCCTGGACATGAGCTAGCCAGAGTCGCACTTTCTGTGTTTCTTCATCATCTCGTTACTCGTTTTAGGTATAGTAACATTTCTACCCTTTGTATTCATTTTCTACATATAATCCTATCAAGTATCAACTAAACTTAACGTTGGGTACTCTCTTGTCCTAAAAGCTGGGAACCTGCTGAAGAAGATAAATTGGTTTTTTTCCCTACGACAAGGACTCAGAAGCGATACCCAATTATTGTGCAACGTCGTAGTTGTGTAAAAACTAGATAGAGGAAAGCTCGAAGTTGGTATAGTTAGAGATTATAGAGGCAATAAATATGTAACGAAATGTATAGATTAGGATATTATACACTCACAAATTGCTCTATGTATCATATCTATTCAATTCTATATTACAAGAAGTTCCTTTGAAATCCCATAGAACTATTTAGTAAGATGTCATTCATACATTATACCCTTTATATATAAGATTTAGACAAAATTACACGGTTGGTCCCTGTGGTTTGCCCATATTGCAAGTTTAGTCCCTAAGTCGTTTTAATTACACCAGAAATACCTATTTTTGAAACCTTGCACTCATTTAGTCCCTATTTTGGATGGCCGTTAGTGCAGTCCGTTAAGTTATTTGCGCTGTTAGTCCTTTGTTAATAAATTTTGCACCGTTAGTCCTTATTTTCTAAAATATAGTACAGTTAGTCCCTCCAGTTAATAATAGATATGCCCGATTTTTTCCGTTTTTGTCCGTTTTCGTTCGTTTTTATCCAAGTTTCCTTTTTTTTACGTTTTTTTCCGTTTTTTCGTTTTTATAATTTTTGTCCGTTTTTCTTACGTTTTATCCGTTTTTATCGGTTTTCATCCGTTTTTTTTCTATTTTTTTCCGTTTTTCTTACGTTTTGTCTGATTTTCTTCGTTTTTGCCCGTTTTCATCCGTTTTTGTCCGTTGTTCTTACGTTTTGTAGTTTTAGATACGTTTTTATTAGTTTCCATTGTTTTTGTCCTTTTTCTTTCGTTTTTGTACTATTTCAACATATTGAAATTTTTTTTCAAAAAGAAAAAATTTATGAAAAAATTTCAAAAAAAAAAATTGAAAAAAAATAAAAAAAAAATTCAAATTTCAAAAAAAAATTGAATAAAAAATTTCAAAAAAAATTTTGAATAAAAAAATATTTTCAAATATATATATATATATTTTTAAATCTTAAAAAATATTTTTTCATTTTTTTAAGATTTTTTTGAAAATTTGAAAATTTTAAAAATCTTGAACTATTTAAAAAAAATAAAAAAATTTCATATTTCAAAAAAAAATTGAATTTCAAAAATATAAAAATAAAAAAATTCCGAAAAATAAAAAAATAAAAAATTTCCGAAAAAAAATTCCGAAAATTTCAAAAATAAAAATTCAAAAAATAAAAAATTTCGAAAAAATTTGAATTTCTGAAAAAATAAAACAATGTCAAATTTCAAAAAAATTTCAAATATATTTTTTTAAAGATTTTTAAAAAAATTTGAAAAATATTGAAAAATTTTTAAAAAAAAAACAAACATATTCAAAATATTTTTTTTATTCATTTTTTTTTTGAAATTTAAATTTTTTTTGAAATTTTTCTGATATATATATATTTTTTTTGAAATTTTTAGGAAATTTTTTATTTTTAGGAAATTTTTTTTGAATTTTTTCGAAATTCAAAATTTTTTTGAATTTTTTCATTTTTCGAAATATTTTTTCAAATTTTTGGAAAAATTTTCAATATGTTGAAATAGTACAAAAACGAAAGAAAAACGGACAAAATGTAAAAAAAAGCGGACAAAATGTAGAAAAACGGACAAAACGTAAGAACAGCGGATGAAAGCGGGCAAGAAGCGAAAGACAGCGTAAGAAAAAGCGGATAAAACGGAACAAAATTCTAAGAAAAATGTAAGAAAAATGGACAAAAACGGATGAAAACCGATAAAAACTTAAGAAAACGGAGAAAACGTAAGAAAAACGGACAAAAATTATAAAAAAAGAATGAAAACGGACGAAAACCGTAAAAAAACGGGGGGAAACGGATAGAAAACGAACGAAAACGGACAAAAACGGACAAAATCGGACGATAACTATTATTAACGGAGGGACTAACTGGGGAAAACTATATTTTAGAAAATAAGGACTAACGGTGCAAAATTTATTAACGAAGGACTAACAGCGCAAATAACTTAACGGACTGCACTAACGGCCATCCAAAATAGGGACTAAATGAGTGCAAGGTTTCAAAAATAGGTATTTCTGGTGTAATTAAACCGACTTAGGGACTAAACTTGCAATATGGGCAAACCACAGGGACCAACCGTGTAATTTTGTCTAAGATTTAAGTTCATTTGAGGATAAAAGATTGTTTACATACCAAGGGATCAATCTCCACCATTCATTTTTATTTGAACAAATGGATGAGATTAATCCCAACAATTTAAAAAACCCACTTTCGTTCTTTTTTTTCAAATATTAATATTTTTCAAACCGTTAATCGTTAAGCGGAAAAAAATATATCATTCTTTCTATAGATAGGCACTTTGATATACTTTCGACAAAAAAAAATTTTCGTATTTTTCACGTTTTTTTTTAAATTTTTTTGTTTTTTTTACGTTACTGAAATTTGCATTAAAAAATTATATATGATAAAACACTAATTTGAATATCACATGTGATATTATTGTTAAATCATATATGATATGTAATATCATATGTGATATTACACTAATATTACACTAATGTGATATTACATGTGATATTACATATCATATATGATATTACACTAATATCACATGTGATAATCAACTTAGTGTTTTATCATATATGATTTTTTTATGCAAATTTCAAAGAACGTAAAAAGCGAAAAAATACGAAAAAAAAGCGTGAAAAAAATGATTTTTTCTTTTTGAAAGTATATAAAGTATGCGTCTATAGAAAGATATTTAAATGCTCGTCGCGACGGTGTAAATATTTTCGCTTAACGATTAACGGTTTAAAAGATATTTAAATTATAAAAAATAGGTGAAATAATAAAATGTTTTTAATCTCAGTCATTGATTTTTTTTAAATAGATGGTTGAGATGAGTCCATATAAACTGACAATTGAACATGGTGCTGCAATGGGCCTATAGTTTTAATATATTTGATTCTTTAATTAAATGGGCCATTTGGGCTTACAGATGTAAGTGTGCTTTTTTTTTTCTCTTTCTTAAAACTTGTTGATTTGACTCCGGTCACTCTGTATTCAACACAGTTAGAGCACATAAGATAAGAGCATTTGGTGCGACATAGTCATCATAACACTGAATGCAATCCCGTACCGCATCAGTGTCACTGAGGCGCCGTCACCCAAAAGATGTTAGTGTGTTTTTTTTGTGTACGTATTTTTTTTTTGTGGTGTTTTAATGGGTCCAGTTTTTCATTGTTATGACTTACGAGTGCGGGTATAATGTGGTTCAGTGTTAATCGTGCTAACCTGATACAAAGAGCTTTTATTAAAAAGGTCACCCAAAGGTTGGCATGTTTGACACGTGAGATTATGAAGATTATGCTTATTTTTTCAATTTTCAAAAAATAGGCTACTTAAAAAATAATATATGTTTGACAGACATAACTTATAAAAGATTATAAAAAAAATAATCTTTCAAATAATATAATCTACATCTCCAACATCATCTCCAGTTTTAGCAACAGTTACTTTTGACAAACTTCAATAAATTTTTCTTAGTTTCCACAAAAGTGGATAATGCATGTATAGCTTTTGATAAACCTATGTTTATAAACGAAATGATAGGAGTTGCTAATACAACATCACATTTCAAATAGATTCAAAATATATGATAGTAGATACACATAAAAAGACTGAAAAGGCTTTGTTCTTTATGATTATGAAAAACGTAAGAACTTAAGACGTGCCTTTAAAAAAATAATAAAACCGTAATGCAAAAAGCGATTGACAAAGATGTATCATGCATGCATCACTTTTCCAGCTAATGAAATGGTTAAATAGCCATGCTTTGACATAGGAGGCAGCATAAATAAGTAATTAAATCATGGTGAAAGGTCATGGAAATACTTTGTCTGCCTTATTGTTCTTAACGATCTAGTTTATAAAAAAATGAAGTTTATTGCATATATCATCAAATGTAAAAGTTTTTATTTGAATACAAATTTTATGAAATTATGTGAAAAAGAAAATGCGCGCAATTGCTTATGAGTAGATTTAAAAAAAAAATGAGATGTGTTGTGATGGATCGCATGGAAAATAATATAGGAAGTCATTTTGTGAACAAAAAGGTTGCAAGCCATCCGAAATAAGCACCAGAGACCATACCACAACTACTAATTGAATTATAAACACGAAAAGAATATACTGATGTTTTTTTTTTTTTTTTGGGAGACAGATCAAACCCGATACTTGTACTCCCATTTTCGTTTACAACCTCCATTTACAACAAAAGCTCTCAATAAGCCAATAGCCTATAGTTTACATACCTACCAAAAATCGATGTTGAATATCACCAAGTTACGCATCTCCTTTGGAGTACCTACAAGACAATAGCAGTTGTTGAAAATCCGTTTGGCGAACTATCTATATTAACTAATAACTACAACTAGTTAACAAAAGTTTTACAAAACAAAAAGATAAAGATAGCAACAAGTTTACCAAATATTTTTATGTTACTTTTGAATATTGTTAAAAAACAAAAAATGGAAATAAAGGTAGAGGATCCTAGATGCCTAAAAAAAGGAGCCCAACTGAAAACAGGTCCAGCAAAATATTAAACATGTCTACACGTTGTGAACAAGTCAAGGATTGCAAAATGGTTAAAGGGTTGCACATGTCATGGCTGAAATTGGTTCAATATAAAGACAGGGAATGCAGTAGGGTGAGGAAAGAAAGATTCTTTTTAGATCTTTTTGCAGACATATAACAACTGTTTACTGCATTAATGTTTGTAAGGTACAACTCAATCATGCACATGTGGGGTTTATTCCAGGTCCACATCCAACTACATTTCCATGTTCATGACTTCGAAAAAAATGTTTTTTCATGTAGTGTTGAGTTGTTTTGTACTAGTTTCTTATGCATGAGAGGACTTTATGTGACAACCACCAAACAGGTCTTGAGTAAATTACATTTTAAAGGCTAGGGATTTTTAAGATTCTGTGTTCAACTGTTGATAGTGATTGTGTCATATGCTCATATGAAGAAATGAATTGCATTATGTGACAAAATGTTAGGACATCAAAGATTCATAAACCAGTTTACTGGTTTAGTAGTATCAAAAAAGCAATTATTGTACATAATGTGACAAGGAAAAGATATGGTACCTGCAACTTGGATGTCGAAAATTGCTGTTGAAATAGTGTTTAATTACACAAGCTAGTAGTTATAATGGTTAACTGATTTGATTCCCCTTTTTAGTTTTGCAGTTTCACTTTGACTCTTGCATCTTGAAGAATCTTGGAGTACCTTTGAAACCCATTTTTGAATGTTGATACCTACAAATTCCATAACGCTTAATAAAACAACACAGCAAATTCAAATGTGCAATTAACTTATCATTGTTCCCGAAATGCGTGGTAAACTATAATGTCGTAGATTTGTCATATTGCGACAGTTCGCATTTAAGTAAAAATGGGACTCAATGCAAAGAAAATCGGGCACGTTACTTGTTGAGTCAAAATCAATGTTTGGTGATTTGAGCCTACAATGTGGACAATCTTTCTTTGCATTCACAGCACTGTTTGTTGCAATTGGCAGGTTATGGTCCGGCCTAAAGAGGGTCCCTTCTTTTATTATTGAATTCAGATATGAGTAAATGAAACAAATGTTTCAGTGTTTTGTTAAATATAGAAGCATATGCCAAATAACCATATGTAGACAATGTGTTACTAACATGATGATAGTTTCATGATGATAGAAACTATAAGTTAGAACAATACTAGTATTAAAAAATAGTTTTACAGCTACTTTGTATAATACATTACATTTTAAAAGTGTCATAAACTTGTCATTTACATCACTTACAAAATCATCAAAAATATACGAGTATTTTATATTAGACAATTAAAGTCAAACTTGAACATGTTACTTGACAGATTGGACAAACAAATAGTACTGTAGAAGAGTTTTATAGTTTTTGACAAATATTTTAAGTGACAATATGTAGATCAGCAGATGTAAAAACCCCAAATAATAACCGAAAAGATGTGCATCAAAATTATATTATATAAATAAAATAAAATAAAAAACAAAAAACATGTCTTTTACGGCTCAAAATATTCATGAGAAAGTCAAGAAAAGCAAACGAGAAAAAACGTTCAGTGGGTCCCCACCCACAACGCAATTTGCATTGGGTCCCTAATTTTCTATTTTAGTAGCCCTTAAATAATTACTCTTAAACAGCCATTTACATACCTAAATTTAAATAAATTCGTTATACCTTTGCACATCTTTGAATATTTAAAAAAACAGCACACAAACGTATCTATGATATTTCTAAATTTTAGAACTATAAAGACAAATAAAATTTGACTTACAGCTTCGATATCAATTTTGTACACTAGAAGCTTCCGTCGTTCTCGACAACTAGTCCGATACGCGACAAGTATATGCGCGATCGCTAGCGTCGCTGAACACACGAACAACCCCAACTCCGTAGCTCCACCACCACCACTACCACCAAACACATAAGCCGCCTTTAGCGACACAAACAACAGCGATAAAACCGAGCAAACTGTCGTTATTCCTAAGTACGGCCCCGTAGACAACCCCGGCCCGTCACATAATCCGTACACACCTGAATTATCAATCATAATTAAAAATGATCACAAAAGCATTTTAAAAGAAAATAAAAAAAGACGAAGTTTTAGTACTTTAGGCTGGTCCTCGCGACGCAGGACTGACGACCTGCGCGCGTCAGTTTTCTTCTTCTCCGGCGACACTGGGACAACCCGAATGCCCCAGTCGACGACCCAACACCAAAAAAAAAAAAAAAAAAAAAAAAAAAAAAAAAATGTAACAAACAAGTTGAATATCGGTCGAGATTCGAACCGATATTCAACTTTTTGGCCACACAACCGATGTTCCACATCCGACATACTCGAACTCAACATCGGTCGAACCTCCAAAAAAAGCTTGCCCAACCGATGTTAACCTGTGGGATGCGACCAGCCTTATAGATTATGTTAGTTGGCCGTAATATCTTGTAAGCTAACCTATTCTAGGCCTACAAACATAATCTGTCAGTTTAGCTGGCTCAAAACTGAGCCAGCTAAATTAATATATCTATATATAATGTAATACAAATTGTTAAGAAAAACATACATAGGATGATGGCGGATCGGATGATGGAGATGATGGGAATATCAATAAGCGAATATCGAAAATCATAGTTCATTAAAAGAGACGACAACGTTTGAATAAACGAGGAATCTGTTGTCATATGTCGATCATCTGAAAAAGAGGCTGCTAATAAAGCCGTTGGAAGCAAAACATCAGCAATAGCAACAAGTATAGGAACCGAAAATATTAAAAACGATATAATCATTGTTACTAAAAAGAACACGGTTCTTATTCCTCGTAAAGCTCTTTTTGTTCTTTCATCTTTTAGAAACGACATAGTTTTGGGGTTGAGGCAGGGTGTGTTTGTGTGTTTAGGGGTTTGATGATGAGTTGAGAAAGCTAGAGGAATAAGAAGATGGAGTTGGGTCAAATAGAGGAACCTGTTTTTTTATTATGAAAAAAGAGAAAAGAAACTTCTCTCACTAGAATAGTATATTGCACGGTTTTTTCTTTGTATTTTGAAATAATCAAAGTGTGGAATAAAATAGTGCTTAAAACGGTTTGGTACTAATCATGTTTGTTGATTAGTTGTCCTTGACTACAAAGGAAATTACAAGAAGTTGTGTATTTTCCTAGTTGGAATTGGTTAATTTACTACAGTATATGTGATCGTCTGCGATTAAAATATAGTTCTTATCGAGTTTTTTTTTTTTTTTTTTTTTTTTTTTTTTTTTTTTTTTCCCCTTTCCCCTAAATGTGTTACAAGCAATGTTTTAAAACTCGGGTTGACCCGGCCAGTTCAACCGGTTAAACCGGATTGGTGACCGGGCTGAAAATGACCGGTTTTTTGCTTGCTTTAGAACCGGCTTGAACCGCCGGTTTTTACACGACCCGAGTCGAACCGGTGACTCGAGAACCGGACGGGTTTATATATATATATATATATATATATATATATATATATATATATATATATATTCCTTTTTTAGTCCTATAAAACCCCAATTTCTTTCATATCTTACTGTATGAAATTTATAATTAGAATGTTGCTAAGGTTTTATTATTGAGTATAATGAAAACAACGAGTTTATGTAAGAACATGAATAGAACAAGTCGGGCTATCTGCGCGTTGCGGTTTTTTTTTCCCTTCATTATTATACAGAAAGAAAACTTAATAAGTGTTGGACAAATTTTTCACACTTGAAAGTTATTATATTCAAGAACTCATATATTCTATAATTCATAAATGAAACTACCATGTTACAAAGCTGGTTGCTATAATACAAACTAACAAAAGAAGCATACAATTTAAATTATGTCCAAAACTAAGGACTTTCCAAGCGTGAGTAGAAACAAAATTTGTTTTTCCATTTGGAATGACATATACATCATGTGACTCTTGGTAGAAATATCAATTGCATAGTCTTTTCTTCTCCGGGAGCTGAGTAGCCCATGAATTAACATTTTTTAATCCTTGAGAGACAAACACAAAAAATCTACCCAGCCTCCTTTCCAAAGAGAATTAAAATCTAATGTTTATATACATGTGAGAAAAAAAAAAAAAAAAAAAAAAAAAAAAGTAAAAGAGAATGCAACATAAGAAAAGAAAAAAAAAAAAAAAAAAAAAAAAAAACATTTGGGATGGTCGTGACGACTCAGGACGGGAAAACGCAACCTCCGGTATGCATCTCGAGCCGTCCCGTCGGGAAAACGTTGTTGATAGTGCTGGGTACCTCATGCTCTAAATGGGAAAGAATTTAAAAAGAAAAGAGAATGTCACACATTATATGGCATACAGTTTTATGGATATATTTTTGTAACTTTTGTGATTTTAGCATTTGTTTTGTTTTAAAGACTTGGGCATGTTTAATTCATTAGTGAAAAAAGTCATGCTAGACTCATATAAATAATTTATAAAAGAAATCATTTGTGACGTGTCACAAAATGAAATGATTTAGATGTTTTTATAGTTGCGGTTCTTTTCTTTTTTTATGATTCTACACAATCATCCAGCCTTATCAGCCAATAATGCATATCTTTTTTGAATTTTTTACATGAGTCTAGCATGGCTCTAGTGACTAATTTGAAAAAAATATGCCACTCATCCACCTTGCATTAGAGATGATCTTATAAAAAGATGAGTTAACTTTACATAGGAAAAAATCTGATCATCTTTAATTTTACACTTAAATTGTTTAAACTTTTTAAATAATGTTACTGGTTAGAATGTTATAATTAACATTGGAATTGTAACTCCAAATTCTAGGTGGATTGTGAAATATACCTAAATGAAAACCAGAATATGGAATTTTCAAAAGGAATAAAACCCTTCCACATTGGTTTACGGTGGTACTCATTTACCACATATACAAAAGGGTGCTGATAACTTCACCTCATTTTTTGATTCATGCACTATAATTTACATGACATGTTTTATACTACATAACATCAGAATTTGACAAATCAAGAATCATCAAAAATGTGTGTAAAGATCACCTCCCTATACAAAATGACCCAAAATTCTATAAAATATGTAGATTAGCGGGAAAACTTTCACCTCGGGTACCTTTTGGCAACAACCATTTTCTACCTCACAAGGAATAGTTCCGGCAACTCTCCTGGCTTAGTGGGGCACCAACTGGAGTGAGCACGAGCCAAGACTCGGACCCTTGAGCTTTTATTCCCCAAAGTCTCTCCAGTGTGCCCATAGATTTGCGGAGGTGAGTACCTATATGAAATAAATGCCAAAGATTAAACTTTAACCTGAGTTAATTGATTTAAAAATAAGTGCTTCAACCATTGAACTAATGCTCCATTGGTGCAAAATGACCCCAGATTAACCAAATTGTATAAAAGAAGTTTCTCAAAAATGGTTCTTCTTGTAAACACTGAAACCAAAAGTTGTCTGGTTGTAAACAACAATTTCGATGATGAATAGAGTAATTTGTATGTCTTCACTTGTCTTTTTTGCTTCATAACCTTTATTCCTTTTAGACAAAATTACACGGTTGGTCCCTGTGGTTTGCCCATATTGCAAGTTTAGTCCCTAAGTCGTTTTAATTACACCAGAGATACCTATTTTTGAAACCTTGCACTCATTTAGTCCCTATTTTGGATGGCCGTTAGTGCAGTCCGTTAAGTTATTTGCGCTGTTAGTCCTTTGTTAATAAATTTTGCACCGTTAGTCCTTATTTTCTAAAATATAGTTTTTCACAGTTAGTCCCTCCGTTAATAATAGATATCGCCCATTTTTTACGTTTGTCTCTGTTGCTTTTATCCCCTTTTTTTTACGTTTTTTGTCCGTTTTTTTATTTTTTTGTCCGTTTTTCTTACGTACCGTTCTTACGTTTATCGGTTTTCATCCGTTTTTGTCCGTTTTTGCATTTTATCCGTTTTCTTACGTTTTGTTCCGCTTTCGTTTGCCCGTCATCCGTTTTGTCCGTTGTTCTTCACGTTTTGTCCGTTCCGCGACGTTTTTATTAGTTTTCATCCGTTTTTTTTCGTTTTTGTACTATTTCAACATATTGAAAATTTTTTCCAAAAAGAAAAAAAAATTGGAAAAAAAATTTCCAAAAAAAAAAATTGGAAAAAAAATATTTCTAAAAAAAAAATTTGAAAAAAAATACAAAAAATTCAAATTTCAAAAAAAATTTGAATAAAAAATTTCAAAAAAATTTGAATAAAAAATATTTTTCAAAATATATATATATTTTTTTAAATCTTAAAAATATTTTTTTCATTTTTTTAAGATTTTTTGAAAAATTTGAAAAATTTTAAAAAATCTTGAACAATTTAAAAAATTAAAAAAATTCATATTTCCGAAAAATAAAAAAAAATTCGAAAAATTTCAAAAAAAATAAAAAAAAATCAAAAATAAAAAATTTCTAAAAAAATTTGAATTTCCTAAAAATAAAAATGTCAAATTTCAAAAAAATTTCAAATATATTTTTTTAAAGATTTTTAAAAATTTTGAAAAATATTGAAAATTTTTTTAAAAAAAAACAAACATATTCAAAATATTTTTTTCATTTTTTTTTGAAATTTAAATTTTTTGAAATTTTTCTGATATATATATTTTTTTGAAATTTTTCGGAAAATTTTTTTATTTTTAGGAATTTTTTTTTGAATTTTTTCGAAATTCTAATTTTTGAATTTTTTTCATTTTTTCGGAAATATTTTTTTTCAAATTTTTGGAAAAATTTTCAATATGTTGAAATAGTACAAAACGAAAGAAAACGGACAAAATGTAAAAACGGACAAAATGTAAGAAAACGGACAAAAACGTAAGAACAACGGATGAAAACGGCAAAACGAAAGAAAAGCATACAACGTAAGAAAACGGATAAAAACAGACAAAATTCTAAGAAAATGCAAGAAAACAGGGACAAAAACGGATGAAAACCGAAAAAACGTAAGAAAAACGGATAAAACGTAAGAAAAACGGACAAAAACTATAAAAAAAAAAAAAAAAAGGACGAAAACGTAAAAAAAAATGGGGAAACGGATAAAAAACGAACGAAAACGGACAAAAGCGTAAAAAATCGGGCGATATCTATTATTAACGTAGGGACTAACTGTGAAAAACTATATTTTAGAAAATAGGACTAACGGTGCAAAATTTATTAACGAAGGACTAACAAATAAAATAACTTAACGGACTGAACTAACGGCCATCCAAAATAGGGACTAAATGAGTGCAAGGTTTCAAAAATAGGTATCTCTGGTGTAATTAAAACGACTTAGGGACTAAACTTGCAATATGGGCAAACCACAGGGACCAACCGTGTAATTTTGTCTTCCTTTTATGGTTGTCTAGAAAAAGCTATGTGGAGATTTATATTATTTAATATCTATAAACTTGTTACAGGTTACAAGACTGATAATTTACTGAGATTAAATTTGGTACTCCGTATTAGTCTAACTATCTTATAATAGAGGGATGAACTTCCCTCCTATTAATTATTTTAAGATTTTCTTATATAGAATTTTAAGCAAATACAAGTTACAAAGCATTAGTTACAATACTTAAAGCACAAATACAACAAAAAAAACAATATTCTAACTCATACAATTAATACACTATTTAAATCACCACTTTACTAAAATGTTCAAACATTTTACCACAATGTATAATTTAATCCTAAACCAAACGCTTAAAAATGGTGACCTCAGACCTAAATCAGTCATTTTTGGTCGAATAATAGGAAAAAAAAAACTGAAACTTAAAAACAATTTTCCAATACAAGTTTTATTGCATAATGTACTGCCTTTTAAGATGTTTGTAAGTATACAAAGAATATGCATTTTTTAATGCAATATATGCTAATCCAAAACCAAAGAACTAAGAAACTAAAAAATCTACTCGTGTTCTAAATAACCACCCCACGGCATCACCAACAAACACCTTCATAACCCACGTCTATGATAAATCTCATCGTCATACCAGTAAAAAAAGAAAAAAAGAAAAATAAATGACATCTCAGATTCGTTTCAATTGAAGAACAAATCTTTAAAGATCTCCATAACCCATCTCGAACTATGGAAATAACAAGACTCATGAACACAAGTTCTTTCTTATATTCGGTCAAAAAAACACATCATCGATCCCCATAACCCATTTATCCTTTCTTCCTTCGAGTGTTTTTGTGGTTCATTTAATGATAAAGAGTATGTTTGTAGTTCTATTTTAGGCTAAAGAATTAAAAGAGATGAATTCTTGTTGGTTGCTGCGTATGGGATGAAGGTGTTATCTTTTGAAGAGAAAATTGTGACATAAGTTAGTGTGGCTGCAAGTGATAAATGAGATTAGGGTTATGAAAATTTAAATGTGTTGGATGGGCTTTTGGCATAAAAGGGCCGGATAGGCATGTCTCATAACGAAGTGCTATTTGGCCGAATTTATCTATATATAAATTTATATTAATGCAACTAATAAAATACCATCTACATAAGAAATACAACCTATAAATCAAATGGTACAAATTATGAAAGCTACTAACTAATGTGGTCATAATTTATTTGACATGATACAAACCAACCATATATTTTTTAGTTTTACAACCAGTTGTTTTAAAGCGTAATGACCCTTTAACAACCTTAATAGTTTAAACATAATAACCCTATTTTTATAGTTTTTTCGTTAGCATCGTTTATGACATTTTTCTCATCTCCATGTTTTCTTTTTATCAAACGCATCTTGTTATATTTATTATCGTAAAAAACAATGGTTGAGTACATATTAACTCCATAACTATCTACATTTGTCACGAAAAACATATAATCAAAAACTATTATTTGTCGGAATTTTTAATTACTGGGTACCCGCCGCTGCAACGCGCGGGTACCCTGCTAGTGTTCAATAATAAAGATTGATTCAGGTGTAAGCAAAGATATGTACGGTTATTTGTATTTTGGGAACTGGTACAATTCAGACACGGTAAAAGGATTGTTTAGTTAAAATCTAACTATAACTGTTTGATACTTTGATGTGTTAGTTTGTGACTTAATGCGATTTCAAGCCTCGCTATGCGTTTGCGCTAAAACGCTAATAATCCATAATGCCTTTGATTGGTAAAGGCGGATGTTGGGTCAAAATATATGATAGTAATATTATTTGCAGACGCATTACTACTCCCTCGTTTATAACTTCATGCCTAGTTATGCATACGATTACTTGAGGAATAAATTAGACAAAGAAGAAGGAAAGAGAAAAGGTTATATAGATAAACGTAAAATTGAATTGAATGTTCATTAATTTTTAAATGGCAACTATAACGATAAATAAACATAAAATTAACAATTAATCAACCATGTAAAATGCATAACAAAATTATATGAATGTCTTTTTTGGTCAATGTCATCAAATAATCATCAAATAATCGATTTGTCAAACACTAAAAACTGATTATTCGATTATTAGATATCGATATCAAACAAAGCATAATCAAATACAAACACTATTTTCAAAACCACGTATTATTTGATTATCCGTTTTCAAAACTCATAATCTATTTTCAATAAGCTACCCCAAACACCCCCTTAATGGGCCAATGGCCTTTGATTGGTAAAGGATGTTGGATATATGATAGTATTAATTACCCAAATCTAATGATTGATAACGAGGATAAAACCTTTAAAAATAACACCCTAACAAAAATAAAAACTCTAAACTTATTAATGACTCAGAAGTGAATGACTTAAACATAAAAAGAAAAATTCTACAATGGAATCTTTTACAGCGTAACAAGGGACCTTGATATTGCGTAATAACTTAAAATATGTCATTAAATTATATTCAAGAGCTCTAGAGCATAACAAGGTTCAAAATGTTACAAGAAAATAACTTCTATGACTCTCGATCTTGAATTTTGTCCCCATCATTCCCCTCATTTGGAAAAAGAACTCGCTCTCGAGTTCTCACTACCTCCGAACCATGGACGAATGGACAATGTATTCAAATCCGGTGGTCGTGTACTATTGGGGAGAATAGCTATATTCTTTCTGTACCAAGTAAATACATAAAAAAAAAATTCTTTCCTCTGTGTATTGCATCCACATCATGTTGTTACGGTCGTCTTAACAAAACATGACTAGCTTCTAAGTCCACGACATCACAAGATATCACATCACGATTGGAATTTCCAGAAGCAATTGGAATTTTGCAAACCTCATTTACCTTCACCTCCGGCCGCTTCTTTATCCAACCTAATGTATACGGATTATGATGTTGTTCGGTTGGCAAATTCAAAGCCTTCACTAATTTTTTGGAGACTAGATTTTCACAACTTCCTCCATCAATGATCAACGAACAAATGTTGTTTTCAACCAAACACTTAGTTTCAAAAACCTTTTTCCTTGGTGAAAAATCTTCCAACTTTATTGATCACAAAATACGTCGCACCATCAAATTCACAACCTCCCTTTCAACTTGATCAAATTCCTTAATATGCTCTAAGTCATCACCAAAATCATTCCCCGTTTCACCTTCATGATTTCCCCAAAACATGCATTTAATTTTCTATTAGGACACTCATTTGATCTATGACCCGGTAGACTACACCTAAAACACTTAGGTGACATATGTTTCACATACAGGTTAGAGTCTGTCTTCCTAGCCACAATCGGCTTTGCCACACAATACCACAAGCCAAAACTAGAAAAGGAAATCTTGAAGATGTATTAGCTCCAATAGTTAAGTAAGTTTGATTAAATTGGTTTACATGAGCAAAATTCAAATATGAATTCTCTTCCAATGATCCTCCACAATTCAAGTCTTGTTTGAATACTGACCCTTTGTACTTTCAAAGCTAAATTTTGAGCACGATCAACAGTCCAAATTGACAACAAACTTAACTTCTCTGGATTGATTGACTCAACCCACTAATATACGTAGCAACAGTTTGTTCTTAAGATTCCTTCAAGTTACACCTAGCTTGCAAACTTAAGAATTCACTCATGTACTCCACCACGGTTCTTTTCCCTTGAACACAAGTATGATATGTTGATATAAAATTTGTTCAATGTCCGAGGGTAAATACCTACCTTTAATCATTCTCTTCGTCCTTTGGCATGTGTTGATTGGATAATTTCTTTGTCTCCTACCGTTGTCTTGCTCATTTTGCCACCAAGCTCCAGCTCCTCTACGTAACTTGTAAGCTATGATCTTGACTTGTTCTTATAAAAAACAACCACGATGTTAAGAACTTATCAACCTTATACAACCAATCCAACACAGCTTCAAGGTCAAGATTCCCAAGAAAATTAGGCATCTCAGCTTTAACACGGTACCCTGTTCATCTCCATAACCACGTCTACCCTCATTCCTCCTATTCATAACCCTAGGGCCACTAAACCGTCTGTTAGGTTTTCCAACAAGTACTCCATAGCCATCATCTACTTCCTCTTTTGAAGACCTAGTGGAATTAACATGTCTCCAGTTTTGATTAGAAGATCGGTGACGGACATGATCATCAACGAACCATCATTGTTAGGACGAAATCTACGATCACCATAATTGTTACCTTCGTGATTTTGCGTGATTTTGCATGATTTCCACCACCGCCGATTGCATATCAGATCTCTTCAACTACAATGGACATACTCGCAAATTTGGATGCAAGATCAATGGTCGCACAGTCCATGTCTTCGGTCGATCATACCCTACCAATAGTAAGGGTTTTTGGATCTTCTACACCACTCATCATCAGGATACTAACAAAATCTGATGCCAACTAATGCAGGACGCGAAAGCGAATTTTGATAATAACGAGGATACAAACTCAACAAGAGCAAAGACTCTAAAACATAATATTTTTAATGACTCAAAAGTGAATTACAATGATAATGAGCCCTATATTTATAAGGATATAAAACTTGGAGAAAAAGTAACCTAAATATAGTAAAAGCAGACTGATGACATCAAATAAGTACTAATTATACGCATCATTTACCCTTTTAGATTGCTTCTTTTATATTATTTATATGAGAATTGGTACTTAGTCGTTCACTTTTGTAAATCTCAGTAATGTTTAAGTAGTTGGTGAAAGCTAAGGAAAAGGACGTGATTTGGAGCTAAAACGAATAAATCAAGTAATGTCCATTGTTCAGAATTTAATACGCCATATAAACCATGATCAATACGCCGTATCCAGCCCTTACTTCACAAAGACATCCATGGCGGGAAGGACCTCAATATGTGGTATCCAAAGGCCACAATATGCCGTATTCAGAGGCGGTTCGTACACTTATCAAAATATTATAATCGTGGAACCCACGCTAAAAGACCCTGGTATCAGCCCAATTCGAGACACTATATACAGAAACCCTAAATTACGATTTAGGTTACACTTTTTACCACCAAGCTCGACTTCCAGACGAATTTAGGAGCCAAGAAAGTCCTGCAAACACAGTGATTACATAGGAGAACTCTTTGTAACCTAATTACTTAGATTAATCATTCGGTTAGCTTATTGTATTCACTGTGATTCATACTTTTATTGTTTTAATTATGTTTATGTACTTTGTTTCTAAGATTATGGGCTAACACTGTAGGTGTTAGCCAAGTTTATGAACATCATTTGCTTTTGATATGTTTTACATCGATTACTTGCTTTTCTCGTTGGATATTATTTACGTTTATCGCTAAATACTCGTTTGCTTGCTTGATTAAGTTCTTATTTATTTTCTAGATCTTTTGGAATATGAATTGATTTTTTTAATTTAACTATCGCTAATTGTGGTTACTTGAATTAACTAATAAACCTAAGATCCATATCGTAATAGTAGAGTGTAGGGAAAACCATCTGAAACGGCTACTAGTTAACGAAAACCACCTGGAACGGTCCCTTAGCAAATTCCACTATTAGGACTGGTGAACTTTATGTCTCTAGGTTAGATAATTACATGATTAAGGAAAGTAAGTTAGTCAAATCTATATAGATTATAATTAATAGTTGAAGGACTTTATGTGGGCTTGTTAACCGTGTCAGAGTTGACCTTTCGTGAGCCTAGGATTTAGGGAGAAGACCTACCTAGTTTACATTCGTGAATCACCAACGAAAATAAGTAAGTAATCATTGCACTAGTAGACATACCAGTATCATTTGGTTGGATAAACTTGGCTAGCACGTTCTTTCTAATGTTGATCTAGACCTTATCCTTTATTTGTTGCTTGGTATTAATTAGTTTAATTACTTTATTTGCTTTAGTATTTTAATTAGTAATCCAAACTTGTGCAAGTCTCTCATGCTGAACCCGCCCCCCCCCCCCCATATTATGTAATTTTAGATTATTTAGTTAAGTAATAAGAATACCTTTAGGTTAGTATTTTGGCAATTCACTCCTTTGCGAACGACTCGTACTTACCAATCACTAGCTATAACTAATCGGGTACACTGCCCGTTAGTGTTAATCCATAGATTAGTTCGGCAAAATATAAATATAAAACTTGGTAAAATAATATAGACTAAGATTATTAACACTTCAGGTTTTTGGTGCTACTGTCGGGGAGTGATTTTATCTTTTTACTTATTTATTAGTATTATGTGTTTAGTTTAATTTTCAGTATTTTAAATTTGTGTATTTATTATTATCTGTGTTTTTAGGTAATTTATTTCTGGAAATGGATGACCCAGACTTAACTATGGAAGAATACGTTTGGTATGAAACTGAAAAGGCATTGATGAATAATCAGATGTATAAAGGGAAAATGCTAGATATGGTGAAATTAAGTGGTACTTTGATGACGATGATATTGATTACTTAAGGGATAACAAAATGAAATATCGTGCTATAGTATATGATAATATATCGAACTCATGGACCAAAATGGTTGAACAAGAACATTATTTCCCAAATAAAACTTTTAATGCTATAGTATACAAGAATATTCTGGAATTAAATTTTCTTTTTGCATCCAAGATAGATCTAAAACAAGGCAATAAATCTCACCTAAATCATCATGAACCATTATTTGAATGTGCAATAGAAATTGGGAATAAACCCGAAGACATAGGGAAAAATGTTATTAAGGATGTATCAAACTTAGATCGTGAAGAGATTGAAGATACTGGAAAATATGAAGTTGGTTTATCTGAGAAGAATATTTTGAAGAAAAGATTTGCTAACAAACAAAAGTTCAATTTTTTAAATATATCTGAAGATCTATTTTCTTATGAAATACAAGTTAATGATAATCCTAAATTAAGTAAGATTGAAGGATGTAGTACCATTGAATTGAACAATGAATATTTTTTTCTAGAAAAATACGTATGAAATGAATAAGGAACGAGGTGACCCCCGCTGTGGGGATTTGTTTTTTTTAAATGCGGAACGCGCTTGGATACGTTTAAGAACTCACAAAATCAAGAAGTGTTGGACCTTGGATACGTTTATCCCAAACTGGATACGTTTAAGAACGGACCTTGGATACGTTGCACTAAGTTCGGACAGTCTATTTAGAAACATCAACATATCATATAATCAAATCCCCATATGAATGACAGTAAACAACAAAGGATCAAGAAGCGATACAAATTCCATCAAGACGACATCAGATTTTTAAGTGGTATGTCGATATCTGATATCCCTATTTACACATATGAAAACAAACAAACTGTAAGATCCCCAATGCTATATAACTGCTTTTGCACGCACTCTAAACAGACAACGGTGCAAATGTTGTTATCATTTACAAAAGATAGAGCATCGGGCTACCTGCCAGCTAGGTTTTTTTTATACGTGCAACATCTGCAGTTTCTGGAGTGTGTTGGAACAATGCTTCCTTGCTGATTTCTTTGCCGCATCATCTTTTTCTATCGCTGCTATTTCTTGCTCATTTTATGGTGTCGATGCTCCTGCTATTGCTAATTTTTTTGCTGGTGTTGGAATCACTCCTAATCTAGAATTCAAGTGTTAGTAATTAATATGTAATAGTTAGCTTAATATGTCTTTTATGTTAGTTATCATGCCAAGGCTTATGTAGAAAGCCCATGAGCCTTGGCCCAAGTCCAATAAGGGAAGGAATGGACTAGGAGTGTTGCCCTAGCTCCCTCTCCTATAAATACCTTTGTAATACCCTCACTTCAGGGTTGGTTGTTCAATTCACTCTTTCAATCCTACGCATAACTCTTCATTTATCTTATACGTGTGTGTGTGTGTGATTGTTCATCCGATCTCTTCTTCTCTATTTCTTATATTGATGCTTGTGTTACTAATATGGTGACCTAACAGTGGTATCATTCGCCAAATAGTTGGGTGAACGTATTGTTTTTTGAAGTAAGTTTTGGTCTTACGCGTAAAGCATACGGTTCCAAACTTGGTCAAAAACTCATTTTTTACACTTTTCAATCCAAGATTCTTGTCCTTTCAACGTTTTAAGGTGTTAAAATATCTCTGTTTTGGCAAAAGTTTCAAACTTTACGTGTGGATCATTATTTTAAGCTTGGTTTTTACGTGGGATACGTCTCTACGTAACGCGTGTTTTTAGCTTTGGATCATCAAGTTTCACACTTTTGAGTTATTTTGGTGATATTGAAGCTATTTCATCACAAAAACGGTTTGGAAACATCAGCTGGCGAAATCAATTTTGGCTTATTTCTACGCGTAAGAAAACCCTAATCTTACGCGTAACTTATCCTTGGTTTGATCTTCGCCAGGATTACTCGTGTTTTTCTTGCTTGGATAAGCCCTGAAAACACTGAATTTGGATATCTTTTGCACTGTGATAGTGTAAAAGATCATTTGGGCAAAACCCTAATTTTACGCATAAGCTTAAGCTTACGCGTAGAACTCACATTACGCAAGATTATTCTTACGCCTAAGCCTGCCTTACGCATAAGTTAATCCTACGCCAAGTTTTCTACGCTAACTTTTCGTTTTACGCATAACTTTAGTGTTATCTCATTTACGCGTAAGCTAATCCTACGCTGTAACTATTGCTGTTACGCTGCGATCTTGGTGTTTTTACGCATAAGTGTTACTTTGCCTTTACGTGATTTCTACGCCTAAGGATAATTCATCAACAACGTTTCATTCGACTACAAAGATCCATTTAACAACACAAGTTTTCAACATGTCACAACCACCATACTCTAGCTATTTTCCTTACACTTATAACCAACAACAACAACAACTAAGTCCACAACATCAACAATTTAATCAACAACAACAAATTTATCAACAACAATTTAATCAACAAAGATACTCCACAAATGGTTCAACCACCACCTAGTCTTCAAGTACAACCTACAAAGCTTCTACAATTAACATCCATCCAGAGTACTATGGGAACCAACATGGTTTGGAAAGATGTGTGAAGCCTTAAGCAGCCAACAATCAATTCATGAAGCTGCTCACTTGATAGACCTCCAATGCTCACTCCTGGTAATTATGATCAATGGGTGATAAGGTTCTTTAGGTTTTGTGATCTAAAGAAGCCACATCGAAAGTTCTTAAAGAAGGTCATTATAGAATGTCCATTTCAGATGCTTACTGTTGTCACACCCGCAGATCCTAATGCCAATCCACCAAGAGATGCTCTCACCAACATTGCAACTATCTCGCATCTAGGTGATGAACTTCTACATTTTGAAGCCGATGAGCTAGCAATGCAATACATCCTTTGGGATTACCCAATCCGATCCTTCTCGAGTGTTGATGCTCAAAAGACTGCTAAAGCAATGTGGGAACATATTCATCTTCTTATGGTAGGCACCACACTCAATCACGAAGACATGGAATCCAAAATCTACTTGGCTTATGAACACTTCATGATTGAACCAGAGAGACATTAGAGTCATATCATCATCGCTTTTCAGACATCATCAATGATTTGGACAAAAACAATCTAATCATGCCATTAATTGCCAGCCAACACTAAGTTCCTAAGTAGTCTTGGTCCGGAATGGGAGAAGTATGTCATTTTTCTCCGCCAAGCTAAGAATCTTCATCATGCTACATACGGATTGTTGTACGACTATTTGAAGCCTCACCAAAAGAAGTTGACAAAGAAAGGGCTATCCGTGGACTCCCTGGCCCACAAATACTTCCTGATAATCAACAACTTGCTTTGTGGGCTCAAATTAGTGTTCCTCCTCAACCCTCAACCAAGTGCAAAATTACACCATATAATCCATCACAAAGAACAATCTCAAGAAACTCAATTGGTTCCATACAACAACAACATCGATCAAACACTTTATGTTGAATCAAATGAGGATACTGAAGCTTTTAACGCCCTGCAGCAAGGATTTGTCATGATTGCTAGAGCCTTCTACGATATTCCAACAAATCCAACAATCGCATTCGCATCTCATCCAACACAAGGAATTAAAGGGTTAACAATGGAAGAGTTGAAGTTCGTAATCGTGGTAATGTTCGCCGATGGGAGGTGGTCCGTGGTTTAATGCTAGAAGGAATACATGGGTGCTCCGCAACAACAAAGGGCTCAAGTGGTTGAACAGGGAATGCCTAATGGGGTTAATGGTCTTCGTTATAATCTGTAATGAGAAGGGTCATCCGCTAATGCATTCCCCTGCCGACAAGAGGCAAGTGCTTATTTCAAAGAGGCTTTGCTCTTGGCTCTGGGATGAAGCCGGTGGAACTCTTACCAACAAGGAATAGAGCTTTATGGCGTATGCGCATTCGATGATGATATGGAGGACTTGCAGGCTAATGCAGCAGTGATGTTGATGGCACAAATGCAAGCACTACACACGAGTGACACAGCCCCAGATGATGAATCGATGGCTTGTCTCGTGTACCCGAACAAACCATATTCATCATCGATCTAATATTCAACCAACATTCAATCCGAGAGGCTCGAATGTTCAAAATGAGTCGCCCACATCTCATCTGACGATTCTCAATTAGACCCCGTAGTTACATTTGACGATTAAGATGATCTTATGGTTACCTTTGATACTCAAATTGACTCCGTGGTTATACTTGAGGATCTCAATAGTGATCATGTTTGAGTGACTCACGCGAACACTTAACTTCTTTGCCTAGTCCAGACATTGATCTCTTACTTAAAGACCAACAATCCCGAATGGATGAATGTTATGCATTAAATCGAAATTACACCGTAAAAATGCACCGTTAACCGTGACATTGAATGCTTAAAACGGCAACTCAATTTTTTCAAAACTCAAGAAAACCATGAAAAGGTTTTGAAGCCGCTATAAATCACATCAAAACGAAAAATCTTTGGGAACGACAGATTCGCGGATCTAGCCGCATCCGGAATGCTTTGTTGTCTCAAATAGAACAACTCAAACATGAACATAAACAAAAATTAACGCTCTTACTTTGAAACTCAAAAGCCAAGGCTGAATTGTTAACTTGTCAAAACCGCTTCTTTGAGTACAAAAGCACCTAAAACTAATAGATAACTATCTTGATGAAATTGTAGACTTACAAAACAAAATCAAAGAGTTTCGAAATGTTGTTTATAAACATGGTGAATCAATCACAACGATTCAAAAGTTTACTTTCAAACCAAATCCAAATGGATATGGACCTAATCTTGCTGATTACAAACCTAAGTTTTCACACGTGAGCATTCAAACCAAATCCTGAAGTTTACATTGCAACATAGAATTGATGATCAATTATGACCGTTGTTGAATATAATCGCATGGAGGAATTAGATGCCGATGACGCAGAGTCTGGTCAAAAATGGAAAATGTCGCTATAACAAACCATTTAACTATTCAAAAGCCATAACTTTTGTCACACAACAAGATACTTTAAAAACCTTTGGTTATCACACCGCCAAGTTAGTCCCCAACATAATGGTGCACAAATTAATGGTCCTTTACCTTCACTTAGTGAAGTAAAAACTAAAGCCGAAAGTTGTCACGTTATCAAATATTTTGACACTTTCTTATCTGACCTCAAAATTCTGGAACGTGAGATTGAATTTCATTCTGAAATAAAAGTTCAACATTTTCAATCGCCAATGGCGCTAGAACAAAGAGATATTCTTCAGAAAAGAATTTTACCCCATGTCAAAAATTTGAAAACTTGTGCACTATATTGGAAAGGGATTTTCACAAGGAACTTGGTCTCATGAAAACAGTTTTCGAGAAAACAAAAACATCGATTTCAAATACTAAACGTAAAAAGAAACTGTTGAGAAAAAATGTTGATCGACTTGAAAGATGTTATCAGGCTGATATCAATAATCTTGTGTTATTAAATGCTGCATATGCATCCGATCATATCTCTGCTGACTGTTGATCTTGTTGATATTTTTGTGAATACTCGATACTACGGCATCGACGAGTCTTTAAAAGTTGAAAACGAACGCACGTTAAACGAGCTTTCAAATGTAAAACGCCGTCTTCAATGGTGTCAAAAAGATTGTCAAAATCGTGAACTTGCTTTGCAAAACAAAATCAATCAATTGCAATCCAAAACGTTTAATCCAAAAATTGAGCAACCGGATGATCAAAACGCTGCCTTTGAAATGTCAAATCTCAAAATATGAACAAGAACTTGTAAAATTGAAAGAGGAATATGGTGTCATATTTGATTTACTCAAACAGACTCGTGATGAAGCATCAAACGAACTTGATCTATTCTTGCACACACTAAAGAAGTCATGAATTTTGCCGGAAATCTTCGTTCTAAAAATCAAGATTTGGTGCACACTATCGCGTTAAGTGGAAATGTTAGGAAAATATGAACAAGTTCAGCCTAGCATCATTAAGAAAATTGCACTTGTAACACTTAGCAAACGCGTAACCCGCACGCCTACCGATAAACCACAAGATACTAGTGTGCTTCCTCATGAAACAGAATAGTTGCCTCTTTTCCAAACGCCCCGCACTTCACAGCCTAGAGCAATACAAGGAAGAATAGGAAGGCACCTAAGAAAAGAACAATAAAGAATGTCAAGTAAGAACACCCTAGGACTCTGAATAAGACTCACGTTGCACCTACTTTAGATATTGCGTCCGACAAATGTAATGGAAAAAGTGTAAACGAATGCTAAACCTTTAAGTACTTTTGATATTCAAATTCAATGCTTCTTGTGTTATTTGTCGTAGTAGTATGCTCATCATCATGACAAATGTGTTGCTAGAGCTATCTTGTCTCCTCACGAATCCTAAGACCCGAATACCCTAGGCCCACTAATGCTTCTAAGTCTGTGCTTGGTAAACCCTCTTTAGATTCTAAGAACGATCGATGTCCCCTTCAGAATCACCTCCAAGGAATGTAGTACCACCTAGTGCATTCACTAAGACTAAAGCTAAGACTAGTTGAAGATGGTAGAAATGGTTACATAATACACTAGGATTTAAATGGATGCCTAAAATCATTGATGCAGTATTTCTACTATAAATGCTGAGGAACCCTCTAAATCATCGGGTTCCACATCTACTTCTATTCCATCCTGTCGCCCTGTAATGCGTGTGATACGTATCATCCTTGATTGTTGATATGGATAACCAACCATTCACCGACGACTATCATGGGCTACGAGATTATATCAATGGCAATATCTAAAATTAGCGGTTTATTATGTGAAGGCCTCTGGCCACAATCTCTTTTCCGCTTCAATTCCGTGATGGAGATTTGGAAGTTGCTTTCTGGGAGAAAACTTGTTTCAGTCGTGATCTACAAGGAAATCGATCTATGTCTCGTCAAATCTAGTCTAGATCGATTCCGCTAAACAAATAAGTCAAATCACAAGCTCAGCCACTTGTGAATGGCTAACCGTAATGACTTAAAACTCGAAACACAAATACAATTAAGATCAGAGAATACAGTGGATTCCATGTCCTTACCGGAGGATGACGGTGTTTAACACAATCGATGTCGAATAACCACTAAGGATAGTGATCAAGAAGGATTTTGAGTTTTTTATAAACTACAGGAGATTAAAGGAGATTAAAAAGTTAAACTATCTTAAATAAACGCTATCACTAATTTTAAACTGATGTTTTTGATTTTTCTGATTTTAAAACTTAAATTAAAAACTACGACACAAATAAAAACGTGAAACTTACACAATATTAATCCTAAAAATATGAAAATGATATTTTACAATCCTAATGATAAAAGAAAATTTATAGAAAAGAAAATTATTTTTATAACTATTTAATTAATTATTATTAATTAAAAACTATTTAACTATTTAATAATAACCTAAATTACAAGAAAATATGAAATAAACCTAGAAAAATAAAATTATGACTTAGAAAAATCTAAAATAACAAAATAGAATTTTCAAAACTATTTTTGTATTTTCTTGATTATTTTTCTATTTTTTATGGATTTTAAACTATTTAAAACTAATTAAATTACTAAAAATTACAAAATAAACTATAAAAAATCTGGAAAATTACTTTTTTTACTTTTTATATTTATCTAAACTTAATAAAAATGAAAAGTTATTTTTTTGAAGCTTTTCTTAATTTTTTGTATTAAATGCTATTTAAAATGCTTAAAAACTAATTTAAATTAAGAAAAATAGCAAACAAGCTAAGAAAAATCTGAAAATTTCAGGAAAAGTCTAAAATAATATTAGGAAGCTAGGAAAATTGGAAAAACAGGTACTTATGTAGAGGAATTTGAATCGATGTGTCAAGTGCTTATAAATAAGCACTTGAATAAGCTAAAATGAAGACCAACAAGCACCAACCTGATTACAGGTTCTAATATGCTAAAACAACAAGAATACAACAAGCTTTGACCTCTGAATTGCAAATTAACACAGATTTGGATTAGAGTTTTTAAGTGCAACAACAAATGGGTAGCTACTTGCAGCCATAATATAAGCACTTAAATAAGCTAGAGACTAGAAAGCAAGTAATGAGACCTCAACTAGACCTGGTCAAGAGTATATGAGCCAAATACCAGACCAAGGGAAGCTCTTATGAGCCCGATGCAAGCCTCACACAACTGAGGAAAGCTCAGTTTAAACCGAGCATTGGAGGCAAGTAAAAGGTCCTAAAAAGATAAGCCGTTTAGTATTTAAAAAAATTGGAAAAATCTAATAAAATGGTGATAAGATTTTAGACCAGGTGAAGTTTATTAAGCCACAAATTTCATAGAATTTGACCAAGAAATAAGCTCATGAAAATTCCTCCTAATTGAGCTCAAATCCTTTTTTCAAAATTTGACTTTTAAGACAGAAGTGAGATGTTGACTAAAGTGAACTTTGATTCCAATTTTAGGACTGATAATGATGTAATATGATGTAATTACACTAATGCAAGCTATGTTTATTGAATCTTGACACAAAACAAGAGATTTCCAATCCGAACCACAAAGCACAAGCAAGGAGATGATTTTGATTATGTTTGACTTTTTGAACTTGCAGGCATAAAATAATGACTCAAATGAACATATTTAGACTAAACAAACATGAAACAAGAGAAATTAACCACTGAATATATCTTTAAGACAGATGGATCAGCAAAACCAAACACACCTTTCACTACTGATTAGCAAATTTAATTGAAAGTTAATCCAACATGAAATTATGATCAAAATAACTTTAATTAATCTAAATACTACTTTTAGAACGGTTGAACAGCATTAATACTACAAAAACAGATTATGCATAAGAGCTTTGAAATGGCTTACAAATTGTCCAAAGCCACAATGGCTTGCAAACTGTGAACCCAAGACCACTAACCTATCAAATCCAACCCAAATAACTGTAATTCACCCCAAATCCATGCCTGCATCAATTTTTACCCTTCTGATCGTTTACCCATTTTTTACTTTTCGACCAAACTCCAAAAGTGCATGGAACTTGAACTTAAGCTTGTAAAAAGCTATATTAAGCTTATATAAGCCTGATGGAACTGAAAAATAAGCTATTTGAACCTTTGATATGAGACTTTAAAATGGAAAAACAAAGGAGCTTAAAACATGAATTCTTAACATAAGCTTGAATTGATACTTAAGAAAACTTGCAATACACTAAAATACTTGTACTTAACACAATTAAACTTGAAAATACAAATGAAAAGCTTTTTAAGTCTAAGAAATTTAAAATACGACATACATTGGAAAATAAAAATTAACTACTTGTCTTCTACTCTGTCTTTCTCCTCTTTTAAGCACCAAAAATGTTCCACGTGGCCTTCTGAGATAATCCCACCTCTTCTTAGCCAATGGTCGAAGTGCTTTGAGTATTCTAGGCCAATTTATCAATTTTGGCGGGAAACAATGATTTGACTTGTTGCCTGTGATATAGCTAGTAGGGGGGGTGGCATTAAATGCAGTGGGTTAGTGATGATGGGGGTGGAGGAAAGGGGAAAAGGTGAAGGATTGGGCTGAGTTGCAGGCAAGTGGAATGTGGGGAAGACAGTGTACAGATGTGGTGGGCGGGTTTTGGTATTTTGACCGTTTTTTGACCAAGGGTCCAAATTGGTTTTGACAGGTCAGGGGTTTAGCAGGGTCATGGTAGCTACATGTAAGTCCAAAAGTGATAAAAAGTTTAATACTTCAAGGACTAATGTTGCAATTTCTGAAATACCAAGGACCTAATCTGCCAAATTCACAAAGTTGATCCAAGGGCTGAAATTGACAAGTATCAATAGTTCAAGGACCAAAGCTGACATTTTCACATTTTCCAGGGACCAATTTTGCCAATTTTGAAACTTGAAGGACCAATTTGTAATTTTCTCAAACTTTTGATATTTTTCACCAAAGGACTAAATTTGACAACTTATGATTTTAAAAGGACCTTTGGTGATTTTACTTTTGAAATTATGTGCTCAGGGACTGCTTCTGACAACTTTTGAAACTGGGGATGAAACTCCAATTATGCAAACTTTGCTCAATTTTCATCCGATTTAAACATTTTGCATTCAAACATATAAAATGTAATTTTGGAATATTTTCAGATTTTGATGCATTTCGAAAGCATTTTAGACGTTGCGTCAGATTGATCAAAATGATGAGTATTTACACTCATCAATCCCCATTACTAAACTATTGCTAGTTCCTAGCAATCTTTTGAGAAAAACTTAATGGATTTGAAACTCTTTACCAAAAGCCATTACTTCTCGAGTAGCCAAATGTTTCAGTTCAAGTAAGAACCATGGTACACCGATAACAATGTGATTTTGAGCAAACCACCAGCTTTCAACGGATTTGATTTGTCTTTACCGAAGCCGCATCTTCTCGACTAGCCAACTCTTAGATAAATTATCAATATTATCTTTGGTGAGTCGATTACCAATTATGGTTTTTCCACTTCCTTTACCACAAGCCATAACCTATGCTAGCCAACTCTTCAATTTTTAGGATATGGTGAGTTGAATACCATACAATTTTGGGCAAATTGCAAGCCGCCAACGGATTTGATATATCTTTACCAAGATCCGTTTGCTCCTGGATTAGCCAATCCTTTTGTTTATTAGACAAGGCGGATGATAACCAACAATTGAGTAAGTGTAAAACACTTACTCCAAAAAATTTTGGCCAAAACGGGGAATTAGTATAATTATATGATAAAATTCGTGAGAATCCCCCCACACTTAGAAATGAATATTGCCCTCAATATTCAAAGTACCGACGGTTATGCCAAACATAGAACGAAAAAGGGAAATACTACCATTATTTAGAATTTTTTAGAAACACTTATATACATACACAACATGGGGCAACCCCCACACTAGGGTGGTAGAAAATAGAAAGAAGTCTGAAATATGGGTGAAAACCCATATGGCATGCTACTGTTTGATTACCGAAGTCGCTAGCTTGACTCGATCCCCGCATTCATTTGTCCATGGGGAAAGTAACGTGGAAAACCAATCTCAATCGGACTTTCGTTCACAGTTTTAACAAACATATGAATATCAGAAAGTTCCACACCGACGAGATGCACCGTATTTTTAATAGTATAAACTATAAAGGATAATACCGGGGTCAAAGATGGTGTCCTCATTCCCGAAAGAGAAAAGGGAAAGAGCAACCACACCATCTGTGAAGAATGGAATAAAGATGTGCATGAGAATGCATGTCCATTCCTCATTAGTAGGAAGCAAATCACCATTTTTGACATTTTTAAGCTTAAACTTGAAGCTTGTATGGTGATTGTCAACGATTTTCCAGTAGGGAGGGTTGGAAACGGTTCTTCAATCAACAGATTTTCCAGAAAAAAGAATGTCCCCCTCCGGATCAAAGTAAGTATTATCAATTCCTGTTGGAATCGACTCATCACTAAGAAAGGCATCGACTTCATTCCAAAGTTGTCATCTTCCTCATTAGGATGAGAGAAGGGATGGAAGAGTCGGAATAATAAGACTAGAAGCTGATGGATTCTTTTTGAGCAATTCATCAATGGGAAGAATGTCTCCCATTGGATCACAATCATCATCCAATTCAGATGAAACTGAAGAGAGATTGGTTTCATCCACAGAGTTAACAAACTCGGCGCGACAACCGATCCGGAGGTGGGACAAGTGGTGTGCTCTAGAGCTAGAAATTTCCACCACTCCATGAAGTCTCCGATTCTAGATCATCATCATCATCAAGAATACTTTGACTTCCCTGGTACGCTTTCAAACCATTTGTTTGAACCAGGTTGATTTTCAAAGCTTTAACTCAAAGACGCTTTTGGTGACTCCTCTTAACCGAAATTTGAGAGTGTTGCATTGAATCTTTCGATCTTTGATCAATTGTGGCAACACTCGCTTGTACGAGGTTTGGAGTTCTGCTTGATATTTAACGTGAGCTCTTCGTTGTCAACCCGAATGGTCAACTCTTCAGCAAACACATCAATCAGAGCACGACTCGTTTTCAAGAAAGCTCTCCCTAAGATGAGGGGAACTCTAGGATCTGCATCAAAGTCTACTACAACAAAATCAAGAGGAAATGAAACTTTCCTACTTTTACCACGCATATCTCGGCTATCCAGTGGACGAGTTATGGTACATTCGCTAGCTCGAAAGTGTCATACAAGTAGATGTAAGTTTAGGAAGAGACAGCTTTTCCATACTGAAAGTGGTATGAGGTTAATGCTGGCGCCAAGATCGGCCAAGCGCGAGCATTTGAACCATCCCTAAGAAATCAAAGGGATTAAAACCCGCCAGGTCTTCAAGCTTTTAGGAAGCTTCTTAAGAAGGACCGCCGAGCATTGCTCATTGAGGGTTTTAGCCATTTGATAACTTATCTTTGTTGGTCAAGAAGCTTTAAGTGTGATGCAAATTTGGGCATTAGAACAAGAGCATCAACGAAGCTTATATCAAAGTGTAGTTCATTGAAAATTTAGAAAATTTTTTCCATTTGCTCTTTGTTTTTGTCTTTGAGCTTCTCATCATTCATTCTTGATGGGTAAGGACGCTGACTAGACTTTTGAGCCGGATGGAAGTATTTTCGGCTCAATTTTTCTTGAACTTCGGTTCCGGACTTAAAGCTTGGACTACCGGGTGGGACGTGCGGTACTTCTCGGGCTATAGAATTGCACCTTGTCCGTTGTATCCTTGGTGACTTGACTCATTGCCACAGGAGGAGGGGCATTGGAGTCGAAGGTCCATTGGCGCCTTACCACTTCTGTTTGGATCGCCATCGCCTCTCGGTTAGCGATCGTTGCTTCGGTAAAGTACCAGCTCGGAGGTCGATCATTTAAAGACTTCTTGAGATCAAGAATCGATCGACCAACAACCTGTTCATTTCATCTTGGGATTTCATGAATGCTTCAGAACTCATCGATGATGGTACCGAGGATGTGGAGGAAATTCGAGGTCGATGTTTTGATTATGACCTTGTTGTTGAAAATTCCTTGGTTAGATTCACATTCCCAAGTTGATTCCCTCGATTGAAATTGTTTTGATTAATGTTTCCTTGATGTTGGAAACCTTGATTTGGTCCGGAATAGAAATTACCTTGGTTTTGATAACCTTGGTTCATTCTAGGTTGGTTCTGATCCGTTAGGATTCTGGTTAAAACCGAGTGGTGCTTGATAAGTGTTAGCACGGTAGTTTGGTTCATTTTGAGGACGGATTGATTTCCTTGATTTGAAGTACCGCTATAGCATTAGCTTCAAACGGACTACCATCAAGGGCGCGATTGTAGTATGCATGAGGACCACCACAAGTAACACAAACTTCAACTTTCTTCATTTCACCATGTAATGGTGTTTGAGTGAAAGTGACTTTCTTCTGGTTAGCAAGAACCAAAGCCCTGAACAATATCTCGTGAGTTTGTCAATCTTAGCACGGCAGATAGATGTACCCACCGAGATGAAGTAGTAGAAGGTCCAAAGATTAGACCGAGATTGATATGTCTTTGCTCGGAAAAGGCGGACCTGGGACTTGTTTTCAATTATTTGCAAGGCTTCTTTTGTGGTCTTGCTCAGAAATTACCTCCCGCGGAGGCATTTAAAGAGTCTTGGTCACCTTGGTGCGGACCATTGTAGAAAGTATCCATTTGCATTAACTCGGTAAAACCATGATGCGGACACTTATGAGCAAGTCTTTGTAACGATCCCATGCCTCACCGAATGATTCATCAAATCATTGAGAGAATTTCATTATCTCATTCTTAAGACTTGTAGTTCGGGATGGAGGATAGAATTGTTCACAAACTTTGTGACTAGATCTTCCCATGTCTCAATGGAACGACGGGGTTGTTTCTCAAGCCAATTCCGCTTGTCCTCTAGAGAAAATGGGAACGTAAGAAGCTTGATAGCTTCGGATGGGACATTCTTGTACTTGATGGTAGATGCAATCTTGTTAAACCATCGAATGTGTGCATGAGGATCATCCCGCCAAAACCATAGAATGGCTTTGGGTTACCGAAGTAACCCGGTTTTGTGCTCAAAAGTATCAGCCACGATGGCTGGGACAACAATGGCATCTCCGTAACCCTCGATGGGTGCTTGGAGAAGCTCATTCATCGGCTATCTTCCGCCATCACGGCAGTGGTGGTGGTGGTAGACGCTCCTCGCTCACTGAAGGAGCGTAACGCCCCTACGCTCACGAGGAATCTTGCCAAGCTCGTAAAGTGGACTTGTAGAGCTGAAGAACGAAGTGCGATGCACTAAGTTTAAAAAAATCAGTTTTCAAAACAAATGAGGCAAAACACAAGTGAACTTAACCAATAATCACAAGTGAAATGGCTTCTTTGAAAAAGGTACACCAAATCACAAGGACACAAAGGCAAGTTTTAAATCGATTCGGGAACTTATTATGGTCGCACCCCCAGTTAGGTAGTGCACGCCTTGATTTTGGGTGGTTGATTTTTATGTATATTAAGTATCAACCGAAAAGACGTAGGTATAGATATGCTGATGGGTTTAAAAACTTTTGGACATTATTTTGGTATCGTCTCGTTTAACCAAATCGTATCTCTTCAAGAATCACCTTAAAAGAAACACAAGTCAGAAAACGTTACGATTGTTTTGTTGTTTTATATTTTGTTTGGTGTTTTAACACTTTAGGAAAAGTGTTAATGAACTTTTTGATTTTTGTTAACTTACGAAAACTTTTACAAACTGTGGTATATGTGCAAGTACGGGTCTGATAAATGCTTAGAACACGCCATCTGCAATGGCCAAAATTTGATCTATGCTAAATGTCAAGTCAAATCACACAAGCTAGCCACTTGTGAATGGCTAACCGTAACAGACTTAAAACTGCCTGAAACACAAATACAATTAAGATCAGGAGAATACAGTGGATTCCCGGGTCGTTATGTCCCACGGAGGATGACCGTGTTTAACACAATCGATGTCGAATAACCACTAAGGATAGTGATCAGTAAGGATTTTGAGTTTTATAAACTACAGGAGATTAAAGGAGATTAAAAAGTTAAACTATCTTAAATAAACGCTATCACTAATTTTAAACTGATGTTTTTGATTTTTCGATTTTAAACTTAAATTAAACTACGCACTACAAATAAAAACGTTAAACTTACACAATATTAATCCTAAAAATATGAAAATGATATTTTTACAATCCTAATGATAAAACAAAATTTATAGAAAAAGAAAATTATTTTTATAACTATTTAATTAATTATTATTAACTAAAAACTATTTTTAACTAATTAATAATAACCTAAATTACAAGAAAATATGAAATAAACCTAGAAAAATAAAATTATGACTTAGAAAAATCTAAAATAACAAAATAGAATTTTCAAAACTATTTTTGTATTTTTCTGATTATTTTTCTATTTTTTATGGATTTTAAACTATTAAAAACTAATTAAATTACTAAAAATTACAAAATAAACTATAAAAAAAATGGAAAATTACTTTTTTTTCTTTTTATATTTATCTAAACTTAATAAAAATGAAAAGTTATTTTTTTGAAGCTTTTCTTAATTTTTTGTATTAAATGCTATTTAAAAATGCTTAAAAACTAATTTAAATTAAGAAAAATAGCAAACAAGCTAAGAAAAATCTGAAAATTTCAGGAAAACTCTAAAATAATATTAGGAAGCTACGAAAATTGGAAAAACAGGTACTTATGTAGAGAAATTTGAAACTGATGTGTCAAGTGCTTATAAATAAGCACTTGAATAAGCTAAATGAAGACCAACAAGCACCAACCGACAGAGGTTCTAATATGCTAAAACAACAAGAATACAACAATCTTTGACCTCTGAATTGCAAATTAACACAGATTTGGATTATTAGAGTTTTAAGTGCAACAACAGTTTGGGTAGCTACTTGCAGCCACAATATAAGCACTTAAATAAGCTAGAGACTAGAAAGCAAGTAATGAGACCTCAACTAGACCTGGTCAAGAGTATATGAGCCAAAGACAGACCAAGGAAGCTCTTATGAGCCTGATGCAAGCCTCAGACACAATGGAGGAAAGCTCAGCTTAAACCGAGCATTTGGAGCAAGGCAAAAGGTCCTAAAAGATAAGCTGTTAGAGCTTATAAAAAAAAAATTGGAAAAATCTAATAAAATGGTGATAAGATTTTAGACCAGCTGAAGTTTATTAAGCCACAAATTTCATAGAATTTGACCAAGAAATAAGCTCATGAAAATTCCTCCTAATTGAGCTCAAATCCACTTTTTCAAAATTTGACTTTTAAGACGTAAGTGAGATGTTGACTAAAGTGAACTTTGATTCCAATTTTAGGACTGATAATGATGTAATATGATGTAATTACACTAATGCAAGCTATGTTTATTGAATCTTGACACAAAACAAGAGATTTCCAATCCTAACCACAAAGATTAAGCAGGAGACGATTTTGATTATGTTTGACTTTTTGAACTTGCAGGCATAAAATAATGACTCAAATGAACATATTTAGACTAAACAAACATGAAACAAGAGAAATTAACCACTGAATATATCTTTAAGACAGATGGATCAAAGAAAACCAAACACACCTTTCACTACTGATTAGCAAATTTAATTGAGCTAACTGTTAATCCAACATGAAATTATGATCAAAATAACTTTTAATTAATACTACTTTTAGAACATTTGAACATTAATACTTAGAATGCATGAGCTTGAAATGCATTAATTGTACAAACAATGTCATCCAAACCTAACCACCAACCAATCCACCCAAATCCATGCCTCAAAGATCAATTTTACCCTTTCTCAGCTTTTTACCCATTTTTACTTTTCTTGACCAAACTCCAAAAGTGCATGGAACTTGAACTTAAGCTTGTAAAAAGCTATATTAAGCTTATATAAGCTGATGGAACCGAAAAATAAGCTATTTGAACCTTTGATATGAGACTTTAAAATGGAAAGTTTCAACAAAGGAGCTTAAAACATGAATTCTTAACATAAGCTTGAATTGATACTTAAGAAAACTTGCAATACACTAAAATACTTGTACTTAACACAATTAAACTTGAAAATACAAATGAAAAGCTTTTAAAGTCTAAGAAATTTAAAATACGACATACATTGGAAAATAAAAATTAACTACTTGTCTTCTACTCTGTCTTTCTCCTCTTTTAAGCACCAAAAATGTTCCACGTGGCCTTCTGAGATAATCCCACCTCTTCTTAGAGCCAATGGTTGAGTTTTGAGTATTCTAGGCCAATTTATCAATTTTATGGAAACAATGATTTGACTTGTTGCCCTGTGATATAGCTAGTGGGGGTGGCATTAAATGCAGTGGATTTGTGATGATGGGGGTGGAGAAAGGGAAAAGGAAAGATGAGGGGCCGAGTTGCAGTGCTGGAATGGGGAAGACAAAGTGTGCGATGGTGGGCGGTTTGGTATTGTTTGATGCTTTGACCAAGGGTCCAAATTGGTTGACAGGGGGTCACAAGGGGTTTAGCAGTGGGTCATGGCATTGTGACAAGTCCAAAAAGTGATAAAAGGTTTAATACTTCAAGGACTAATGTTGCAATTTCTGAAATACCAAGGACCTAATCACAAATTCACAAAGTTGATCCAAGGGCTGAAATTGACAAGTATCAATAGTTCAAGGACCAAAGCTGACATTTTCACATTTTCCAGGGACCAATTTTTGCCAATTTTGAAACTTGAAGGACCAATTTGTAATTTTCTCAAACTTTTGATATTTTTCACCAAAGGACTAAATTTGACAACTTATGATTTTAAAAGGACCTTTGGTGATTTTACTTTTGAAATTATGTGCCAGTGGACTGCTTCACAACTTTTGAAACTTGGGGGACTGAACGCCAATTATGCAAACTTTGCTCAATTTTCATCCGATTTTAAACATTTTGCATCAAAACATATAAAATGTAATTTTGGAATATTTTCGATTTTGATGCATTTCTCGAGCATTTTAGACGCTAGTCAGATTGACTCAAAATGATGAGTAATTACACACTCATCATGTACACAATCTCAATTCAAGACATGGTTGCTTCATCTCCCATCTGTCTACTCTCAAAGGCTACATCTACAAAATCGTGGCTATGGCACCGTCGTCTCTCACATCTAAACTTTCAAACCATCACCAACCTTGCTCGACACAAACTTGTTGAAGGTCTCCCGAGATTCCTAGATTCTAAAGATCACCTCCGCGCAGCCTCGTGAACAAGGAAAAGCACTCGATGCTCATTTTTCTTCAAAGGTGGAACACAGCTCTCAAAGATGTGCTCATCTTCTTCACATGGATTTGTGTGGCCCGATGCGTTGCATCGAGGCATTAATGGCAAACGCTACACCTTGGTAATTGTAGATGACTACTCAAGATGGACTTGGGTTTACTTTCTTCAAAGTAAAGATCAAGCTCCACAGATGATCATCACCTTTCTAACGAAAATTCAAATTCAGCTCCGGAACACCGTCAAACAAATTCAGCACAAAGGAACTGAATTTGTAAATCAAAATCTTCGGGAATATTATGAGAAAGTAGGAATTGAGCATCAAACATCTATTGCACGCACCCCGAACAAAACGGAGTGGTTGAAAGACGAAACCGTACTTTAGTGGAAGCCGCTTGGCGATGTTAATCAATGCTAAACTTCAGATTACTTGAGGGCTGAAGTGTCTCAACTGCATGCTACACTCGTAACCGTTCAATGATTACAAAACGCCATAACAAAACACCTTTTGAGCTTATCCACAACAGAAAACCGAACCTCAAACACTTTCATGTATTTGGATCCCTTTGGTACCCAAATAATGATCGTGATGACTTAGGAAAGCTCAAAGCCAAAGCTGACATTGGAGTCTTTATTGATATCTTGTGAGAACTCTAAAGGTTACCGGATGCGGAATCGCGTTACAAAGCGAAGGTTATGGAACGATTCATGATCCGCGAAAACAGTCAAGCTAAATCACTCAAAACCCACTTGTGAATGGCGACCGTAATCACTTAAAAGCTCAAGCACGAATGCAATTTAAGATCGAGGAATATAGTGAATTCCGGTCCGTTAAGTCCCGGAGACTCAATGGTGTGCAAACACTAGATCAGACGATAGAATGATCACTAAGGATAGTGATCGAAAAAGATTAGGATTGGATAATTACACTACTGAAAAAGGTAATAAATAACAGCGACTTAAATACAAATTAAGAAAATTAAAAAGATAAAATATATTAAATAAACGCTATCACTATATTTAAAGTGATGAACGTTTAAAACCTAAAACTTACGTTTAAATTAAAAACTACGTTAACGTACAAAATAAAACGTGAAAATAAAGAAGGAAAATACCTACGGATATGAAAAATACATTTTTACAATCCTAATAATATTAGAAAATTATTAGAAAAGGAAAATTATTTTTATAACTATTTATATAATTATTATTAAATAAAAACTAATTTTAACTATTTAATATTAGCTTATAATACAAGAAAATATGAAATAAAGATAGAAAAATAAAATTAAGACTTAGAAAAATCTAAAATATGATAAAACTAATTTTAAAACTGAAAATATATTTTTTAGACTTTTTATATAATTATTATTAATTTAAAACTATTTAAAACTAATTATAATGCTAGAAAATACAAATTAAGCTAAGAAAATTATGGAAAAATACTTTTTAAGCTATTTATATTTATCTAAACTTAAGAAAAATGAAAACTTATTTTTTTGAAGCTTTTCTTAATTATTTGCAATTAAAGCTATTTAAAAAGTGCTAAAAAACTAATTTAAATTAAGAAAAATAGCAAATGAACTTGGAAAAATCTGAAAATTGCAGGAAAAGTCTAAAATGATATTAGGAAGCTAGGAAAAATAGAAAAACAGGTGCATGTGTGGAGGAATAAGCAACTGATGAGCAAGTGCTTATTGTGATAAGCACTTAAATAAGCAAAATGGACAAAACAAGCACCAAATTGAAGCACAGGCTAGAATAAGCTAAGAAAGACCAAATGAAACCAGATTCAACAAACCATAACCACAGATTTGCAGTTATAACAGATTTGATGTTATGAGATTCAAGCCAAAAACAGTTAAAGGGGGGCAACTGTAAGCTAGAAAATAAGCACCTAAATAAGCTAGAAACATGAAAACAGGAATTGGAACTTGGAGAAGACCTAGGTGAGTATCTATAAGCCAAAAATTAGCTCAACACAAGCTCTCATGAGCTTACTGTGAGCTCTGCAAATCAAGCATAAAACTGTGCAGCCTAATGCCTGCCGCATGGGGACTGAGCACCATTAGGACAGCTTATCTGGGGCTTATAAAAATTTCACAAAATTAAGCAAAAATAACAACAAGAAACTAGACCAGCATGAGATTTCAAAACATCAAGTTTCATTTGCATTGGTTCAGAATTGAGCCCAAGAAAAATCACCCTATTAGGGCCAAAACTGAGTTTCAATATTTTGACTTTTGATTAAAAAATGGAAAGTTGACTTTCTTGAGTTTTGATCTGGATTTAAGGACTGATAATGATGTTTAAAGATGGAATGAAGTTAACAAAAGCTTTGTTTATGGAATTTGAGCACAAAACAAGGGTCTGCTCATTATAAATCTCAACAGTGAAGGATTTTGACAGGTTCTCATACAATTTTGACTTATGGAGTTTTGCAAGCACAAACTAAAATAGAAATGAGTTAACTAGAGCTAATGAAACTTAAAACAACAAAAGGAGAACACTGCACACACCTCTATTACAGAAAAACCAATAGAGCCAAACACCCTTACATATAACTGTTTTGATGATTCTCAAAGTAAAACACAGATTAAGACATTGGTATGGATCACAGACTTTGAATTATCACTTAATAAGACTATTTAAGCACTAAACAACAACAATAACATCATTGAACTGAGAAATTATAATTATGCTAAGAAAACTGTCAAAATGAGATTTTTTACTAACTACCAATTAAGAAGAACAAGTAACTGGTTTAAAGACTTAATTATACTCAACTATGACTGATAAGCATGGAAACACAAGGATTCAAGCTAATTAATAACTCAACAGTGAAATGCCAAATTGAGTAAAAAAACTTACAAGATGAGTTTCTAAGTAAAAGATGAGAACCAAGGTCTGAAACAAGATCCTATAGCTTACCAATAAGCTCTAAACCAACAAGCTTTCCAAAATCAACACTGCTTCAATGTCTTGATCATCATTCCCATGATTTTTTATTTTTTCACTAATTTCTTAGAATTTTTGAGAATTTTTGAGTTTTTATACTAAACTGAATTATAATGTATCTAATAGCTTTAATAAGCTATTTAGGAGCTTACTTGGACTTATTCAATCCTTGATAACAACTAGCAACAACATTCGACACTTCATGAAATTTTTGGATAATGAAAATTTGCATAAACTGAGATAGGACCTCAAACTTGAAATTGATGATCTCAAAAGTTTTATTTTACACTGGAAACATGAAATACAAGGTTCAAAAGCTATAAAATACACTGGAATTCTGAATTTAACTAAAACGACATTAAACTAAACTAAAACTACACTACTTGCTTGATACAACGTTTCTTCTCACTCCTTTATAGACTTTTTAGACTCCCTTGATATCTCTGATTCTACCCCACTTCATCTTCAGCCATTGGATTGGCCAAAATTATCAGAACCGTCCAAGTGGATTTTTTTTGTCTATTTTTCTCTTTAGCAGGTTTAAAACATTAATGGGTTTTGGGTGTTAGTGGAAGTGGAGGGGTCAAGGGGAATGGATAGGTGAGGAGGGGGGTTGAAAATGTTGGAAAACCATGTCTGGTTTTGAGTTTGAGGGTGGAGAGGAGGTGCTACAGTGTTGGCGGTTTTCTGCCTGGTTTGACTTATGTTGACCGAAGGCTTAATATTAAAAAGGGTCGGGTCATGTGGAGATTGGGCTAGGGTTTGGGTTAGCTGGATTGGATTTGGGCCTTGGATTGAAATAGGATCCGTTTGGTTTAGTATTATTAGTAAGGACCAAAAGTGCAAATCTGCCAAAACTCAAGGACTGAAAATGAACTTTTCCAATGCTCTCACAAGGACCAAACATGACAATCATTTATAGAACAAGGTCCCTTTTTTCATAAAATCCATTTTAAAACATCCAAGGACTACTTTTGCAATTTTTTTTCAAAGTTTAAGGACCTTTCTTGCCAATTGACCAAAGAATCATTCAAGGACCATTTTTAACAACTTAGAATATTTCAGGGACCTTGAATGATAAAACTTCACATTTTTGAATTTCAGGGACTAGATTTGACAAATTTTAAAACTTGGGGACTAAACCGCCAATTTTGCAAACTTGATACATTTTTCATCTGATTTTGATATTTTTGCAATTAAAACTCATAAAACACTGATTTGTGATATTTTGATCATTTTGATGTGTTTCGAGTGTTTTCGATGTTTTTGCGTCTATACAAGATACAAAAATGATGAGTATTTGCATACTCATCAATTCCCACACTAAGATATTGCTAGTCCCTAGCAATCTTTTTGAAACTTTAATGGATTTTAAAAACTCTTTACGAAAAGCCATCACTTCGAAGTAGCCAAATGTTTTTAGTTCAAGTAAGAACCATGGTACACTGATAACCATGTGATTTTGAGCAAACCACCAAATTGTCAACGAATTTGATTTTGTCTTTACCGTAGCCGTACCCTTCGACTAGCCAACTCTTAGATAAATTATCAGTATTATCTTTGGTGAGTCGATTACCAATTATGGATTTTCCACTGCCTTTACCACAAGCCATAATCTTGCGGGCTAGCCAACTCTTCACTTTTTAGGATATGGTGAGTTGAGAACCATACAATTTTGGGCAAATTGCAAGCCATATAAACGGATTTGGGAAATCTTTACCAAGAGCCGTTTGCTCCTGGATTAGCCAATCCTTTAGTCTATCAAACATGGCGGATCGATAACCAAATGAGAAAGTGTAAAACACTTACTCCAAAAAAAATTTTGGCCAAAAACGGGAGAATTGGGTAGATAGTATATGAAATTCGTGAGAATTCCCCCCCACACTTAGAAATGAATATTGCCCTCAATATTCAAAGTACCGGCTATGCGTAAAACAAAGAACGTAAAGGGAAATACTACGCCATTATTTAGAAAGAAGATTTTTGAAACACTTATATACAACATGTGGGCAACCCCCCCACACTAGGGTGGTAGAAAATAGAAAGAAGTCAGATATATGGGTGAAAACCCATATGGCATGCTACTGTTTTTGATTACCGAGTCGCTAGCTTGACTCGACCCGAATTAATTGGTTCATGGGGAAGTAAGTGGAAGAGACAATCTCCATCGGACTTTCATTCAAGATGTTTGGATAAACATTGAAGTACGTGAAAGTTCCACACCGATGAGATATATACGATTGCACACTACCACAAATGATAAATGAAAATGTCGGATCAAAAATAGTGTCCTCATTCCCGAAGGAGAAAAGGGAAAGAGCAACCACACCATTAGTGAAGAATGGAATAAATATGTGCATCACAATGCATGTCCATTCCTCATCAGAAAGAAGCAAATCACCATTTTTGACATTTTAAGCTTAAACTTGAAGCTTGTATGGTGATTGGTAACAAAATTTCCGGAGAGGAGAGTGGAAACGGTTCTTCAATCAATAGATTTTCAAGAAAGAGGATGTCTCCTCCAATCAAAGTAAGTATTGTCAATTGCTGTTGGAATCGACTCATCACTAAGAAAATCATCGACCTCCTTCCAAAAGTTGTCATCTTCCTCATCGAGTGAGAGAGAAGGAATGGAAGAGTCGGAAATGGGATAAGAAATGAGTGGATGATCATTATATAGGAGATTTCTAGTTTCTCCAAAATCGGCTTCAAAATCAAAGAGATCATCGTCACTTTCCGATGAAAGTGGAGTGATGTGAGAGAGTTCATCGGTGAACTCCTCAAGAAGAGGATCAGACTGTGGAAACGATGCCTCAACATACTCGATGTCTCCATAAGATTTACAATCATCGCTAAAATCGGAGAAAGTCTCAAATTGATCATTTGAACACTCGAGAGGGAAAGGGATATCACACAGATGCTCGAGAATTCCCTGTGACTCTCTTGGGATTGAGACAAGGCTCTCAACACTAGACGATTCCATTTCGAATAGTGCTAAGCTCATCCCCATGTTTAGAGTGAGTGGGAATATTGGGTGTGATAACAACAGACTGAGGGAGTTTAGACGGACTAGCATACATATGTTTTATACTTAACATTTGTTCTTCTGCTAGTAATTCCATCATAGTCTTTTCTCCCCATTTTCCACGGAAGGAATTTCAACTGATGAACTTGATGAACTATTATAAAATTGTAGGATATCAAGGATATCTTCATCATCATCGCCATCGTGAATGAAACGGAATCGAGAGCTAGATTTGGTGCTTTCTTTTGCAATTGATTCCTTAATAGATTGTTCAAAGGCAATTTGGGAATCTAATTTAGCAGACCGCTCTTCTACTAACAACACTTCCATGGATTTTTCATTTGGATTATCTTGGGAGGACATAGCCGACTCCTCCTTAAGTTCTTTTAATAACTCCGAGTCTTCAGAAGGTGTCGTAGTTTCATGAGGAGTCGCTTGAATCATTTGGTGCTGTGGAGGTTGGTCTTGATATGAAGAGTCGTAATTGTTACAAGGAATTGGGTTCCCTGTTTGACAATCCGAGCTAAGGTGAGGACCTCCACAATACTCACAACAAGAAAACGATGTGGTCGTGAGTGGTATGTGTTGTAGTCATAATTGTTATCGAACCGCTCATAGACAAGCGTGTTTCCGATTGACAATCGAATCGGAGTGTGAACCACCACAATACTCACAACAAGAAAATCTGCGAAGTCTCACATGGTGGTCGATGGAATAAATCACGTGTTATGGTAGGAATAGGGATCTTGGTTATGACAGACCGGTTTCCTCGATTCCACCATGCTATAACTGGGGCAATTGCCACCATTATAAGGACCACCACACCATTGACAACCAAGAGGGTGAGGATAAGACATTGAAAGAATCAAATGGTTCTAGAGGGTAAGAAATGAAGAATCAAAAAGGTAAGAGGGTAAAGAGGAATATTTTTGGATTTTTGAAAAACATGCCATAAAAACAAAGAATGAAAATATTTTTGGTGTTGTTAACACTTTAGGAAAAGTGTTAATGAACTTTTTGGTTTTGATTATCTTTACAAAAAACTGTTTACAAACGATGGTATACGTGCAAGTACGGGTCTGGAAATGCTTAAAACACGCTTACAGCTCCCCGTATGCCAAAATTTGATCCGCGCAAGAAAGTCAAGCTAAATCACTCAAACCTGCCACTTGTGAATGGCAAACCGTAATCAGCTTAAAACTGCTCAAGCACGAATGCAATTTAAGATCAGAGGAATATAGTGAATTCCCGGGTCGTTAAGTCCCACGGAGACTCAATGGTGTGCAAACACTAGATCAGACGATAGAATGATCACTAAGGATAGTGATCGAAAAAGATTAGGATTGGATAATTACACTCGAAAAAGGTAATAAATAACAAATGACTTTAAATACAAATTAAAAAAAATTAAAAAGATAAAATATATTAAATAAACGCTATCACTATATTTAAAGTGATGAACGTTTAAAACCTAAAACTTACGTTTAAATTAAAAACTACGTTAACGTACAAAATAAAACGTGAAAATAAAGAAGGAAAATACCTACGGATATGAAAAATACATTTTTACAATCCTAATAATATTAGAAAATTATTAGAAAAGGAAAATTATTTTTATAACTATTTATATAATTATTATTAAATAAAAACTAATTTTAACTATTTAATATTAGCTTATAATACAAGAAAATATGAAATAAAGCTAGAAAAATAAAATTAAGACTTAGAAAAATCTAAAATATGATAAAACTAATTTTAAAACTGAAAATATATTTTTTAGACTTTTTATATAATTATTATTAATTTAAAACTATTTAAAACTAATTATAATGCTAGAAAATACAAATTAAGCTAAGAAAATTATGGAAAAATACTTTTTAAGCTATTTATATTTATCTAAACTTAAGAAAAATGAAAACTTATTTTTTTGAAGCTTTTCTTAATTATTTGCAATTAAAGCTATTTAAAAAGTGCTAAAAAACTAATTTAAATTAAGAAAAATAGCAAATGAACTTGGAAAAATCTGAAAATTGCAGGAAAAGTCTAAAATGATATTAGGAAGCTAGGAAAAATAGAAAAACAGGTGCATGTGTGGAGGAATAAGCAACTGATGAGCAAGTGCTTATTGTGATAAGCACTTAAATAAGCAAAATGGACAAAACAAGCACCAAATTGAAGCACAGGCTAGAATAAGCTAAGAAAGACCAAATGAAACCAGATTCAACAAACCATAACCACAGATTTGCAGTTATAACAGATTTGATGTTATGAGATTCAAGCCAAAAACAGTTAAAGGGGGGCAACTGTAAGCTAGAAAATAAGCACCTAAATAAGCTAGAAACATGAAAACAGGAATTGGAACTTGGAGAAGACCTAGGTGAGTATCTATAAGCCAAAAATTAGCTCAACACAAGCTCTCATGAGCTTATCTGTGTGAGCTCGCAAATCTGATAAAACTCGCAGGCCTAATGCCCTGCACAGGGGACTGAGCACCATTAGGACAGCTTATCTGGGGCTTATAAAAATTTCACAAAATTAAGCAAAAATAACAACAAGAAACTAGACCAGCATGAGATTTCAAAACATCAAGTTTCATTTGCATTGGTTCAGAATTGAGCCCAAGAAAAATCACCCTATTAGGGCCAAAACTGAGTTTCAATATTTTGACTTTTGATTAAAAATGGAAAGTTGACTTTCTTGAGTTTTGATCTGGATTTAAGGACTGATAATGATGTTTAAAGATGGAATGAAGTTAACAAAAACTTTGTTTATGGAATTTGAGCACAAAACAAGGGTCTGCTCATTATAAATCTCAACAGTGAAGGATTTTGACAGGTTCTCATACAATTTTGACTTATGGAGTTTTGCAAGCACAAACTAAAATAGAAATGAGTTAACTAGAGCTAATGAAACTTAAAACAACAAAAGGAGAACACTGCACACACCTCTATTACAGAAAAACCAATAGAGCCAAACACCCTTACATATAACTGTTTTGATGATTCTCAAAGTAAAACACAGATTAAGACATTGGTATGGATCACAGACTTTGAATTATCACTTAATAAGACTATTTAAGCACTAAACAACAACAATAACATCATTGAACTGAGAAATTATAATTATGCTAAGAAAACTGTCAAAATGAGATTTTTTTACTAACTACCAATTAAGAAGAACAAGTAACTGGTTTAAAGACTTAATTATACTCAACTATGACTGATAAGCATGGAAACACAAGGATTCAAGCTAATTAATAACTCAACAGTGAAATGCCAAATTGAGTAAAAAAACTTACAAGATGAGTTTCTAAGTAAAAGATGAGAACCAAGGTCTGAAACAAGATCCTATAGCTTACCAATAAGCTCTAAACCAACAAGATTTCCAAAATCAACACTGCTTCAATGTCTTGATCATCATTCCCATGATTTTTTATTTTTTCACTAATTTCTTGGAATTTTTGAGAATTTTTGAGTTTTATACTAAATCAATTATAATGTATCTAATAGCTTTAATAAGCTATTTAGGAGCTTACTTGGACTTATTCAATCCTTGATAACAACTAGCAACAACATTCGACACTTCATGAAATTTTTGGATAATGAAAATTTGCATAAACTAAGATAGGACCTCAAACTTGAAATTGATGATCTCAAAAGTTTTATTTTACACTGGAAACATGAAATACAAGGTTCAAAAGCTATAAAATACACGGAATTCAATTTAACTAAAACGACATTAAACTAAACTAAAACTACACTACTTGCTTGATACAACGTTTCTTCTCACTCCTTTATAGACTTTTTAGACTCCCTTGATATCTCTGATTCTACCCCACTTCATCTTCAGCCATTGGATTGGCCAAAATTATCAGAACCGTCCAAGTGGATTTTTTTTGTCTATTTTTCTCTTTAGCAGGTTTAAAACATTAATGGGTTTTGGGTGTTATTGGAAGTGGAGGGGTCAAGGGGAATGGATAAGTGAGGAGGGGGGTTGAAAATGTTGGAAAACCATGTCCGTTTTGAGTTTAGGTGGAGAGGAGGTGCACAGTGTTGGCGGTCACTGGTTTGACTTATGTTGACCGAAGGCTTAATATTAAAAAGGGTCAGGTCATGTGGAGATTGGGCTAGGGTTTGGGTTAGCTGGATTGGATTTGGGCCTTGGATTGAAATAGGATCCGTTTGGTTTAGTATTATTAGTAAGGACCAAAAGTGCAAATCTGCCAAAACTCAAGGACTGAAAATGAACTTTTCCAATGCTCTCACAAGGACCAAACATGACAATCATTTATAGAACAAGGTCCCTTTTTTCATAAAATCCATTTTAAAACATCCAAGGACTACTTTTGCAATTTTTTCAAAGTTTAAGGACCTTTCTTGCCAATTGACCAAAGAATCATTCAAGGACCATTTTTAACAACTTAGAATATTTCAGGGACCTTGAATGATAAAACTTCACATTTTTGAATTTCGTGGACTAGATTTGACAAATTTTAAAACTGGGGACTAAAACGCCAATTTTGCAAACTTTATACATTTTTCATCCGATTTTGATATTTTGCAATTAAAACTCATAAAACACTCGATTTGTGATATTTTGATCATTTTGATGTGTTTCGAAAGTGTTTTGATGTTTTGCAAGCCTATACAAGACAAAAATGATGAGTATTTAGACACTCATCAATTCATACTAATTTTGATGAGCTTACTGATATGGCTTCTGAGCATATCAGCTTGGAACCCGGTCTCAACCGTTTAAACTTCCCTCAAACCCCATCATCACCGACAAAACCCCCACTTACACGCGTCCAACAAATGGAAAGACTATTTGCTCTTTCTCGTTCAGTGACGATATTGATGAACGTGCTCCAGGTGTATCCGATGTTTCCGCTTCTCAACGGATACTACTCTTATACCCGATACACTGCTACAACAACTAATCCGTTGAAGAAGCACCACCGCTTGACTCTGCAAAAGCAAGTTGAACAAACCGCATCCAACGACGCCGGCACGATGATGTTCTTAATGAAGTACCCCTACCCGCATATTTTGATCTAAATGCATTCTTTAACCCGTTTGCCAATGAAACTGCTGCACCAGATGTCGCGGAATCATCCACAAGCCATTTGAATCCTCAAAATCTGCACAATGTATACCAACATCAACCCTCTATACATCGTTGGACAAAAGACCATCCTCTAGAGAATATTATTGGCAACCCGAATCAACCGGTCCGTTACGAGACAACGCCTTCACACGAGATGGTGAACATTGCATTTATGCACTCATCTTTGTCAATCTCGAGCCTAAAAACATTAAAGACGCAATGACAAAAGACAACCGGATTGAATCCATGCAAGAAGAACTCAACCAATTCAAACGTCTTGAAGTATGGGAATTGGTTGAAAGACCAACAGGGTCTACGCCATTGGTCTCAAATGGATTTGGAAGAACAAATTGATGCCAAGAGAACGTAATTAGAAACAAGTCACGCCTCGGTGGCTAAGGGTTATCGGCAGTGAAGAGGGTATTGACTTTGAAGAATCATTCGCCCGGTTGCTCGTCTTGAGGTCGTTCGATATTTCGCGCGGCTCATATGAATATAACGGTCTTTCGGATGGAAGTTAAACTGCTTTTCAATGGTCAACCGAAAGAAATGGTTTATGTCACCGCCGGAAGGATTCATTGATCCCGGCCGAACCATGTCTACAAACCAACAAAGCTCTATGCAGACTCAAACAAGCTCCTCCAGCGTGGTACGATAAGTTATCATCCTTTCTCATTGCCAATAATTTTACCAAAGGTTCGGTCAACCCAACTCTCTTCATACAATATCACGGGACACATATCTTAATTGTTCAAATTTACGTGGATGACATCATTTTTGGGTCAACACATAAAAAGTATTCAATCGCTTTTGCAAAACTAATGAAGAAACATTTTGAAATGTCCATGATGGGTGAACTCAACGCTCTTTCTAGGACTGCAAGTTCATCAATCACCCCGTGGTATTTTCTTGAGTCACTCCAAATATGCCCTTGAAATTCTTAACAAATTTGGAATGCAAACCTGTGACACCTATGCCACACCAATGGCTCATACCAAGAAGTTAGACGCCGATTTACATGGGAAATTGGTAGACCCTACCAAATCTTGTAGTATAATTGGGTCTCTCATGTATCTAACAAGCTCCGACATTGTTTTTGCCATATCTCTGCTCCCGTATCGAGAGACCAATCAAACCCACCTCTTGAGGCTAAAAGAATCCTCCGATACATCAAGGGAACCATTAATTTGGGGATCCGTATCCGGGATTCTGGTTTTGAACTAATAGCTTTTTCAGACGACCAAGCAGATGCTTAGATTCACGGAAAAGTACTTCATGAGCGTTACAATTTCTTGGTGATAAACTGGTGTCATGGCAATCGAAGAAGCAGGATTGTACATCGCTGTCCTCAACCGAAGTAGAATATGTAGCCATGCCGGCGTGTTGTGCTCAAGTCATTTGGATGAGAACACAACTCAAAGACTATGGCTACGTATTTGACAGAATCCCGATGTACTGCAACAATCGGAGTGCTATTGCCATCTCGTGCAACTCTGTTCAACACTCGAAATCAAAGCACATCGATCTTCGATATCATTTCATCAAGGAGCACGGGAACAGGTAACAGTTGAATTATACTTAGTGGACTGTGCGAATACCAATTGGCATATCTTCTCACCAAAGCCTTAGCTCCCGCTAGGTTTAATGAGTTGGTCCACCGGATTGGTATGCGGTGTTTGACTCAAGAGGAACCGGATGAACTCTTAAAACATTCTTAAAAACCAGTCAAACACCAAAACCCCTTTTGTAAATATTTTTCAAAAACAAAATACAAAATTATAAAATCAGTTAAAACAACAAAAATATTCTTCTATCTATATTTCTCTTAACATGTCAAGTACAAATCTTCTGTCAACACTCAAATCTATCAAAATTCAGATTTTTTTAGATCAAGTGTTGAGGGGGAGAAAGCAAATATTTTTCGGTTTCATAAAACCTTGTACTTGCATGTTACTTTATCCCAGTTGTTTCTTTAATAATGGTTGTCACATTTTTTGGTTTACTGACACTCCTCGGACTAAAATTTATAACCTTTCATTATTTCTTAAGTCGAGGGGGAGTGTTGTCAATTTTCTTTCCAAAATATCACTCGTTTGGTAACCAAAATGGAAGTTAAAGGTATTGGATGTAAATGGCAAAGGTGGAAGGACTGAAAGTGTCAAAAGCTCAAAGTTATTTTTAATAAAACTTCCACCTAACTCATTTATTCACCACATTTAATACTTCACCTACTAAATCCTAAGCCTATAATTCGAGCTTCAAATCCGTGTTTTGGATCATCATTTTGTAAGTGGTTTTGTGTTCTTAACATGATTACAAACAAGGGTTTTAAACCGTTTCTAAATCCAACGGTTAAATTTCCATTTAAGAGTGATCTTGTGTTCTACGAATAAGCGTATGAACACATAATCAATGGTGTGTGTTTGTGGTTAATATGATAGTGTCAAAATGTTTAATTAATTACTTTGAAACCATTTCCATCATCAAAACGCACCCAGAAACACGAATTGATTGAGTTTGAAAAATTAGGGTTTATGCGTGAATTGGGTATTTTCTTGTGTGAATATTTCTGGTTATTTAGATGCTTATAAGGTGTTGTTTATGTGATGAATTGACCATATCCATGTTTAGAACTTGCCCAGAAACATCAAATGTGAAAGAATTGAATTATAGGGTTTTAGTTCATACGAATTGAGTGTTTTTTGATTCACTTAGAGTTTGATGTTAAAACTTGGATAAAACAACTCAATAGGCTTCCTAGACATCCCGGAATCATTTTGGTGAAATTTCCATGGCTAGATTACTTACTCGTAAAAATTGAGCCTTAGGGTTTAGGTTTATGCACAAGCTTTTTACGCTTAACTGTTTATATGAGTATTCATGATTTGATCTGAAATTAATTGAATGTATGTGTTAATATTGGTGATATGATGAACTTATTTCAGGTATTCTACGCGTGAAAATTCAGAATCAAGGTTACTTGCAATCTACGCATAAGGATCACCTTACGCGTAGCATGTTATGCGTAAGAGAAATCTTACGCGTAAGGTTCTACAATGGGGACTACGCGTATCCCCGTGAAGGATATGCGTAACAAAGTGACCTCTACACATAAGGTTGACTCTACGAGTAAGCCTGCGCGTAAGGTTCCATAGACGCTTACGCGTAAGCTCTACGCATAAGGTCCTCTTTTCCTACGCGTAAGTCAAGAACCTACGCATAAGCTTATGTTTACGCGTATAACACTCCTATTTACGCATAAGCTTGCCATTTCTACGCCTAATCCTAGTTTTAACCTTAATTATGAATTGTTATGCGTACAAACTTGTAAATAAATAAATCATAATGCCACGAAACCAATAATGTCACTAATAAGCTTAAACGTTTAACATGTTGTGAAAAATAAGTGAAAACATGGACTTTAAAACTTAAAGCTAATCAACTCACGAAACTTATCACGACGTCATTGGACTATTGGACAAACAAGTGACATTGGACTCGTAACAATCATCGACATATCACATTCAATAATTAGACAATAAAACCATCTGTTGACTAACATAATGTCTTTCGATATGTTGGTTCTTTTGGCTAAATATCTTTCAGATCACGACATGGACGCTCAAATGCAGAATGTGGAAGCACCAAATGTTCTCACCGTTGAAGATATCTTCCCTCATGGCTATCCGATGAAGATTGGAAAGAACAACCTTCGTGTTGATTTTGATACTCTCACATGCTCTGAATCTTCTTGCTTAATTTCTGTGGATATTCTGAAGAATCATCCTTATCAAAACATGCTCACCAATTCTTCTACAGTGCATGAGATCTATATTCACCAGTTCTAGAATACAATGCAAAAGATCAAAGGACAAAATGTGGCGGTGGACGCCAATGACAAACAAGCCATCATCACACCTGCAGACTTAAGGGCTATTCTTCTCATCCCTGTCATCGAACCAACTGAATACAATGCCGCACCAACTGAAGAGACCGTTCGGCAATTCATGATCAACATTGGTTATGACGAAGCTACAGGAGTAATCACAAAGCATTCATACGTGGATCTTAAGAATATTCCTCAACCGTGGAGAACTCTCTACATCATCATCACCAAATCTGTTTCTGGACGTGACAGTGGTTATGAGCATCCCAAGCTCATGGAACTGCAGATCTTATGGGCTTTGGTCAATATGAAACACATTGAAGTTGAAGCTCTGATATAGGACGACATGATGTCATTCCTCAAAAGGCTTGGCTCCAAAATCCCATATATCAGATATACCAAATTGTTGATCCAAAGAGCTCTTGAGTATAATCCTGATATCCCCAAGAGACTCAATGACCCCAACAATCACGATATGTTGTATAAACCTACACTCACAGTCAGATTTAAGGAATCGACAACAAAGAAACAAGGTGCAGTGTTGCCAGATTACCTTCTAACTGATGAAGTCAAACAACTTTACTCATACAAAAGGTATCTGGTAGCGGTTGATGAAGGCAAAGTAGGCTTTCTTGATGACAAGTCCTCTGGTACACCTACTAGGAAAACCGGGGAGGCAGGAAGTGTTACAAGCACCGAGAGTCAAAGAAAGTTCCCAAGAGGAAACCTCAACTCAAAAGGAAAGTTCCCTCTAAGGAAGTCGTTCCTATTCCGATTCCCAAGCTCTCAACCGCAACGAAAAGCTACTTGGATGAAAGCTCGAGGATATCTGAATCGCACGAAGAGGTCACCTACTCAAATTGCAATTGATGACACTCCAACAGTAGCTAAGCCTTCCGTCCAATAGCCGATAAAGGAAAAGGAAAACTCCATGTGCTTGAGCATGATACGGAAAGCTCTGAAGAAGAACCATTTGATGAGGAAAGAGAATATCAAAAGAAGTTGAAGAACCTCAGACTCAAACATCTTGCCGATGAATTCGTAAAAGCACAAACTCGTGGCCCCGGAGGGTCAAGTGGTGGAACTCAAGCCACACCAGTTTCCGATGCGGTTAATCAACCCATAAGGAAACCGGTACCACCATCACCCCGAACAACAACAAAGGCAGACGAGGATTCTATCGACTTTGACATAGAGGAACCTAAAAGGAAAAGTCCGAGAAAGAAAAGATCGATGAAGAGGTCAGTCAAGCCAAAGCCGAGGAAGAGGCCAAGATTCAGCCGTGAAGAAAAGGCTAAGACTGCAAAGGATGACAAGGTTGAATATGATGATTTTCTTCTAGATAGTCCAGCACGTTCCAAAGAACAAACCTCTGAACCTCCAAAGGATCCAGAATCACCTCACGACTCTTCATCATCAGATTTATCCTCTCACTCTTCACACCACCATCCAGAAGATCAACCAAATCCACATCCAAATCTGTGAAGAAGCCAACAGACTCTTGGATATCTCGAGCAAAGACAAGGATCGTTAAAGCTGTCAAGCAGGTCCGGAAGAAAGACGTGCTTTACAAAAAGCTGAATTTTCTCGCTGAACAGGTCCAGTATCTTCATGACGAGAATGACAAGATGTCAGCTGAAAGGGAGTACGTCCAGAAGTTCATACAACGTGATTTTCAAGGGGAAATGAACGAAATGATTACGGGCTATACTCACAAGTTCCTACTCGACACTGTTCCTAAAGTCACAAGGGAGTTATATTCCAAACTACTTACTCCAAATATCGTTGCATTGGTCAAACACACAATGGCCAAAGAACCTGATCTTTCTAAAGCTGAGTTACTTACTAAATTAGTAATGCAAATATCAAAAAGAGCTGGAACCTTTACCTCGGATGAAGCTAAATTTTTTGAGACTCTATTAGACTATCAACTCAAGTCTTCATGTAAAGAATCAGCAAGTCAACCAAAACGACCAAGAGATGATGAGGATAAGGACAAGGACTCTGCACCTAAACGTCCAAAGAAGTCTGGTGAATCTTCTTCCATGCCACCTCCACCCCAAAGGACTCCATCTCAAAAACGATCTCCTCCACGCTCTTCTACTGACAAACCTCAGACTCGAGTTACCACCCAGACAGAGAAAACCGGTGATCACTTTGAGTATACTGGTGGTGACGATGAGAAGTCCACGAGCCCCAACAACAACCCACCTCTCCCGCTTCAACAAAGAAACCATCATCCTCATCAAAGCCAAGGAAGAAGAAGAAGTCTCCTAAGGCTGATGTCGTCTCATGGCTAGACGAAGATGACACCGAGTTTGAATGGTTCTCTACACTTGTTGATGCTACTCCCGCTTACTTCGATGATCCGATATGGTAGAAGGTCGTACGTTGGAGCATGCTAAGTTACTGCAAGAAAAGTTCCGTTTGAAGAAGATGATGAAATCAGAGTTGAAACGAATCAAGAATGAAGCATTTCAACTACTCAAAGACAGCTCGGAAAGTGCTATTGAAGTTGAATATCACCTTGAAAATATAGCACGAGCCATGTCTAATAACATTGATTGGCTCAACCCCTCAAGCAAACATCGACTTCACCGTAAGATACAACCCTCCATACTACACCGACTGGTCTAAACCTCTACCGACGATTGGCCAACCAGATCAACCTAAGATTCCATTCCGCTACTTCTTCAACAAAGACTTGGAATTTCTTCTACACGGTAGCGATAGTTCAAAGAAATATGCTACATCACTTACACTTCCATTCCTGCACCATATACTCAAACTGAATAGCCATCGAAGAAAAGGCTACCCACATGTTTTCCAACAGCGTGGAACGGTATGACATTGATGCAATGTACGGATTCACCATTGGCCGAACGGCGACGAATCTACTACAACAGCTGCCAGGTTCGAAAATCTCAACATGAAGTGTACAGTGATAAAGGGATCGTTGTTGTTAAGCATGTCACCCTTTCGTCTAAATGGGATTACACCTTTCTCAAGACTATCGTGGTCAAAAGACAAGACGAAAGGGACTATGAATTCTATGAAGCGGACTTTCAGAACTTGTCTCTCAACGACATTGAAGATCTGTATCTTGCCAAGGTACAGGGAAGAATGCGACAATTCTCGACTGAAATTCAACGTGAATACATCAAGTCCTTGCTCATCTTCATCGGAAGCATAGTGATCCAGGAACGTGTAGAAGATTTACAACTTCTTTGTTGAATCAGACGACTCGTGTCAACTTCACCGACCTCGACTAGAACTTCCCCGACATCAACCAGCTTCCACAATACACTCTCGTCAGAAACCATTGGAGTAGTTTACCGTAGTGAACTACAACGCATAGCTATGATGGCATGTAGAGATCTTCACAAATTTGGGGATCACACATTGAAGAAGGTCAGGGACGGGTTGGCTTATAGGTTGAAAGCGATACATGAACGCATTGGGTCTCCAAAGCGATGGAATTCTCAGGATAGAAGGGATGTTAAGAGGATCATCACTAGGATCGATGAAAGGTTGTATAGAAGGGACCGAGTTCAGAACTCGGAGAGCTTCATAGGTGGTCGTCCTAGGATTACTCTCACAGGCTATCAACGCATCGATGCATTCCCCGAAAGATTGATGGACTACCGGTACCCTTTAAACTGTTTCTATTTCATATTAATTTGGATGTGTGATTTTTTAATGACAATGGTTTGTGCACACATAACAGTGTACAACCCGTACTTGTAATGAAAGGACCCTGTGGTACGCTTCAGTGCCACAATCCTTATAAAAGGAGCGAAAGCTTCTTATTTTTGAGTAAAACTTATCAAAACTTTCTTTTTTCAAAGTTTTGCTCAAAAGAACAAGTACTTCCCTTTATGATTTTCAAAACCTCAAAAGTCTATATCACTTGTTGAGGGGAAGTATTTGATCAAAAACTTTGTTCACAAATTGTTCTTCGTGTAATCTTCCCACAAAACTCAAAATGGTCATATTTATTCTCAACATTTCATCAAAAATAACATTTATATGCCATTTTTGAGGGGGAGAAAAATTATGTGATAAGAAATATGTTGTGTTTTGCTATTGAATCCTCATGTGAAAAGACTTCAACCCATGAATTGACGAGATCTGAACAGTCATACATTGAAACGATTTGTCTTCCAAGACTTATCCAAGTAAATTGTACCCATTCGAGAAGCTCTTAATAGACATGAACTTTGACGGGTTTGACAACCTCTAGGGGTTGTCCACAACTTCAAGATAGTTATTAGAGCTAGTTGTCACCTAAAAGCTGACAATGTATCTCTTTAACTATGCAACGTAATCGTGTCTCGCAAGGAATTGTCTATCTTGAGTTGATCAATTCAAAAGTGCGCTCTTTCCTCCTTTGTGCGATTTCCGTCAAAATTCTTAAGCACATGTGGAGGGGGAGTATTTCTGAAGATATAAAACTCTCGAAGTGTTCAAACATGTTTTTCATTTACAAACACTTTGGGAGATTTTCAAGAAAATGGTTTTTATGGCAACATAGGTTAGTCATGGAGTTATAAGGTGACTAAGGTTAGGAATAACCGTCCTATGATCCGCCAGAGCCGGAAGGATCTACCTAAGGATACCACCAATAGTTAGAATTAGACGTCCTTAGGTGTGATCATAAATTAAAAAAAAAAAAGGAGAAAATGAGAATCGGAGAAAGAAGGAGTTGAAGAATTAAAAAGAAAAGCAAAGAAAAGGGTGAAAAGAAATAGCCCTCCAGATTATTCAACTTAGGGCAGACACCGGGTTCAATTCATATGCTACTGGTTGTCACATGATGACACCGTTATTGAAGATCAAAGTCGTCATGGACCCAGTGGCGCATGCACTAAACCTTCTTAGCCACTCAATTTTCTCTCAACAGAAGCTTGTTTCATTCTCACAGGGAACCCTACGTAAACTATCGGCTTTCTCTTAGAGATTGCCGGTATTGAAGAAGGAGACCCTCACCCTAGTCTCCGCCGGAAAACCAAAACGCCTTATTGAGTCTAGAGCCACGAGATTCATCAAAAGATCTCATAGGTACACTTGACATTTCATCACTTGTCGTTCAACAATAAGAACAACAACAAGAGTGGTACGTTATCGGGTCCTACACAGATCCTAGCAATCTGTCGAGAACATTTATGAGAGGTTCACAATCGTGATCCTCAGTGATTGAATGGAAACTCCTGCCAGGGTCATCATCAAACAGCCCTGACAGCAGGTCACTTCGGTAACTCCCCATGGATTACGCTTAGTGTGTCTCAAACGGTCTACATTCGTGAGGTGATGCTTCGGTGTACCTCAGCGACTCATCTGAACTGTAGGTGTACCTCGGTACATCGCGTTATCTCACTGTGGGACTCCGGGTCAGAATGACCTTTTGAGAATTAGAGTTGTGTTTTCACGCTATGCTGTTAACACTCCCTCGTTCAAACTTGTAAGTGCCGGAATCCGCTTATTACTAACCTTTCTTATTTTTCTTTCTTATGGAAGCTCAAGGCCGGACTGATCGTCATGATTCTTCACATGCTTATACCAACAACATCACTAATGGAAGTTCTATCAAAAGGCAACACAAAATTCTGAATGATTATTCGTCAAGTCAAAGAATCTACAAAGTTAAAGACTAAGAGAACTTCATCAAGATCTTGTAATCCAAACGTTAAAGAGCGTGTGAGCATGTTGAAGAAAGACGTGGAACACCGAGCAACGGTGAATTCGACGAGACAACAACAACATACTATCACTACCATCACAAATAACAAAGATTAAAGAACAAAGAAAATGATGACGTCAAAGCAGAACTTTTCAAAGGAAACAATTTCTCTACACTGGGGAGATTGTTCGAATCAAGAAAATTCTTCTCACAAGAAAGAAGAATGTCAGAAGACGTCAAAGCTACTATTACATCAACACCTTCACCGTTCACATTATCAGTCACTAACACTTAGGGGGAGATTGTTGGAATCACTCCTAATCTAGAATTCAAGTGTTAGTAATTAATATGTAATAGTTGGCTTAATATGGCTTTTATGTTAGTTATCATGCCAAGGCTTATGTAGAAAGCCCATGAGCCTTGGCCCAAGTCCAATAAGGGAAGGAAGGGACTAGGAGTGTTGCCCTAGCTCCCTCTCCTATAAATACCTTTGTAATACCCTCACTTGAGAGTTGGTTGTTCAATTCACTCTTTCACTCCTACGCATAACTCTTCATTTATCTTATACGTGTGTGTGTGTGTGATTGTTCATCCGATCTCTTCTTCTCTATTTCTTATATTGATGCTTGTGTTACTAATATGGTGACCTAACAGTGGTATGGATTAAAATGGAATTGAAAGATATGTTTTGTGCTTTCGAGCATTTTTAAGGAAGGAGGGACTCGCTACGGGTCTTTGTCTTACAGCTATTACACAGTTATACACATACTACAGTACCGAGTCAAAGTAGCATCTTTGTTTTATTGATGCACGTTTTACTGACCAGGTCGTAATATTTATAGTGTCTCGCTATACCTATGGTCTACCCTAATGCACTAACGGGCAGTGTACCCCGGTCGTGTGTTGTGTAGTAAATGGTAAAGCCGAGGTCGTTCCAAGAGCTATGTGTGTCGGATAATTACTAAGTCTAATTGTCACAGAATATTAATGGTTTGAAAGGGTTTTAATTAATTAAACTACTAATGCAGAATATAAAAGCAAATAAATGGTAGAAGGGAAATCAATAGAGGAATAGTGGTGCTAACCTAGTTAATCCTCCTAACTAGTTATGTCTACATCTACCTACTTCCAATTACTTCAGGTGGGGTCAAATTCGAGAGGACAACATTTGGTCAATTCGCCCTAACCTATCAGCAAAGATGCCACCACAGAGAAATCAAAGCACCGTCATAAGTCCTGTTGTTCCCTGTCCCCTAAGCTGAGTCATTAAGTACCGCTACATGCTAGATTCTAAATAGTGAGTTCCCGGCTGTTAGGAACTTAGACACTACACCCCCAATTCTTAAGTTCATCCAAATGATAGGTGATCAGTTGGTCAAATCGCACAAGTAGAAAGGGTCGTCAGTTGGTCATATCTTACCCGTCCCGTCTTAGTCCGCTCACCTAGGGTCAGTTGGTCATATCTCCTAGGCAATTGGCCTCTATCGCCATTTAAAACTATCGAACCAGGGGTGACTACCAAAGAACTATGCATGCATACACTTAGAAATAATTATACGGAAGTAAAGTTAAACGTTAACAACACAATTAAGGAATCATAACTAGGCTAGCACCAAAGGGTGCTTAGCCGCTCATATTAATCATGCACATCAATTCAATATTCAAAGGTACGAAATACATGAATTAAAAGTAAAAGAAATAATAAACGCTAAAGCTTATCGTAATGGTGTGACTTCTCCCTTGGAAACAGCTCCGTATGCTTCCCTAGACCTCCCTTGAGCTTTTTCCCACGTTCTCAGAGTGTTGTGTGTGGAATGGGATGCTTTGAAATGCTGGAATTCGTGGGGTATTTATAGGCCAGGTCTGGGTTACGGCGTAACCAAAAGATAAGTTACGCCGTAACCTTCTATTTCTTCGTAAATGCACTAGATCTGCTAGTTACGGCGTAACCTTATAAGTGGTTACACCGTAGTCTTCAATAAACATGGTTACGTCGTAGTGATGCATGAGTTACGGCTAAGTATCAGCGGCGTGGAACCTCTTTTGACCTAATGGAGTTACGTCGTAACCTTTGGAAGGAGTTACACCGTAACCTCTTGATAAGTTGGACTTCTGGGTCACGCAATAGTTACGACGTAATGTGAGAGATGAGTTTTACTAACTTCTTCAAAATAATCATACTGTGATAAATCCTTAGTAACGTTTCCATTTCCGTGTCTCTTTAGCTCCAATGCTCGCAATTTACCTGAAGTGTAAAACAATGGAAAACAAGCGTAAATCCATATAAATGATATAAATAACGAGCATTAACGAGAGAAATTGACACTTAATATTCAGGACTATTTGATGTTATCAAATATCCCCCACTTGAACTCTACTTGCCCTCAAGTAGACCTTATTAGATAGATTCCTAAAAGATATCTTCCAAAACCTGGAAAATATGAGTTTAAAAATCCCTTATGCTAGAATAAAACAAAGCCGAACACCTCACGAAAGGGGAACAAACACTCAGATCACTCAACTATTCTAAGTGTCAATTTCGGGGTGATCACTCACACAGTCATAGCATGTATTCTATCATAAGCTTGGCGGTTACACAAATCTCCACCACTAGAGTTAAGGGCCAAACAATTCTCGAAGGCAATATGGGTAGACACGACAAAGGTTAAGGGGTGACTCGTAATTACTAACATTTCACGGCTAAGTGGACAAAATCAATGATACATGACCAAATCCATGGCCAAGACACCAAAGATTGCTCGCTGCATCACCTAGACACGATTCATGACTAAAGGGTAGGATAAGACATGGGATATATAATTGGTGTAAAATGAAAAACAAGCAGGTAGTCTATATCTATAACTAAGTCATCACCACTTAACGTCCGCCCAAAGTTCAAGCTTAGAAGTCTAGATACCGGATCATGAAATGTAAGGTAGATGTGTCATTAGAGGACGTCGTGATGGGCACACTACCTTTTCTTCTTCAGTTGGTATAACTCCAACTCCAATCTTCAAATGTGACCGAGGTGGCCTCCTCGACACTAAACAATAAAGCTCATACTATTGTGCTTATAACATCGCACTTTACAAAATCATAACTCAATCAACTATTTTTATTTTATTTTTTTTTTCGACTTTTTTTTTCTGAACATAACATGATAACATAACATCCCCCACTTGAGATGAATAATGGGAATTCGGGGGGTCTTCAATGATCTTCATAATTGTTGTCGATGAAAGCGTGATTTCCAAACCTTTCCACTCGAACCTTGAACTTAGGCAAATGATGACTTCCCAATTACAAATAAAGACTACAAGGTAGGCTAAGGTGTAAGGGTGTAACGAAACAATATATTGGGGTGACAAAATGAAAGGAATGGCTCAGAAGGGTGTATCTAGGGGTATCTTGCACTAAAGGGGAGTGTAACAAAAGGGTTTCACATGGGGGTCGAAAAGTCGAGGTGACTAATTGATAGACTCACAATGGTAGGCTGTTTGGGTGATAATCCTATATTATTTCCTTCTAAAACTGGAAAGTCCAAATACATCGAGCTAACTCAACATACCTCGTCTATGGTCTCGAAATGATGCAAAGGCCAAGTTCTAAAGTTTACAAGCTACCGGCACACTCATAATTTGGTGGATTTGGGGTAAAATATTGGAAACGGATAAGCCTAATCTCACCATGTAATATCAAGGGTTGTATGTGCTCGGCTAAGGTCTAATCTAGTTAGGTTCGGAAAAACATGTCAAAATTTTAAAAATGGCATAATTTTTCAAAATAAACTAGAAAAATGAGGGCGAAATAAAGTTCAAGAGATAATTCTACTCCCGTCCCCCCACTTGAATTGTACAAAGTCCCTTTTGTACTAGGCATTAAAATAAAGGTGAAGAGAAAGGTAGAATTAGAGCGAGAACTTCCTTGAAATTTGCTCCAAAGAGAAGAAGGCCCACGAGAAAGGATCGTGCCTTCGTTTAAGCGTCATGAAAAAACTTCAACCCCTGAAATCACAATACCGACAAGCATAATTCTAAAAAGAAAAAATAAAATGAAAAAAAAACTAACTTACTTTCGTAGGAATCACGGTTTTATTTAGCGAATGCAAAAAGCCTTTTAAACCACTTGGTGTCCCAAGTGGACGAGTGAAGTCTCGTGAGGGTTTACAGGAAACACACCCACAAAGTTCATTTAAAAACTAATACGAGGTTACTGTGTTTTAAAATGAAAGAATTAAAGCAGAGGAGAGTTACGTCGTAACTCCTATGAGAGAGTTACGCCGTAACTGGCAAAACCTGGTATGAGCTGTGAAGCGAATAGTTACGGCGTAACCACTGAGATGGTATTACGCCGTAATTGGTAATGCGTCAAGAATTCTGCTGCTAAAATGTTGGTTACGGCGTAATCACCAAGATGAGTTACGTCGTAACTCTATTCAGATCAGCAACTGCAGCAGTAACTACTTCATTGTCTCCTGCAAAAATGGTTAGAAAACACAAAACCCAAGGTAATAAAAACAAAAGAAAGGGATAATTTGGGTTGTCTCCCGAAAGAGCACTTTTCTTTATTAACGAGTCTTTAAGTTAGACTCAGAGCCGCGGGGCTCCTATGGGGGTCTTAGAACTTTCCCTACTTCCATCATTCGTTGGTGTTCATTCATCAAATTATCAAGCCCTTTTTTTCTCGTAGAATTATTGAGCCCAAATGTTCCCAACTTATGTGAAAGCCATTTATCACATGATTCTCCATGGTCATCATCTTCAGTAATGCTGATGTTTGATCTTGTTCCGCCTATGATGTCAGTGATATGGTTGCATCCATACTGCTTGATCAGTTCCTTAATCAATTTCGAGCTTCTAAGTTTTAATTTGTACCAATCTTCCAATGCTAATTTAACATCATGTTTCTCTCCCTTATGAGGGTAAATCCATTCATTAGCTTTTCTTTCATATTTTTGAGGACGAGTAAATGGTGGCCATGCCGATTTGCATTCTTTGGTTGACATCGAGTTGCAAAAATGTTTGTTAGGACTCAGAGTTTCCTCAATGCTATGAATAGTTTCATCCTTTTCGCTTACAATGATCAACACTTTCTTTACGATTATCAGTATTAGGCTTAAAGTGTATAGTGGGGTTTAGTGATTGAACATTATTAGAATGCTCGTTCATACTAAAAGTTATTCGTTCTATTTCGGTCCCCAAGGAAATTTGTTTTTCAAAAACCATAATTTGAGCTCTACAAGTGGCCAGAAAAGGTCTTCCAACAATCAAGTTGTAAGCCTCTCGCTTTCCCATGTCAATAACTACAAAATCGGTGGGGAATAAAAAATTTCCAATTTTCAAAAGCACATTGTTCACAATCCCCCTCGGTACAGCCTTAGAGGACTTCGCCATTTCAATCATAATAGTTGTTTCTTTTAAATTGGTAAGTTTGATTTTTTCAAATAAAGTAGTTGAGATAAGGTTAACCCCAACCCCTAAATCAGCTAATGCGGGAATCTTAATGTTACCAATATTGCAAGGGAGAGAAAACTTTCCCCGGTACTGCAGCTTCTCAGGAAGTTGGTTGGTAGGAACTCGTCGTCATCGTCCTTTATCATCCTCTCTTAGGTAGTTAATCCCGGAGAGATCATTAGTTATAGAGGGTGTGCATTGCTCCTTTTTTGCTTTATCCTGCGCAAATATGGCTGCAGGGAAGTGGCTTTAGCATTACTTGTTGCGAGGTTCTTAGTTAACTGCCCAATTTGTGTTTCGAGATTCTTAATTGCAACATCTTGGTTACGTAGGTTCATATTGGTGTCCTCCTTTACTTTGCCCATCCATTCCTTGAGCTTATCTTCCTTTTTGTCGATTCTTCAATGTGTCGGTGCATTATTTCTTCAAGGCTAGGTTTAGGAAGATTATTGTTGATTTTTGTGTAGAACCCAGGGGATTTTTCACGGTACCTAGGTCCGTAATTATTGTAGCTTTTGAAAGGGAATTCTTTTCCATAGTTTACTTCACCGATCCTTTTAACTTCTTCATTGGAGGAATATTCTTTAGAAGGACGAGCCCCATCTCGCTCCACTTGAATGAAATGCACATTTTCCTTGAGTTTCTTCATTTCTCTTCCAAGGCTTTCTAATTTGTTGTTTATTGCTGCAAGGCCCTCAATATCATTATTTTTACTACGGTTGCTTCCTCCATTGTGCCATTTGTGAGAGTGGTCTGCCATTTTTTGAATAGTTTCCAAAGCCATGGTGGGTGTCATACTAGGAATAGGTCCTTGAGAATCAATCAGTTGTCTTGAAGAGATGTTCAGTCCCTTGTAAAAGACGTTCACTTTTTGTTGGCTGTTAAGATCGTGAGTAGGGCATTTGTATAACAATTCGTTGTATCTTTCCCAAGCTTGGTACAATGTTTCATCACCCTCTTGCTTGAAGTTATGAATTTCTTCCATTTGCTTGGCCGTCTTTGATGGAGGACAATATCTCTGAATGAAATATTTTTTTAAGATAGGCCAAGTGTTGACAGTCCCTGCAGGTAATCGATCGACCCATCTTTTTCCAGCTCCGGTAAGAAATAGGGAATACTCGTAGCATTATAGCATCGTGTGAGACTCTGAGGATTTTGAATAGGCTGACAATGTACTCGACGTTGTCTACATGTTCATGGCGTCATCGCGATGCTTCCAGAGAGGGATTTGCGTAATTCCTTTATGAATTGAGGTTTGATTTGAATTGAGCATCTTCGCAATGGTGGCCTTACAATTCCCTGCCCTTGTTCATCTCTTGTCAATGCCAAATATTCCTCAAGAGTGAGGTTATCGATGTTAATGGCTTCCATGGTACCTGAAAACTTGAAATATGGTCGTGAGAAATGTTTAAAAATGAAATGAAAGACTTAATATTAATCCTAATATAGCTCCCCGGCGTGGCAAAAACTTGATGCGGTTTTACTGACTGTGTCTTAATATTTATAGTGTCTCGCTATACCTATGGTCTACCCTAATGGCAAGGCAATGTACCGATCGTGTGTAGTTTAGTAAATGGTAAAGCCGAGGTCGTCCCAAGAGCTATGTGTGTCGGATAATTACTAAGTCTAATTGTCCCAGAATATTAATGGTTTGATAGGGTTTTAATTAATTAAACTACTAATGCAGAATATAAAATCAAATAAATGGTAGAAGGAAAATCAATAGAGGAATAGTGGTGCTAACCTAGTTAATCCTCCTAACTAGTTATGTCTATGTCTACCTACTTCCAATTACTTCAGGTGGGGTCAAATTCGAGAGGACAACATTTGGTCAATTCGCCCTAACCTATCGGCAAAGATGCCACCACAGGAAATCAGCGCCGTCATAAGTCCTGTTTTTCCTGGTCCCCTAAGCCGAGTCATTAAGTACCGCTACATGCTAGATTCTAAATAGTGAGTGCCCGGCCGTTAGGAACTTAGACACTACACCCCTAATTCTTAAGTTCATCCAAACGATAGGTGATCGGTTGGTCAAATCGCACAAGTAGAAAGGGTCGTCAGTTGGTCATATCTTACCCTTCCGTCTCAGTCCGCTCACCTAGGGTCAGTTGGTCATATCTCCTAGGCAATTGGCCTCTATCGCCATTCAAAACTACCGAACCGGGGGTGACTACCAAAGAACTATGCATGCATACACTTAGAAATAATTGTACGAAGTAAAGGTAAACGTAAACAAAACAATTAAGGAATCATAACTAGGCTAGCACCAAAGGGGTGCTTAGCAGCTCATATTAATCATGCACATCAATTCAATATTCAAAGGTACGAAATACATGAATTAAAAGTAAAAGAAATAATAAACGCTAAAGCTTATCGTAATGGTGTGACTTCTCCCTTGGAAACAGCTCAGTATGCTTCCCTAGACCTCCCTTGAGCTTTTCCCACGTTCTCGAGTGTTGTGTATGGAATGGGATGCTTTGAAATCTGGAATTCGTGGGGTATTTATAGGCAGTGTTCTGGGTTACGGCGTAACCAAAAGATTAGTTACTACCTGTAACTTCTATTTCTCCGTAAATGCACTAGATCAGCTAGTTACGGCGTAACCTTATAAGTGGTTACGCCGTAGTCTTCAATAAACATGGTTACGTCGTAAGTGATGCAGTAGTTACGGCGTAAGTATAAGCGGTGTGGAACCTCTTTTGACCTAATGGAGTTACGTCGTAACCTTTGGAAGGAATTACGCCGTAACCTCTTGATAAGTTGGACTTTTGGGTCACGCAATAGTTACGGCGTAATGTGAGAGATGAGTTACGCCGTAACTTCTTCAGAATAAGCATACTGTGATTAATCCTTAGTAACGTTTCCATTTCCGCGTCTCTTTAGCTCCAATGCTCGCAATTTACCTGAAAGTGTAAAACAATGGAAAACAAGCGTAAATCCATATAAATGATATAAATAACGAGCATTAACGGGGGGAAATTGACACTTAATATTCAGGACTATTTGATGTTATCATTTATCATCTAGGATTGGCTTTAAAAAGTAGCGTTCGAACATTTTTAACCCAATCCTGCAGACGCGACAACTATTACACATACTACAGTACCAGGTCAAAGTAGCTTACAACCTAAGTTGTAGGTGGCATACCTATTGTATGTATCACAGGACCACGTCATTACCTATGTACATCAATGTACTCAATTAAATTTGATAACAAATATATAGGAAAAATAAAGCACGTTGACACAGGAAGCAAAGGTAATCTGGCATCATTTAGTGTTTATAATTGTAATGATAAAATAACAAACAAAGTTTCCATTAAACGAAGTATATATGACTATTAACATCAGCGTTACAAAGAAGGCTAGTCACATTTTAGATTTGGATTCGATATTCCAAAATCCGTCAGGAGTTGGAGGAAGTGCAAACCTGTATCGATGGCTAGAAAGTCCTCGACAATGGTCACAACGTAGGTTATGGTTTTTGTTGTCATCACCACCAGGAAGAAGAGCATCGTAGAATTTATTAGAATACTTGTATGCAATTCCTTTTAAATCAGCCCTTTCGGCTTTCTTACTAATTCAACATACTTAAAATTTTTACAGCATGGTTTTCATTATCATAGCTGTCAAAGGCCAAGTCTTTAGAAGTCGGGCAAGAAAAATGATGGATCTAATGTCGTATTAATTGTAAGCATTATAAAACATCTTACCTTTGTAGAGTAGTAATTCCCCACTTGCTTCTTTTCAACATTAAACCTGAGTACCTGACACCCTTTGCAATAATAGAATTGCAACCACCACACCAGATATTGTATGGCATCTCAAACCTAGAAATTATCCAAAGAAAATGGATATGGAGAACCTTTAATTCCTTACTTTGTGTTTCAGTTTTGTGATTTAACGTTACTATATAGTAAGGCAGTCAGTAATGTGATGGTAAGAACTAAGAAGATTACCTTATGACTAAGATACCCTGATCTATTTTTTTTGCTCTCTCCCGCAACGCATATTGCCCATTGAACTTGTTCAGACCACCTTGTAAAAGAATACAACCGTTTATGATAGCATCATGAAAAAGCCAGGTTGTAGGTATTAATGCACATGTAATTACGATGGAGACATGAAATACCTTTTTTGGCTCCCATTCTGGGGGGTAGTAGAAATTGTCTGCCCTCGCATCAGCAAGCGTCGAATGCAGAAAATAAAAAAGTATCACTATTCCACTCTTCAGAGGAACGCCAAAAAAATAATAATTCAGGTAGTATCATTATTCCACTACTTTACAGTTTACATCTAGTCGTGTGTTAATGCAGAATTATATCATTATTCCACTACTTTACAGTTTACATCTTTTTGCGATAAATTAACTTGAATGAAAAGTATCTCTAGTAAACTATCAAATGCATTTGTGAGTTTCATTCATCAAGCGTATCAGTATATATATTACGTTCACGATTCAAATATGAATACTATGAAAACGGATAGAGTTCATATTACCATCAACATGACCAAGTAAGCTTTTAGAGGCCAAAATACAAAATTGGAATTGTGGTTAAAATAATGACAATTGCTTATATTCAAAACAGGAATAACTTTAATATGTATTTAGCTTAATACATGGTATTTGAATTAAGCACTCGCTGTGTGGACCATGTCACCTAGTCTAATTAACTTGCAAGTTGCAACCAATCCTGTCTACCATGAGCACACAAAACATGATGAATTCACTACCAAAGAAGCATGGCATGTGAGCACCTTAAAAATTGTTGTTCTCAAATTTATTGTTGTAAATGTACCAACAACAGTATGAGGGGGCTGTCGAAAAGATATATGTAGTCCAGTAAAAGCGAGCAGATTTCATGGAACGTAACCAATTTGGCAAAATATGTCTTTACCATCAACATTTAGAAACATTTTGTTTTGCTAAAATAGGATATATGAGTTGTTCAATATGTTCATACGAATATTAAGTATATACAGAAAACTTACCAGCTGATTCCTCAGCATTTTGAACTTGATTATTGTCTTTTTCTTCACTATCCATAGCTTCATTTGTACGTTCATCCTCCTTATGTGCGACATCTGCAACAAAATCGAGTTTTACTAACCATGTCCTAAAGGTTTAATAAAGGTAAAACATAACAATCTAATAGCTCCAGCCCCAATGGTTGACACGTAGAGTATTATGCAATATTGTATAAGCAAGTTACTACTCCACTAATTCATCGTATTCCATCAACAAACTTTAAAAGAAACTTGAATTTAATGGTAAAGGTTTTGACCTATGGTGAAGTTCTTGTAATCCATCAATTTCAGCGACAACTGACTTACCACACTTACCTTTCTCTTTGGCCTGCATCACACAACCCAAATGTAGCTATTAAACTTTTCACAAAAACCACACAACACAATTTGCTATATATATTTACTTATGTATTAGGATCAAACGCATAAAGGCTACGTGGGCATTTGTGATCGCGCAATAAAACTACTAAAATGATTAATTATGCATGAAGTAAGTTACTCTTATTAATACGTAGCTTTAAGGTGCTTATTTCGAAAATTCTTGATAAGCAAGCTCAAACACCATGTTAAATATATATGAATAAGATGAGATATTGTGCTCACCTATAAGACGAAATAGTATGCCCACCTTTAAGATGGGTTGTGTTGCACGCCCCTTTTTCTTCCTCGTCTTGATCAGTTGACCAACCTCTTTTCGGTGGGCACATCAGTTATACCTATATCAGATACCAATAGGTACGTTAATCTAAAGGCACACATTACATTGGCATCCTATACAATAAAAGTTAATCACAAGTTTCAAATTAACCAACCATATTGTTAAGCTTGTTCCTCAGTTTTCAAGTTAACGCCACCATTTAGAATGTGATACCTGTTGCCATTCCCTATGACCCTAACATCGACCATGGCGGCACACACACATCATTGCTCCTCGTGATCCATACCAAACACGCGGGTCGGTGAAAAGCATTGAGCATCATAAAACAACACTCTAAATCAACCGCTAAGACGCAAAACGCATATGATACAAAACCAATTAATAGCTTAAGATTTAATTATAACTTCAACTTCATGACCTGATTAACGCATACGGTGTATCCTACACAACACCTTTTTCAAAAGCTCCTTCAAGGTTTACACAAAGCAAAGAAGCTTTCTCCCAATCCTTCCTACCATTAACCGCTCTCATCATTCGCTTACAAAACAGCCACATTTCATGACCAATACATTAACACCGAAAAAGAAACTTTCAACATAATATAGGATAATTGAATGTTAAAACTGATTTAAAGTTGATGAAAACAAACTTACCACAATGCTTAGTGTCATTA